>JALPQD010000023.1:491252-813921 GCA_023101885.1 Typhlomys cinereus
GCCTGAACTCCTGTGTAGCCCCCAATTCTTAGTGGAAAAACGCTTCCTGTAGCCGCGGCACACCTGGTCGTGAGACTCGCCCTAACCAATCTGTTTCTTCTTTCTTTCTCCTTATGAGTGTGTGTGACATATGTTGTAACATTTGTGTATGTGTGTGGTGTGTGCAAGCACATCAGAGGCCCGGGTTGGCATCCTTGCCACATGCTAGCTTTTTTTTTTATTATTTATTCAATTGTGCATGTGTATGTGTGTGTGTGTGCATGTATGTGTGTGTGCGTGTATGTGTGTGTAGAACCACGGACGAATTCGGGAACCACCATGGACCACCTCCACTTCCTCCTTATTTACTCCGCCCTGGGATTCAAAGCTCCACCATCCCAGGACCAGAAACGCAGCCCCCCCCCCGCTTCTGCCTGGCGTCTATACATGGGGTCTAGGATCCGAACTCAGGACCTTCCGCCTGTAAGGCAGAGGCTTAACTCCTGAGTCACCTCTCCAGCCCCCCACATGCTAGCTTTTTATTTTTTATTTATTGCTATTGTCTGTGTGCACATGCATGCGGTGATATGTCTGTACACGGACACACACACACACACACACACACACGTGTTCTACAATGCACATGTGGAGATCAGAGGGCAGCTTTCAGAAGTAAGGCGTCTCCTGTCACCTCACTGAGGCAGGCTGTCTCTTGTTTCTGCTGCTATTTACACACCAGGCCAGAGGGCCTGGGAGCTTCCAAAACATTCCGTCTCCACAGAAGTGCTGGGATGACAAGTGCACACCACCAATCTCACTTTCTGGTGGGTTCCAGGCATCAAACCTGGACCCTGAGTCCCGAGGGCCCTCCTTTCCCCTATCCATGTACGTCAGGTATGTGGATACTGGAGATTAGAACCCCAGTCCCCTTGCTTAAGCAGCAAACCCTTCACCAGTGTGCACCCCTCCTCCCCCACCCTGCTGCTTTCCCTTTTACATGCATGACCCTCTGGTTTGATGTGATTTCCAGCAATGACATGTTCTTAATCTTGGTCTACTGCTGAGGAAGTAAGAGGGTGGGTGAAGGTAATGGAGAGAAAAGGCCTCACATTCCAAGTTTCAACCAGCCAGCCACTAACTGATTTAAATTCAGAGTCAGTCATTGTCCTCCTCCTCCAAGAGAGACGCCGTAGTCAGTCCTCGAGGCTGGTCTGGCTTCCCCACCCTCCCTAGAGGAAGGAGGGGAGACGTCATTTCTTGTTACATTTCTTGTGTTTTGCTGCCATCTCGTGGTCATTGCCATGCAATTGCTTTCACCGGATGGATAATAACAGTGTGTTGGATCATTGCTGGAAAGGTCTTCCATTTCAGCCTCCGCATGTTCATCATGCCTTCGTCTTCCGTTTGCATCTGCGTAATGGCAGCATGGTTTGAATCACATCACACTCACACACTTTGTTGTTGTCTTGTGACAGATACCCTGACATGCTTCAGTCAGACGGTTCCTTTTCCGTGGGAGGAAGGCATTCATCTACAGACTCCAACAAGGCCTCCAGCGGAGACATCTCCCCTTATGACAACAACTCTCCAGTGCTGTCTGAGCGCTCCCTGCTGGCTATGCAAGAGGACAGGGCACCGGGGGTCTCAGAGAAGCTTTACAAAGTGCCAGAACAGTATATGCTGGTGGGCCACTTGCCGTCGTCAAAGTCAAAGTCAAGAGAAAGTTCTCCTGGACCACGGCTTGGAAAAGGTAACTAGAGTCTAGTTGGTAGCAAGCAGATAAGTATCGCATGTGCATTGGGATAGTGCATCTTGCTCTGGTAATGTTTCTTCAATGAGAATTGACTAAGTTCCTATGGGGCCCCTACCACGGGAAAAAGGGGTGACAAGCCCAGACATTGTCTTAGAGGTTCCCAAGGCCTTGGAGCTTCAGTTATTTGTGAAAAAGGAACCTACCCAAAGGAGCCACTCATTTTGCCAGTGGATATTTTCCCATACAGCCTGCAAGGAACTTTCTGGATGATGGATTTGCATTGCACATTTGCTGGTCTGCGATGCCACTTGGTTAATTGCCATTACTTTTTATAAGCAGGGGAGGCTGAATCTGCAAGCCCATGCACCAGACTTACCACAGCAGCATCCAGTGATGAAATCACTAGTGGAAGTGAGTTGTTCTACTGCCTTCCGCTTGTGGGCTAAGAAAGATAACAGTGTTGTTGCATACCAAGCCTGCACCAAGTCCTCATTGTATCACTTAGCATTGGATAAACCCTGGCTGATGTGTACTGGTAACTTTATGTGTGCTTCTAGGCCTCCCTTTACACTGGGTGCCTCGTCTGTCCTGTGATCTCCTAGGGATTCTCCTAGGGAAGAAGCAAGGTACCCAAAAGGAACTGCCAAACCCACATGGAGGCACCTAATACAGGTCGACTTCCAAGTCATCTTTATGATCCTAGCTCAAGCTTAGAGGGAGGAAAGACTGAGAAGGTTAAGAAGGACAGAGCCTCAAGTAGTGAGGGGTGTCCTGCAAGGAACATGTGTAGGAAGGGATGGGCTGATTCCCACATGGTGATATCCCTGGCCGAGTTCAGAGGCCCGGATACTGCTTTGTGCCTGTGTTACTCTAGTCAGAGCCTGTAAGTCTGTTCCCACCTGTGTGCCTTGTATTGGTTTCCAACTGCTGTTAGCACTAGTCACCTTTCAAACAACATACACATCATCTCCCCTGTGGCCTGTGGGGTCAGAAGTCACGTAAGGCTAGATGGCTGCCTCCCCGTCTGGAAACTCCAGGAAACAATCTGTTTCCTGACTTTGTCCAGCTGCTAGAAACTTCTGGAGTCCTAGTCTCATGGCTCCTACTTCCACATCTGAAATGACCAACACAACAGCATCTTCTCTCTTGCCTCTGTTGCATAGAAACCCTTGCTATTGATGATATTAGACCCCACCCAAGTTCTATGGGAGAGTCACTAACCCTCAAAAACCATTCAATTGCATGTACAAAGTCCATCTAAATGTATAGATTCCAGGGACTGTGAGCTAGACCTCTTGGGTGGGCCTTTATTCTCTGACAACCATGATACAGAAAGAGGTTCATTTTTCCCCCTTAGCATCTCCAACAGAAGAAGCCTTCCACAGCCGATATGACCTTGAATGTAGTACTATGTAGAAGAGACGTGCTAAAAATTGTCCATGCATTGATTTCATTCGTTCTTAAAATGTTGGCATGAACCCTTCTGTGCTTTTTTCCTAGATATGTCAGAGGAGCCTTTCAATATCTGGGGAACTTGGCATTCGACATTAAAAAGTGGATCCAAAGACCCGGGGATGACAGGTAAATGCCCTTTTAGCTGCTTCCACCTCGAAAAGGAAGTGTAAGTCTTTTGTGCATCCTAGATGCTTGCCATATAGCAGAAAACAGTGGAAAGAGAGGGAGGAAATGGAGAAAAGTCTCTCTTTAATCTCTGACATGATATTCTCTTCCCTTCCTGAAACCTAAGTGAGTGACAGGATACTTGGACGTAGTTCGGCAGCCCAGTAAACCTGTCAGAGATGAAGCATATGTTTGGAGTGGCCACCTGAATTGTGCCAATAATCCAAAAGAGTTTGGCATTTCTCTTGCTGGGAAGGTTTTGATTTCAGGAGCAAGAGCTAAGAGAGCCGTGGGCATGTTCCTCCTGTGGAAGGCGGCCATGGAAAGCAAGGAACCAGCCTCTGGTGATCCTCCTTTGATTGCACAAACTAATTCTCATTCTGGTTTGTCCCTCTGACTCCAGGTTCCTATGGTGACATTTTTGAAAGCAGCTCCCTGCGACCCGGGCCATGTTCCCGTTCCCAAGGGAACCTGAACTGGCCTGGATGTCAGGGGAGCCCCACGAGTGTGGATGGCGGCCCTCAGGTCATTCGGAGGACTCAGACGGCGGCCACCGTGGCACAGTGCAATGTCCACCCTCCCGTATCACGAGTCTGCAGCACCCCCCACATCCAGGGTGGCAGCAGGGGGACCAGGCAGCCCGCGGCCAGGTCCGAGCCATACCTGTCCTTGAGCAGCATGGAAAACCTGGCCGGGGGCGAGCCTGACGTGGTGTGCGTGCAGAGCTGGGCCAAGCCTTCGATGCAGAGACCTTCAGAGAGCCACAGGGATGACAGGAGACCCCCTCCTCCTTACCCAGGGTCCGGCAAGCCTGCCGGGGCCTTGGCCCAGCATCCCTCTGAGCCTCCCTTGTGGAGGCTCCAGAGGCCGGAGGAAGAAGGCCCAGGAAGAGCTGCAGAAGAGGGGGGTCAGCAGGTGATGCCCCAGAAACTGAGCAGCACCTACCCTCTCCCAGCTAGTGAGCAGGACAGTGAGAACTTGGGGGATGCTAGCTGGCTTGATTGGCAGCGAGAACGGTGGCAGATCTGGGAGCTCCTGTCCACTGACAACCCCGACTCCCTCCCGGAAACCCTGGTATGAGCCCGCCAGCAGCTGGAGCCCACCTTCCACCACCCCCCCCAAAAAATGTTCTCTTCCGTCCTAGTCCCGGTAACCTTGCTGATGGACAATTGGACACTTGCTTCTTTTTCTTTTTTTCACACTTTGAAAAACCAACACAAGAGAAAACTCAGTCCACTCACAGAGAAAGGCCACTCATACCTTTGCCATTATTGCTAGGATTCTATTACATAGCCAGCCGTAGGCAACAAACCAAACTATGACAATACCCAATCTCAAAACTACCCGCATTGGCTCTACATAGCATAAAACTCTTGCTTTGGTACAGCTTAATTGTATTTATGTGTCTTTTTGACTGTTGTATATTGTTACAGATTATGTATGATAATCAATATGATATATTCACAGAGAAGATGGAACAATTTTTTTAAAAATCACTTCACATATTATTACACCATGAGATATATTAAGCAAAGAGATTCTATAGAGTGTTCTAGAATATGCACAAGCGGGTTTCTGTGCTTTTTGCCATAGCTTTTAAACTGGGGACAGTTCCCCCCTCTTCGATGCCTACGAAAAACACAAACAAAACAACTGAGTGTGAGAAGCCATATTTTTATAGCAAAGAGAGACGACAATTGTAGACACTGAATGCTTTTTCATATTGAATACGTTTTAAAGAAGTATTACATTTGATATGTTAGGAAATATATTTTTAGACTGTGTAGAAAGGATTCAGTTATTCAGATGAGAGAAAGGCCATGCCTAACAAAAATTAATAAAGAAGCTATCTATCCCATCTTAGGCCAAATTCCATTTGCTGTAGACCATATATATTATATATTTATAATGTCTAACATTCATGTATTTTTCAAAAATTCAAACTGGAATCAAATTATTAGTAGTTATGAATCTAAGCACTCTATCAAATTATACATCATATTTCCTCTGCCCCATCATTACTATTGGCTTAGTTACAAACAATCCTTTGTAAAAATAAATGTCATTTGGGGAGAAATATATCTACAGCTTTGTGCTTACATCGTGCCAAAGGCTGAGGAAACGTTTCTTCAGTAATTTTTTTGTGTATCGTAATGTGTTCCTACTGTACTTTAGCAATTCGGTGTTTCAACTGCAAAATCATATTTGACCAGCAGGTGGCAGTTTGCCTCAGTAGTTTCAGATTATTTTCACTTCCAAAGGGAAAGTGTACTATACAAAAAGGACTTTATATATATATATATATATAAACGTGCTACTCTTGATTTTCATGTTGGCGATGAGATTTTTTCCAGTGGTGTTTCTCCAAATTCTATCTTGTGCCATGATAATAAAAAGTTAAGCAAAATGTTGTTCCTTGACTTTCATTTGAATGAAAGCATTGACCCCGTTCTGGTTATATACTTCACTACCTTTAGGTATCCATGATGACAATTCCAGGCATAACCATATAAAGTTAAACAGCTACTTTCTGATCAGCCAGGTACTTTGGGATATCGAGTCAGTGACACTGAAACATTTCAAAATCAGTAACTTCTGTTGCAAGTAAAGGCTGATTGTCTCATCCCTGAGAAGGTCATTTCACACATGGCTGAAACTCGGGATCCCCATCTCTTGAGCAGGTTTCACTCAACACAGTCCTCATAAGAAGTCCTGCCTACTCCACAGGCCTCAGATGGCTGCTGGACTCTAGAAGTGTGGACTGTAGATGCTCATCCTTGGCAACAAGTTGAGCAATCTTTGGGCTCTACCACTAGACCCAACTTCCTGTTATTGTCTCAGACTCTGGAAAATTCATCCGTAGATCTCAGTTCTTTCTTGCTAATCCCACTCTGACATCATGAGAATCACAGCAACTGCTATTTGATTGTGGATTGCACATGACTTCTCTGTGCTCCCCTCATCCACCTTTCTCTGGTGGCTTCTTGCTCCAACACAGACCATGGTCAGATCTGTTATTTTCCCTCCTCCTGAACCTCTTATCTGAAACACGGGAACATCACACCAGATTTGTATTGTCACCATTATGTCTTAAACACTTCAATTAAATTGAAGTAATGTTTTGAGGATGCTAGGACCTCTTCCTCAGGAACTTAGGGTGCCAGAAACTCAAAACTAACCTGAGGCAGTGGTTCCCAAATTCATTGTCTCGTGCCACTGATTAAAGAAGCAGACATTTCTGAAGGATAAGCGAGACAAAGGCAAATTTTCTTAGGACACTGAAGCTTGAGGAAAATGTTAAAAGGTGAGGGACATTCACAAGATATAAAGATTCAATGCAGAAAGCAGTGCCAAGCGCTCCATGCTGCCAGGGTGGGGCTTGGGGGTCCCATGCAGGCCCTTAGGTAAAGATGCAGTAAGAATTGAAACCGGGCAAAGACTTGGGCGATTTCATCTAGTTAGTCACTTTAGAGGGCCCAGTTTCTGCTCATGTTCTCTTAACCCAACCAGGGAGACTATCTCACTCCATTCTTGCATCACCCACCCTGTTAAGGGTGATTGAAGTCTTCCCCTCATTCATCTCTGGTCTCCCTTTGTCAGCTACTGACCTTGACTGCCTGCTAGTTGTTGTCCTGCTAGCTGTCGACCTCGTGGGGGTCTCACTAGCTGTTGATTATGTTTAGTATCACCTTTGCTTGGCCAGCTGCCACTTTACCGTGAGGCTCATGTTTAATCACCGCTATCAAGATGTAGTGGTAGTTGTCCTGGGTTACCTAAGATGTAGCACCATGCCCATGGGTCAGTCTGGGAATATCTTTCCTGGACCAGGCAGAGGCATTTTTAGGAGCCATTCTTGCTTACTACTTGGTCTCTTACAATTAGCTGCATCAAAAGCAGACTAAGAGAAAGAGCAATAGTATCTTTAACATGTTTCCTAGGAGGTAGGGGGTGTTCATGGAAGCCAGCCAGCTGGCCTACCAACACTGACCATGCATCTCAGAGTACCATCTGCCTATTAGCAGGCCTCGCACCTAGCTGCAAGTTCTTGTGTTTCTCATCCCCAGCATCCCCATTTCACCATTTTTCAGAAACTCACTTTCCTTTTAACCCCAGCATCTGTGTTCACCACTTCATTTATGAAGAATTTGTACTTTTCACCATGGGTCTTTTTCCCTTACTACTTCTAGAAAGGTAAGCCTGCCTCAAGAAGAGGAGGATGTCTGTCAAAAAAAAAAAGTAATGAAAAATAAATCCATCTGTTAACAGATCTGAAACAGACAGTGTACCAAGCCAAGCTCAAGGTTTCTTTTGTATATATCTCAATATTCCTTCCCTCCTTCTCTTTGTCCATTTTAGCCATGTGACTGCATCTTTCACTTATTAAGTGAAAACTTGTGTCCTCAATGCCTTTATCATACTGAAACATGTTGCTTTTAAAGCAGACACAAGACTCAAAAACCTGAGTGGAATCGAGATAATTTATAATCATAATACACTGTAACGTGTGATACAATGCCTGGCAAGATAAATAAGGGAAATAAAAGTTAATTTCTTTCAAGCTGGGCAAAACCCCTTTACTAGGTTCATCCCTCATGAGGAAAGTGATCGTAGGAGCGAGAAGAAAGACTCACCATGCCACAGATGTCTAGGAATACTCCAGCCTATGAATATGAATCACTGTTTGCTGCATCTTTGCCAAAGAGGCTAGAATGGTGATGGCAGAAGTGGTCAAGTCATGCATTTGTCTTGATCCCTCTAAGTACCTATTAACATATGTTTGTAGTGATTTTTTTACAGGGGAAAAAATCTCATGCCAATGGGATGTGTGCAAATTGAGGAAATTTCTAAATCCAGCTTGCTTCTTTTCTTATGCACATTTTAATACACATCTGTTTGGCAGAGAAAGAACTTTGGGATTGAATATAAAGAGATAGGCGAACAAAGCAAGGGGCCTGGGCTGTCTGTGGGTCTGATAAGCAGACAGCAGGAGGTAGTTTCTACTGAACTGAGAAGAAAGGAACTGACTGCAGAAGAGATTAAAACAGGATGTCTTGACCCAACAGTATTGGGAAACAAGACGAAATCAAGAGCAAATGTTCTTTAAGACAAAGAAAAAAATATACAAGCCAAAGGAAAATCCTGATCAAGGTCAGCAGCCTGGGGTGAACCACAGTGCAAAAGCCTAACCTGCCCTCCTCCATCCACCACCAAGGGACAGGAGGGTCAGTCAGCCAATGTCCAATTAATTCAGCCCAGGGACTGTCCCTTCAGTCTAGTGTCACCAACTCCTTCCAGTTTGCCAGGGAAAGTACCAGATCTAGTAACAAAAGCTCTCCAGCCCAGGCAAGGGCCCTGTGATTTATCCCTGTCAGGATGAAAATAGGCCAGCAAAAGAGAGAGGACAATGGGCCCTGGTGCCTCTCCACTTGGATAACCAAATAAGATACAGGCGTCAAGTTCAATTTGAAAGTTGGATAAGCCATGTTTCACATAAAACCTGGCAGACTTGTATACTCAAAGAGGATCATCCTCTGATGTATTACATAGGATTCATACCCTTATAGTAAAAAACAATTCTGGGCTGGAGAGATGGGTTAAGAGTCTTTCTCACAAGCAAAAGGTTTGGATCTCAGGTCTCATGTAAACCAACAGGTGGAAACTGCAGGGGTCTACACTTCTGATCCTGGTGGGTGGAGCCTGGGAAATCCCAGAGTGAAGCAAATCCAGGATGATTCCAGAAGTCACCCTTGGTCCTCCACAGGGACCCATAATGCTCTCTGATACACACACACACACACAAATACACACACACACACACACACACACACACACACGTGTGCGTGCGCAACTTTTTTAAAAAAGATAAAAACACTGACAATGAGCATGACAAAGCATGCATATTCCTCTTCCACATTATTACTCAATCATTGAGAAGAAAAATGCTTCAAGATGTGGGCTTTGCCGGGCAGAGTAAACAAAGAGGAGGTGGAGGCAGTCCATGGTGGTTCCTGAATTCGCCTGTGGGTTACACACACACACACACACACACACACACACACACACACACACACACACACATGCGCGCACACACACAATTGAATAAATAATAATAATAATAAAAAAAATTTTTAAAAAGATGTGGGCTTTGGAGTGGGATGAACAGGGTTTCACACCTGCTCTGTATTTGCATCCCTGGATGACCTCCGCAACTCAGATGAGCCCTGGGACCCTTAATTTTATCAAAGGAGTCACTCATGAACCCAGCCAGCTCCCAGGAGCACTCTGGGTTATGGGAGAAAATGCCCACAGGCTAACCAGCCATGTAACAATTGGTACATGGTGGCACAATTAGTGTCCTGAGTGAGACTTTCATACAAAAGTTGGGAACCAATTCAGGGAAATGCAGGTGCTACCAGCTAGCTCACATTCACATCTGCTGCAGCTCGCTGTTAGCACAGGAACACATTTAGCCCTCTACTCTTCTAGAGAGCATGATGCACTCAGAGAGCTGTCAAGTGAGTTGCCCTAAGCTGCACAGCTCGAAAACAGCCAAGCTAGGATTTGTTCACACGTCTTTCAATGGGATCAGCTGCTATTTGGGTTAGGATAAGTTAGTGGAGAAAGTTCCATTGGTCAATTATTAGAATCCCAAACATCTCTTTTAAAACAGTGCTCACAGCTGGAGCAGAGTGGCACAACAGAAGTGTGCTGGGCCCATACAACAGTGCTCATCTGGAACATCCCAGAAGTGGACTCCTGGCTCTGCCTTATTCTGAAGCTTCAAGGGAGCACTTCTGGAATCTGGGACCCCTGCCCATTTTCCCCAGCAAAGAAACAAGGAAGCTACATTTAATAAAGAGTGACTACTATAAGATAAATATGTCAAATAATCTTAGCTTAAAAAAATAGAACAAGAATAGACAGTCCCTGTATAGAGAAGCACGGAGAGAGGAAGATGGGACAAAACAAATTATATCTTGGGCTGCTCCCTCTAGAACCCGCTAAGTGATACTAGAAGAAATAGATATATGGTATTTCTGATAGGTTGTGGTCAGAGAGGTCTCAAAGGCCCTCTAAACAGCATGGACTTTTGCCATTGTTCTTAGTTGCCTTCCAGAAATTGACAGTAAAGTTCTATTACTGAAGATGCAACACAGGGGGATTACAGGACATGGACAAAAATCACCATTTGGAACTGGTCTGGAAGCTTCCTCCTTGCTGGAAAGCTTACACAGTACCAGACAGTACTGTGGAAGCAACCAGAGGGAGAAAAGCAACCAAAAGTCTCATCGTTCTGCAAAATCCGCAAGTTGCAATAACAATCACCATGGCAAGAGGTGACCACCTGTGTAATAGTGGCATGAATATCAAGAAACAACCAACAGCTTTCTGATCAGACTCAAGGCCCGCTTGTCAGAGGGCCCACATTCCTGTAAATTAGAATTTTAATTTATGAAAGTGGAGAACATAGGTCCCAGGGAAAGAGCAGGCTATTGAAGTTTAGCTATGAGACATATACCACACTAAACTTCCTTTTAAACACCTGCTATCATAGTCATAGATAAGCACTTCCTGTAATTGCTCTAAATGCTGCCTGCATTGTAAAGTACAACACCTTAATGAGAAAGAGTTTCTGAAGGAAACCAACATGTGTGGGAGAATGTGGCAGACATAAAGGGTGCTCTGTTTTGCCATCAGATCTGACTCCACATGTATTCCAAGCCTCTGATGATGCTATCTTGACATGGCCATTCCATTTCAATAAGCTACAGCCCACTGTCATTGTCCACTGGACTCTGCAAATGATGTAAGCAGCCCTGATCATATGTTCCGCTGAATAAGGAGCGAGCCCTGCTTTTAGAACCAAAGCTCCTTGTCATGTAATGTAAGCAAGCAAATAGGTACGTGGCTATGGAGATTAGTTTTTAGGATGTCCACCTGTCGCCTCTCTAGACACACCTGTGGAGAATTGTTTAGTTAAAGGAAGCAAGCCCTTAAGCAAAGTGGCAGGAGCTGATCTAATTGATGTGGGAAGACCCAACCCATAACAGGTGGGATCATGCCATGGGCAGGTGGATACAATGCAGAGAGAAGTAGTTGCTTTAGGAAAATGGACGAACTAGAAAGTTTTGCTCGTCTCTCAGCTCTTCCTGTGGATATGGCATGGTCAGGTCACTTCGGTTTCTTAGGCGGATGTCACTCTCTTGTCATGATGATCAACCATCACCTAGAAGCTTGAGCATAAATAAGCCCTATGTCCCCCAAATCGTAGGGGGCCCATACTCATTCCAGCAATGGAAACGAAAGACCTATACAGAAGTTAAGGGGGCATAAAGGCCTTGACTTGAAACTGTTCCACAGCCCAGTACTGAGTTCAAACTCCGCAGGGAGCTCCTACCAATAGTCCAGCTGTTTTTCAGGATCCAGGCCTGGAACCCCAGAATCTGGCCTAAAAGGAACTGCTGAACATACGGAACCCACGTCTCCAGTGAGTACAAGCTGGGGAACAAGGCAGAGACCTTGAGTATCTAGAAGTGTGAATTGCAGGACAGATGAGAACTGTTCTGTTATAACCAGTGGTTGGTCATTGTATCTTACCTGGGCATCTCTTTCCACTTTCATCTTTGTCAGTTGGCCTTCACTGCATCTAGCGTTCCTACATTTTCTTTCTTTCTTCCCATCTCTCCCTTCTTTTCTCCCTTTTCCCTCTCTCTTTCCTTTTTTCTTTCTTCTTTCTCTTTCCCTTCTCTCTTTCTCTTTTTTTCTTTCTCTCTTCTAGACTGGGTCTCATGTATCCTAGCTGACCTCAAACTCTCTATGTAACTGAGGGATGACCTTGAAAGTCTGATTCTCCTGCTTCCATCTCCTGCATGCTGGCATTTCCTCCCCTGATTATGCTATGCTGGGCATTGAACTCAGGACTTCAGGAATCCTAGGCAGGCTCTACCAACCCAGCTACATTCCCCCATCCCAGAGCTCTTTTTACAAAAACCAAGTGACACAGTTTGGCTTGTATGAAGTTGGGCTGCTATCTCTTGTTCGGTTTTAATGCCGGATCACTGAGAGACATGGAGGATAGAACCATCAGATGTTTTCCCCACAGTGGGGGCAAAGCTGTTGCTTGTTTGCACATGAAGGGATGGCTGCATTTCCTTAGAGGGCAAAAGGAATTAAGAGGTGAATTAGAAACAGGTTTCTTCCTGTGGGCAGGAAACATGGTAAGTCAGTTTCTAGTAGCTCCTTATCCTCGAACCACTTTAAGAATGAATACATAAGGGTGCATGCACCATTCAGCTTTTTACCTTCCAGATGTTTGCAAGTCTTGCCTTGAACTGGTTATCCATCTGTGGCAATAAAAGAAACCACAGCAACCAGCAATGCATGAGCTGGGCAGGAAGATGAAGTTTGCCAGGGACCAGCCCCACCTGGGTTCACATTGCCATGGCTGAGCCACGTACAAGAATGAATACAGTGGAGCAATTCAGGTGCCATAAGAACAAACTGCTCCTGGATGAAATTTGCAAATGTACTTAGATTATATTGTTCTCCCCCAAGAAAGATGTCCATGCACCAACCCTCACACCCATAAATAAGCCTTTATTTGGAAATAGGATCTTTGCAGGTAACCAAGTTAGCATAGGGTCATCCTAGAGAGACCGTTTCCCAGTAGAACTGGTATTCAGATGAAAGAGAAACTGGAGGAGATACACACACACACACAGAAAGAGAGAGAGAGAGAGAGCGAACACCATGTGAAAACTGTGATATCAGAAGCTAAAAACAAGCTCTGGAACAGATCCTTTCTTGGAGACATCCAAAAGAAACTGGTCCTGTTAGCGACGTCATCTTAGACTCCTGGGTTTCAAAACTATGAAACTACATTTCTATCATTTAAGCTGCTTTATCTGTGGCATTTGGCTCTGGACTGCCTGTCAAACTCAGATGGTGAAGTCCTCCCACTTGTTCAAGGGAGTGGCTACCACCAAAGCCACAGTTCACATTGAGACAGTACAAAAGCAGGTGTCTGTGAGTTAGTTTGGGAGAGATGTCCACCTACAAACGCACTGGAATGTGAACTTTCCAAGAAAAGCTTTTGTTATTAACACGAGGCATGGGAAAATGATGCAGGGTACAGAACTGAGGAAGGGGGAGAGCTTAACATGGACTTAAACAAAAATAAAAGCAAGTGGCATTTCATTAACATTTGCTCCCACATCTGTTTGGAACTTTGACCCCCTGCCATGGGAATATGTGGCGATTGTAAAAGCAATTGAAAAGGTAGTTGTGGGTGGACACTCCAAGGATCCCAGAAAAAAAGTGAGGTTCAAATGGTCCCTGAACTAGTGACATCAGCATCTCCTGGGAGCTTGTTAGGAAGGTAAATGCTTGCCTGCTCCGGGGCCTCCAAGAATTCTGGGTGGGAGCCCAATCATGTGTTTTTACAAGGCTTCCAGAGAATTCTGATTCCATGAAAGTTTGAGAAGCATCTTGCTGGGAAAAAGACGAGAGAGAGAGAGACAGAGAGAGAGAGAGAGAGAGAGAGAGAGAGAGAGAGAGAGAGAGAGAGAGAGAGAGAGAGAGAGAGAGGAACAAAATCTCACATATGTTCTAATGAAAAACTTGGCCTGAATACTTTCAAATCACACTTAAATTGCAGCTGAAGGAGAATTGTAACACGTTCAGTGTTAACTAAAAGCTCATAAATGCCATGTCACTAGTCTTTCAATTGGAAGCAAAGGCCACTGATGCTTCTGGGTACTGTGGCCAGTAATCACTTTGACTTCCACAAACCATATCCACGGCATCCTAGCTGCAATTCCAGTTCATTTATTTTAACCAGTAAATGTAAGCACTGGGTAATGATTATTCTGGGTTTATACAATGACTTTCCTATCCCTTCGCAGCTGGAGACACATTCTCAGTGGTTAGCCTTTAAGTTCTATCTACCTGAAGTTCCACGAATGCTTGGCTTCTGTATTTGCATTGCTACACTTTAGATTAGGAAGCACAAAAGATTTTGATCTTTTTGTCAAGTGAAACATTGCATAATAAGCTTGCACAGTAAATTCACCAAAATGTCAGGTTTAGGTATTCGTGAAAAAACATTCCCTTTTGTGATTGTAATGATTAAGTTTGGTTGTCTATTTGGAGCAGGAATGAACAAGCTGTTGGGAACACCTGTGAGATTTCTTGATCTGTTTAGAGGAAGTGGGAAGACACCCCCCCCAAAAAACAGTGGGCAGCGCCTTCTGGTGGATAAGAGGTCTGAGGGCAAACCCACTTTGTGCCTGTTTGCCTTTAAGTCCTTGTGCGGACAGGCTCGTCGACACTGTTGGTGTCTTGCTGCAGAGTTCTCTACCCTGCTCCAGTCTTCACAGATATCAGTCTGGCTTGTTTGGCCTTCAACGTGGACTAGGAAGCAGTCTCCAGAAATCTTGCATTAGGTCAAGACAGGGGAGGCCTCCTGGACTGAGCCATGAGGGATTGTCTCCAGTGTGCAGAAGTTGGCCTGTCCAGATTGTATCATGAGTCAAGTCTACTAAATTCCCCTTAAGTGTATTCGTTCTATTGGTTGTTTTTCTTTCAAGAACCCTAACTCACTGCTTTTAAATAGCATGAGTTTTCTTAGATCAAGTATTCCCCTATCTATCTAGTAGTACTTGGCATTGCCCCAAATCATGGTATCTTTCCATTCATCTGGAGTAGAGTAAGAGCAGGGGAGACTATGGAAATTCCCAGCACTTTAACAGAATTTCCCTGTTACCAATGATCAACCATTACTGAGCTTTCCCCACCTGCTAGCTGTCTAAAAAGTTTGCTCAAGGTACATCCTCATATAACCTGCAAAACAAAACACAAAAGCTCTCCTTGGCATGCTGTCTTATTGCACAGCCAGGAAAGCTGAGACCCAGAGAACAAGAGATCACGCAGTGGGAAGAACACTCAAAAGGGCCTCTGCCTTCAGGGTGCCTTCTTAGCCACCCAACCTCACGCCTACAGGCAATCCAAATGAAAGCACGCTATTTGCAGAGTAACTACAAGGATGAGAAAGGAAATTCAGGCTGCCTCAATGGCGCTAGCAAGCAGGAACTTTGGGAGGAGACAGATGGGACCAAAGAAACTTATCTTTACCAGGGTGGGCTCTTTAGATTGGAATTCCACCAGTCCTATTTCACCTACAGACTGAGCTCCTCCATGTATGGACAAGGTACCTTTTGCATGTTTGTGTTCTCGTAGGATGCAGGGATCACAAACACTGCACACCCAGCAGCTAGTGGCTTCATAGGAATACTCGGCATTCATCTCTAATCCATTTGAACTCTGCTCATCTGAATGCTTAGCAGAGAATATGTTAACATATTCTGGTTGTGAATAATGCTATTTCATAGGAAAGATTTATGTTAAAATGTCACAAAAGAATTTCAAACACTGCACACTCTCAAGAGTTACAAACGCTAGACATGCTTAACTCAGACACAAAGCAGTTCTAAGTCTCTAGCAGGCTAGTCTTTTCTGCAAGTATGGAAAGGGTGTTATGAGTCTCCACCTTATCATCAATTTCATCTGACAGTTCACTTTTAAGACTGACTGTCCCTATAAAATACCATAGCCTTGTAACACATCACTATCACACTTTGCAGGGGTTACAGCCTGCATGTGGCCTCATCTTCCGCCCCCCCCACATTTTCTCTTTCAAACTTCATCCTGTACTTA
This sequence comes from Typhlomys cinereus, assembly GCA_023101885.1. NCBI lineage: Eukaryota > Metazoa > Chordata > Mammalia > Rodentia > Platacanthomyidae > Typhlomys > Typhlomys cinereus. The sequence continues at coordinate 507,319 of JALPQD010000023.1, forward strand.
CGTCAACAGCACTTATGACCAGAAAATCAGCTAGTTATTTCCTGTATGGCTTATAAATATGTGATTAACAGATGAGAAAACTGTTGCCTTCAGTGTTCTTAATAAAGATTGTGTATCTGAAGAAGCAATTAACAACTTTAACATTAACCTGGAAAGAATTTCAAAACCTGTCAACTCTCAGCTTTATTTAAAAAATACAAATATTTTGGCAAGTTGTTGGGTTTTTTAAACTTCACACAAAAATGACACAAAGAAATCCACATCAAGTTAGTAACTCAAAGACTGGCAACCTCACCACTTAACATTACAGTACTCAGTATAAATTAAATATCAACATTTAAGAACAAATAAATCATTTCTAACATGCTATCATTAAAACAACCAGCTTATGAAACAATTAGAGCAGCAAACATACACAAGAAAAAATTGATGCACACATTCCACATCTGAGAAAAACATTGTTCATGTAAATGCGAACACTCAGCCCAACATCATCCTGTCTGAGAAAGGGACTGTAGTTGACACTGTACCAAGCCAGGCTTTCGAGGTCTGGATCAGGATGACAAAGGGGAAGGCTTCTGGCAGGGGGAGACGTAGAATGGGATAAGATAACTTGTCCCCTTCCACGGCCAATAGGAGCAGTGTACACAGAAATATGAATTAGAAGTGAAGCATTCTGAAAGTTACATGTAGATAAGCACAAGCATCTCTCTGCACTGTGAGCTGAACCATCTGTCAAGGTCAAGTCTGAAAAATATACACAGTGAGATCTGGAAGTGGCGGAACAGACCCTAGTCTTGCAGAGTACATTTCTATGTGTCTATGCATTGTGTTCAGTCACCACTAGCCAGTAGGGACTTCAGAAATTCTGGTCATCCTTGAACAAGTGCATTTGTAACAAATAGTTTTAAGTAAAGTGTTTGACCAGGGAAAAGCATCCCACTTTCAGGTTTTATCTCGAATGTTTCCGAGTGGTCAGCACAAAAGTAGCTTTTAGAGTTTTTTAAAACCTTTTACAGAGGACAAACAGACTTATCTAAGTGAAATAACAGATGATATTGCAGTTGATGGGAAAACCAACAGCCCACTTTGCACCTGAACAAATGGGAAGGAAGGAACTTAAAATGATCTGCTATCAACTGTGAGGCAAAATGTAACTCAACACTTACTGGAGTAGGACATCCTTGACAAAGAGGGCTCAAAAGTGATCGATCACCCACTGCAAGTCCCAACTGTGAAAACATGAGTGCAATTCAATTTGGGGAAAATAGTTTAATGTATCTCTGGGGAAAAATAGTTTGCACTTTGTCATCACAAACAAAATAGTAGTTATGAAGTCCAGCGCCACCAAGCGACCTTCATTCTGTCCCACACTGCAGAGAAGGAGTCGAAGGCCGGACGCACATCGAGGATGGTGAACTGGTAGTCCGTGTTGACCTTGCCACTATCATAGTAATCGATCACGTATCTAACCTCGGTGCCGCAGCGGTTGATGATCCAGTCGTGCCTGTCAAAAGGCAACTCATACCTGAAAGGAAAGCGCACTAACAGGGTTAACACTAGCTGCATTCCATTCTGGTTTAGGCGAAGCAGCATGTGTTTGCACTTAGTGGCAAATGCCTAGCAGGGGAGGTGAGATCTGGATGACACTCGACAGGGCTATGTAAGCATGGCGTTGAAGAACTGCAGCCAGTCTAAATCAGATCGTCTGTCCACCAAGGAACAAGAAATTCAGTGTGTTAAGGAGCCCACTACAAGAGAAGAGGAGGAACAGGAAGGCTACGAAGAACCCAAAGATCATAGAATAAGAGGCTACATCCAAGGATCCAGAGAGCTCAACTCCCAGGGGATGACATAGGAAGCAGGTCACTAATCCTAATTATCCTGCCCATCTGTGGGCAAACTCAAGGAGAACTCTAGGGCTGGGAGCTGAGTTTAAGACCTAACTGCTTTGCTTAGACTCTGGTTGCAGCGGCAACACAATGTTGAGCCTGACCTGAGGAATGTAAGTAGCACTTCTACAGGGACACTTACCCCATCCAGGAACGAATTCTTGCCCTTGGCGAATACTCTTTGGCTTTCCCTCCAAATCGGACCAATGATGGACCACAAGGACACTCACTGAAAACCCCCAAATAAAAAAACTATTAAAATATTTTGACAAGATGATCCACTTCTCCAGTAATGCACAGGGTTTTTTCTGTATTCAATTCATTTAGTATCACATTTTATCTAAAACAACGAAAAGAAAATTGGCCTTGTTTGTTGGAAACATGGCTCTTTAAAATTGTGTACATTTCTCTCTCCCCATCTTCTCAAGACATCTAGACCTGGGTTCAATATCCAGCATGCCATAAAGTGAATGATGCAAAGCTTGTAATTTCAGGAAGTGGAGGAATAGGAGTTCAGGCTCATCCTTTGCTATACAGAGTTCAGGGCCAGCCTGGGGTAAGAGATTCTGTTTCAAAAATCTAAACAAAAAAACCTGCATTTGGACTGAGTGTGTAGTCTATTCTTCTTGCTATTCCTTAAAATATATATATACATATATATATATTTTTTTCACATCATGCTTACACTACTTTAGGTAAATTATCTAGAGAGTGTTTAAAGCATGGGGCAAGATGCTCATATGCAGATATTACAAAAATTTTGGTCAAGGTGCAGCATCCACGCATCATTATCCTCAGGGGTCCTGAAGGTATATGCTGTGGACACTCGAGGACTGCAATCTCTATTCATTTTAAATCAATCAACAGACTTCAAGAGGAAAGCAAAAAGATGACTGAATTTCTAGGAAGTAGTTGTAAGCAGTGTTGGATCTGCTCCCTAAGCAAAGCTGAAGGTGGCAGGGTCCTAGTTAGAAAATACTCTGCCCCCAGACCTCAACCCCCACCCCCACCCCCAGGGCTCTGCCCTCTCTGCACTGCAGTACAGAGGATACCGAAGACCCTGTCCTTGTGAACGGCACCATCCTGACAGACACCAAGCTGCTGCCTCAGTGCAGGGGAAGGCTGTGAGGACAGAAGTCACCTATCTGAGCTGCCTCCACTGAAGACAGGCTTGCTCCTACCACGAGAAGGAAAGGAATCCAGGGCGGAACGGGGCCTGACTGTATGAGCTATCGATTTCTCATAGCCACAAAGAAGCATACTCCATCCACATGAACATTCTTCTGTAGACTTTAGTGGGGGCTTTTAAAAGGCCACCTAAATGTTGTCAGAAATTTGCAAGTGACAACTAAAGCTTTTACTCCTCTGTCTTTGCCTTATGATCACCCTACAATTAACGAGCAGCTGCTTTTAATAAGAGCCCATTTTCAAACTAGTTACTGCCGACCCATGCAACTCGCCCGTTTGCCAGCCAATTCCTACAGGTCTGGGGTTACCAACAGGAAGGTTCTTACATCCTAGGGTCAAGGTCCAGCTAGGGATACTCGGGGAGTACTATTACTAAAGTGTTCAACCGAACTATTAAAAACAAGAACACCTGAAAGATAAAGCACCAAGTGGCTATTTCCAAGACTCACTAATCTAAAAATGTATTGCAGACTATAGTGTGACCTGGTTCTTTGTGAAGACACTCCCCGTCCCTCCACTTCCAGAAGTAGAGGTCTAGAATCAACATCACACTGCTCCAGAAACACTGAGCCTGGAACCCACCCTGAACTGAACCAAGGTGCCATTGAGAACCACTGCTTCTAGCCTAAGGCCCTATCTGCACACACATGCCTGACTGTGTCAACCTGTTCTGAGAAAAAAGTGCCCATGCTAAGAGCACTCTAAGGTGAACCCTAATAGGGACTTCAGATACTGCTGAGGGAGCAAAAGGTCTTTCCTACTTTCCTTGAAGAAGACATTTCGTTTGCCAATGTGCTCCCACTGAGAAATGGAGTCTCCATCCCCCCTTTCTGGAATCTGGCTAGCCTTTCCCAACTCACTCAGCAAAGGAGACTCGCTTCTGCCGGGTGTTTTTGCTAGAATTTGAGCTTCTGGAACCCAATGGAAGGCCTTGAAATAAGACTGCTGAGATAGCCCCATTCAGAGGCGAAGAGTGAATATAGGGCCAAGTAGTGACTAGACATACCTTCCAGGACTCCAGTCCCCAGCTCTGCAGCCATTCCTGACCACCCCGAGCCACTGCGGTCTCAGCCAGCAGAAAGCAGAGCTGAGCCAGCTCTGGCTGGACCACTCTGCATTCTGTATCCAGAGCCCACAAGACTAATATACAGTGTTTGGGTTGGTGTTTACACTGACTAACAGGAAGTCTGTCCCAAAACAAAGGCACTGGAAGGGGTTACTACTACAGAAATACATAACCAATCATGAAAATAAAACGACACTCTAAGACGGCTAATAGGAGCTAAAAGATGCAGGAAGAAACTTAAGATTTGTCATACTTACTGAGCATGAAGGGCTTCCCACTTCAAAATCTCCTTCCAGGCCTGCTCATTATTCTGATTGTGAATTTTAATGATGTTATACATATCCTTCTGACTAATATCCTCATCCCTCCACTTCCACCTAAGAAACAACATGTGGCAAAATGTGGTAAACATTACTGATAATGATGTCCAGAAAGTTAATCCACATAGTCAGAAAACTTACACCCTTTATGAAAGACTCGAGAATGCTTGTCTCTTTTGAAGCGAATGGATTTCAGACTTTTTCAAGATTTACTAAGGATGGTGGAGGAGTGCTAGAAATTCAAAGCACTACATTGACACGGGAACCAAAGACTAAAAGTTCACCTCTGCCATAGCATCCACAAGGCACACTTACAGAACCATTTATTTTGAAGACGACAGTTTTCCGCAAGCACAAATTTTTTCTGAGCATTTTATTATATATGATAATGTTTCTTTTTATCTAAACTATTGCTGGCTATGAGGGTCAATTTATGAATCAACCTAATAAGGTCAGAGCACCCAGACATTTGGTCAAACACTCTTCTGGGTGAGGAAAAAAGGTGAGCACACTGAGTATGTAGGAATTGCATGCATAAGTATAACAAATGGGCCGACCACTCTTAAATAGGGGCAGCTGCTCTTGCACGTTGGGCTCGGACATGAACAGAAGTGTCAGCTCTTCCTTGGATTTGAGCCTACCGGCTCTCGGGGCAAACCATCTACCATCAGCTCTGATTCTGAGGCCTTCAGACCCAGATGCAACTGAGTCAGCAGCTTTCCCAGGTCTCCCAATGCTGACTGTAGACCTCGGGCCTAGCTTGCTTCCAGGAGGCAGGAGGCAGTTGCTTACAACAAATCTCTTCTTGCCCTGCGCCGGTTCAGTTTCTCTGGAGAACCTGTGATCTTGAACATTGGCCTTGTACTCATTCTGTAACTCTGAAAATTCCACTGATTGTCATAAACTGACCAACTCATCTTTACACATGACATCATGGTTTGTAGGTAAATAATTCTCCAATATTTCATTCTGAGATAAATGTGGTAAACCCATTAGTCTCTCAGGCATGTTCACTCACCCTTTCCGTAGCATCGCGTTCCAGAACATCTGTTCCGAAGGGTATACCCACTTTTTCTCACAATCTGCTCTTGGAATAGAGGACTCCTCTCTCATAGTAGACAGTGGAAATGGCTGATCTGGGGCTGGAGTCTGATTAGGGGGTGGCATCTAAAAAAAATCAATAGTTAGCCTTATGATATAAAACAACTAACACAATTATTATGTATTTCTGGAAAGCAATGCATTTCACACAAAACACAAGTTGCCATTAAAGCAGTGACATCAAAACTAAACTTCTAGGCTGGAGAGATGGCTCAGGAGTTATGACTCTGTCTCACAAGCAGAAGGACCTGAGTTTTGGATCCCAGGTCTCATGTAAAAATGACAGGTTGAACCTGCAGGAACTGGCACTTCTGACCTTGGTGAGCCGAGCCTGGGAAATTCCAGAGCAAAGCAAAAACGAGGTAAAAACAATCCAGGATGATTCCTGAAGTCACCCTTGGGCTTCCACAGAGACACCTGGTACCCACAGACACAAAGGCAGACAGGTAGGTAGGCAGGCAGAGACATACACACATACACACGGAGGGGGAGAAACTTCTCTAAACTTTGACTGTCCAATTTTTCCTACTGCTGTGACCTAATACCCAACGAGAACAACTTAAGAGGAAGGACTGACCGTAGCTCAGGGTTTCAGGGGATAGAGTCCACTGCAGTAGAGAAGGAGCAGCACTGGGGGCAGGTGGCTGGCTCACACCTTGGTGGATCAGGAAGCAGAGAGCTGGGCCCCACCGCTATGCTCCTTTGTCTGCTAGATTAGCCCCATGTTCAAAAAGGCCCATATCCCCCCCAAACTGCCACCAACTAGAGATCAACTTCAAATTCATGAGCCCGGAATGTTGCTTTTGTTTGTTTGGGGGAGTCCTAGTCAGAACACTGAAGTTTGTTTGTCCCCTTTAAGTGATCATAAATAGCAAACAGAGACTAGTTAAATCAAGAATAGCAAAGTTATCAAGAACATCCCAAAAACTAACCCCGTGATGTACAGGCATTCCAAAAATCTCTCTTTAGGAGAGATCTTTGAAAAACAGCCATCGGTTCTCCTAGTAAAATATGCCTGGAATATGTGCACAATGTTACTTTCCTTTGAAACATGCTTTTCTCTTGACTCTTATGCCTCTACCTTTTGCACTCCACACAGTATCACTGTCCCCACGCTGCACAGCAGAGGTGGGGAGGAATCCCTCCTCTCACCATGCTCTCACTTGGCCTCCACCAAGGACTTTTATCCTTGACTGCTGACCTAAGGACAGGCCAATCATTAGTTACAGGGGTTTGTCTGAGCACCCATTCCTAGCTTCTATGTGCAGCACCCCCTTCTTCCCAGTTGCATAAATGTCTCCTTGGGGGGGGGCTGAGGGCAACCCCCCAAAGCTGAGAACGTCTTTTTGATTAGAATCATGAAGGCGTTTCTAGGTATGAAGCTTAGAATGACAGCAGGTGAGCCATATGAGGTAAGCACTGAATTGCTTTCCTATGCTGTCTCACTGCATATTTAAAGTCAAAGTCTGAGGTGAATGGCTCTGTCAATTCTGTCTGAGTGGAATAGGGGAAATTTCTTACTCTCAGGCATCTTCAGCTTCTAAAGGAAAACACTAAAAACCCTGACTAGAAAGACACAATTTATGGTGTTCAGTTCAGATGCTACAGAAATTACCCAACGGAAAGGTCAGCTGTTACTGACATTCTTGCTGTACATGTTATCTCTTGGGTAAGAGTACAGAGACCTTTATGATTCTAAAATGCAGTTTGCCTGGAGCTTGGCAGGTAATTCCTGAGGTTTGACCATAACTCCTTTTCGATTCTTGAACTTGAAGTCTAAGATATCAGTTCCTCTTAAATAAACACGAGTTGTTTTGTTTTTTTTCTTCTTCCCATAAGCAAGCATAGCAACTTGCAAAAGTGGTTAACAGATACACTGTCATTGCCTCTTAACCTCTCATCTCCTCAGATGTGCTGACTTGAGAGCTTCTAAAGGCACTCTGAGGAATCTGCTATCACCCAACAGCTGTCTCCTCTAAGAAAATATTCCCTCACTATGGTTCTTTCTGTTCTTCATACTGTTTGAGTTCCCAGGTACCCTCTGTAGCTTGTATTTCATAACACAGTCTAGTTAACACTGCGTACAGATCCCAGCAGTTTCTGCATGTGTCCCTAGAGTCTCGAAACATCCCTGCAGAGACTGCAGTGGAAAGAAGGGGTGAGGGTGGATTACCATATTTGCAGGATCAATGTTCTCCTTGACAGCCTTCGCATGAGTAACGGGACACCCCACATATTCGTAGGCCCGTTCTTGGTGGGCAGGCATGGAGTGGGTTTTGCTCTCACAGGATTGACCAGATACTTCTGTATTCATTGGACAGTCTGAAATAAAGTATTAAAACACAGTCCCACAAAAGCACAATGTCAATGAAGGCTCTCTTCACTGGGACCTTCAAAAGCTTAAGTTCTGACTGCCATAGAAATTAAAGCTGTCCCAAATTAAGCTAACATTCTAAAATCCTAGATTAGATTTACAAATGTAAATTCTTTTGTAAGAAAAATGGACCCAGTTTTTGATTCTCTCATGCCCCAATAAAAATAACACCAAAACCTGCAGATTCAAGTGTATGTTGCTTAGGATATGTTGGCAGCAGTGGCCTGCCAGGTTCCTATTTGGACTAGCAGCTGGGAGCTGACCCAGGAACCCAAGTGAGAGCTGGCTATATATCACTGGGTCTCTCCTTGAGTTCCAACAATCCCAGCCAAAGTAAGGACATAGCTGCTGTCTAAGTATTCGGTACCTAGGTGAGAAAATAAAAAGAGCAAGAAGACTTCACGGGACTGCTGGAGAAATACCTCCTAGTGACTCTGTTCTAAGAAGGCATAGAAAGCTACTCTTCACCTAAGGAGCTAGTCCTTCTCAGTACACAAGAGCTTAACAAGGCGGACTGTAAAGAAAATCTTCCATGAGCCATCATGGGCCTAGATGTTTAAGCGGGTAAGGTCCGAGTCTAACAAGCTGAGCAGCAGGAAAAGCAGTAAATGCCCAACTCTCAGAATGCTGACCCAGGCACATGTGTGGACGGAAAAGCCAGTCCAAGCATCAGGAAAATGGGTAGGCGCTTGGAGTTGTGATCCAGGAGGATGGCTGCTGTCATGGAAATCTTGCAGTTTCCTTAATATGGTGAAAGCTGGCAGTCACGCATAGAAAGTTGCTTTCTACTTCCTTCCTTGGGCCTCCTTCGAGACCTCATTCCTTAGGGGTGATGGGAGAGAGCTGCTACACCTTCCCTCTCTACCACCAAGGTACCATCCTTCCCAGAGTACTGGTTCCCGCTGGGTGTTAAGAGGAAAGCAGTGTTGCACTTTTCACGTAGTTAAATGTGGTCTCCTCTAAACACCACCATTCTCTACTAATGCAAATAAACCAGGCAGACTAACAGTCCTCTAGAATAGATGGCAAATAAAACGAACCAGAAAGAGGATTCCTTCAGGACAATGCTCAGGACCAGAGCACACTTGCTTTGTGTGATCTTAGTTCCTAGAAGGAGAAATACCATTAAGAGCTGGAGATCTGTCCTTGTCCAAGGTCACAGGATTTTCACCAGGATTTGTCATGTCCTAGTTAAATGTCTTGGAATATGAGTTACTCTCAGTCTTCGTTTCTTTGATTCTCACACAAGTAGGAATTACTGCACAGACTAACAAGCACGAGAATGTAAGCTCTATCATGCCTATTTTGTCTGTTTTGTACAGTGTTATTTGTCTCCGTGCAGAAAACTCAGCAGTAAAGCAGGCTGCCTGAGGAAATGAACGAATCATCATAAGCACAAGCATGCAATAAGCATGCCACATTACCTCTGCCCCACAGGACTGCCCAACCAAGGCCAAACTTCCATGTGAATGACCTAGGGCTGATAGTGTCTTGCTCTCAGGCTTTATAAATAAGCCTTACATGCAAACTACACAGCAGCTTCCTTTGGGAACCTTTTGAGAATTATGAATTTTCTAGACTGAGGGCTGATTACCATTACTTTTCCGTTCGTGCATTGGGCATCCCGAAGGCCCGACGGAAGCACTTGCAGTCTTCCCTGCAGCCGCAGGAGTGGAAGTCGAGGAGCCCATGGTAGGAACCAGCGACGACTCTAGGGTCGAAAGTGCCAAAGGCCAAGGCAAGCGCCAGGTTAGTGCAAAACGTTAGAAACGGGTTACTTTCTAATAGTAACTACGGTTGTTATGAACTGGCACACCCCAGGATTCCTCCACGGAGGGGGAGAAGGAGAGGGAGAAGACGGAGGAGAGGGAGAAGACGGAGGGGAGGGAGGAACAGGAGGGAGAGCAGGCAAGCCAGGGCCTGTGAGGCATTTTTGATACACTGTTCCTTCACGAAATCTATGGTAACATCTAGGAGCATGGTTCCATGAGACCGGAACCTGGGGGGAGCTTCCGGGTGAGACAGACTCCGAGAAAGTGCATGGCAGAGACTGGCTTTGACCCGGAGGGAGGTGGAGGTACGTGTGGGGGAAGGCCCACCGGACCCCCTCCCCCAAAAGCCAGGGCTGTCAGCGTCAAGTGAGAGGGAGCATGGGAAGCGTATGCCGCAAAAGTGGGGAGTTCGAGGAAGGGAAGGCGAGGACAGCGCCGGTCCCACCGACCTCAGACCCCAATGGCCATAGCCCGCACGCCTGGCCCTGCCCGCCCTCCCCTCCGGCTGATCCCAGTGGCCGACCCCAACCCTGGCCGCCAACACTCATCCACCGCCGCCAGAGCCGCCTCGACCACCCCCGGCCTGCCCGCCTCCCCTCCGGATGATCCCAGTGGCCGACCCCAACCCTGGCCGCCAACACTCACCCGCCGCCGCCAGGGCCGCCCGACCACCCCCGGCCTCCCCTCCGGCTGATCCCGGAGGCCGACCCTAACGCTCACCCGCCGCAGCCTCGCCGCCGCCGCCGCCGCCTCTTCCCGGGTCACTGCGAACACTGCGGTCACAGTCTTGAATTGGAGGAGAGCCTTTACTTCCTCTTCCGAAGGCGGGACTTCCGGGCGTGCGGAGGCGGGTCAGAGGGTGAAGAACAGGGAGAACGGGTCCCGCCCCTTCCGTGCCGTGGCCTGTCTCTGCAAGGGCCTCTTTCCGGCCCCGCCTCTCCGGGCCAGGCGCTGTTTTCGACTTTCCCAAGCTGGCTGGTGGCTCCGCCTAAGGCTGGGAGCGAGCGCGGGAGCGTAGCACGTGACCGAGCTCTATTTATCTGTCATTTGGAGGCGTGGTCGGGTTGTGCTTTTAAATGACCCTTTTGGCTTTGGAAAGTTTGCCGTTTATTTTTTACTTAACTTGCAATATTTACACTTATTCGAAGGGTAAATGCTCGAATCCAGCACATATAGACAATGTGGAAAGATCAAGTCAAGTGAGAGTCAAGAACGCCGCTGCGTGTTCAAAACTGTGGCTGACACTGGGGATGTGCAGATAAACTAGGCTGGAACCTTCCAGTCCTTTCTTAACTGGACTTGAGGACTTCGATGTTCCTATCTTCATTGCCCTTAGCTTTTCTTTCTTCAGGAATGTAGCAAGCACCATCCAGTAGCTGGAGCTGCATTTGGCACGCATAGAAATTAAAACTCAATAGTGTCCCACCTGCTTGTTTCCACCTCAAAAATGGCATCATGCATTGTTTTGAAACTAAGGGATTTGATCTTGTCACTTAAAGTATTAATCTACAGACATGTGATTTTCTGTACCACCAGAAGTCCATCTGTGAGGTATACCCAAACCCTCCCCCCATACACACCTCAAAACCCAAGCTGTTTATCCCTCAATCTTATCAACAATTACTCTGTGCTTAAGCGAACTGTCCAGAGCATAATCACATCCCTTCCTTGGGGACAGGCTGCATTTTAGTAGTCTCTGCTCCTCAGAAACCTAGCTGTCAAGTGGAAGAAATCAGACAGGTCATGTCAATTTCACGGTGGGCCAAAGAATCAGCTGAGGATTCCAAGGAGACTTGTCACAGACAAAATTCTTACACTCATTCTTTTCAGCACTGCATGCAGCTGTTTGTGTGTGTGCTCCATGCAAATCGTGGAAATTCTATGGTAAAGCCAACAGAACAGAAGATGGCTATATTGAAAAGACCATTTATTATATTCAGTTTTCAAGAGGGAGTACTATTGAGCCATATTAGAAGAACAGGGTACATATGGAAACACCCAGATTGATCATGGGGCACAGGGAAAAAGAATTTTTCTGGACAAAAACCTTATCATGGTTTCTGGGGAATATAATCAGTGAGATAGGCAAATCACCAGCTTTTGGTTTGGCTCACTTGGATAATTTCAGCTGGTCCCAAAGCCTAGAGGCTGTCTCCAGTAATCTAGTTTCTAGTCATGGAATGATTCAGGCAGATCTATAGTGGCCCAGAGTCTGAGGGCCCAATAAGAAAGGTGTTCAATGTCCAGCCTTGAAGTTGTATTAAGACATCATTTTAAAAGTCTATATTACAGCAGCCTGTAGTATATCGCCTCTTGAGTCCAACCTATAACAGTAACAACTCTCTGTTAAAAAATATTTTAGCAACTACATTTCAGTATATTTGGTTTTTTTGTGTAATTCCTTGTGTTAGGTTTTCTATTTATTTATTTAGTGTGTGTGTGTGTGTGTGTGTGTGTGTGTGTGTGTGTGTGTGTGTGTCTGTCAGAGGGCACTGTGTGTCCCTATGGAGGACCAAGGGTGACTTCCGGAATCATTTTGAATTGCTTCTACATCTTTTTTGCTTCACTCTGGAATTTCCCAGGCTCTGTGCACCAGGGCTGGAAGTGCAAGCTGCCACCATTTCCGCCTGGTGTTTTTACCTGGGACCTGGGATCTGAACTCAGGATCTTCTGTTTGAAAGGCAGAGTCTGAATCCCTGAGCTTTCTCTCCAGCCCTCCTTGTGTTATGTTTTGTGCATGTTAAATATTATTCTGAAAAAAATGTGTACTTCACCAGTTCCCCAAGCAGTCGATGGCACAAAAGAGTTCAAGAAGCCTTGCTAGAGGTAGGGACAGGAACAAAAGGTAATAACCATTTTTACTCCTCAAAATGTATACTGGCAGACTTTTGGGGAGTGAAAGGAAGAAATGACTGTTGTGAAGGTGGCAGGCAATGGATAGAAAAGGGAAAAGTAAGTGCCAGCCATGTTTTGGAGATGAACTAAAGTGAGGTGCCAACTTAACAGTATGGAATCACTCTGTTTTGTGACAGTGTATTTTCAACAACATGATACTATTGATATATGCACCCACACGTCGACCCACATTTATTAATGAAGATCTGTTATTCAGAATGTTTAACAATGAAATTTTGACTCTTTCAGTTTTACCCCTTGTTCTTGCTGATGTGGATGCGTATAGAAATATGTCACTTTCTCCCTGTTCCCTATGTGTGATAGGATAGGATGGTGGATGCTGTCTTGTAATTCTTTCACTGACATTTAATATTGCCTTGATTTTCATTCTTTCTGATTTCCAGTGGCTGTCTCTAAAGTTTGTGCCAACATTCATAAATTTCCCATCGATGTGATTGGATACATCAACCACACAATAGTTGTTGTTTTCCCCTTGAGAACTCTGTCCCAGAAAAGCTCCACATCCTTGCTACTTCCTTAATCTAGACTATGTGCACAGGACTTCTGCCAATTATCTTCCTGGAATGCCCCTGGGCTGTTATCTTCTCCTGCATTGGTTCACTGTTTGCTAGACACTGAATTCTTTTTTGTGTATTGTTTTGATAGTACACAATTGTGGAGATCTTGAAGATCCTAAAATGTCCACTTTATTTTTTTTACTTTATTGTAGTTTGGGTATATAAGTCTACACCTGCAAAAATACAAACTATAATTCTCTGTTCTTTCCCATGATCCTAGGTCTCCAGAGAGTTCTTTTTCTCAATGTTGTGTCTCACAATCACAAGGGCAAGAAGGGTTTTTCAAGGAAGAACTGTGAAGAAAATAGGAAATTGTGAAAAAGAATGTAGTATCCCAAGAGCAGAGAAATGGTGATGAGAATAGGAATTAAGGAGATGGGCAAGTTAGCCTTAGCAATCAACTTGACAATTGAGGAATGAGCCTTTAGTCACACTATGAAGAATGATTTAATTAAGATAAGCCCTGAACAAGCCTGCAAGAAGAGATTGTCTGATCAAAATAGGAAGCCCCAGCCCATGGTGCATGGGACCATTCCCTGACCAGGTGGAAAAGATGGAAGAGAGTTGGTTCAGTACTTTGGTATACTTCGGCATACTTTGACATATTCACAATCTGACAAGTGTCGAGGTTTGTTCCTCTTAGAAATTCCTGCTATTGTTATGACCTCTCATGCCAAGCTGGACTATGAACTGGAACCAGAATGGTAAGGAAGCCCCTTGTTCCCTCAAGTGGTGTGGTCATGTATTTATTAGCAACATGAAGACAAACTACAATAGGAAGGTACTGGGAAGTTATTTTAAAAATCACTTTTTTATTTCCTATTTATTTCTATATATTTTCCGTTACCCATGTGTCTTCCCCACAATTCCTATCTTCCCCATAATGCTTTATATCTTCCACAATATTCTACATCTCCCACAATGCTTTGCAAGTTCCTACAATTCCCTAGGCCTCACAAATTCTCACCCTTCTTGCTTTTCTCACGGTTCTCTTATTTCCCATGATTCTCCTGTTGCTCCCACTATGCTATGGTCTTTTCCATGATGTTTTTTTCTAACAATTTCTCTGTCTTTCTGACAAATGCTCTGTCCCTCATACCATCCCCCAGCAGTCCCGTAATTCCTAGTTTTCTCACAATTCTTTGGTTTCTCCTATAATGCCCCTGTCTCTCTTATAATCCTCTGATCTTTCCCACAATTCTCTGCATCCCACAATCTCCTCTTTCTCCGTAGTTTTTTTTCAAACAATGATTGGCATCTCCCATAATATCCGGCCTTTCCTAAAATTCTTTTACAGCCCACCATTCTTGGGACTCTTGCACACTTCTCTTATATACGATGATTCTCCCAATGGTTTTCATCCATTCCACCGTTATTCATTGTCGGCCACCATGACCTGGGACCCCCACAATTTGCCTGTGTCTCCTGTCACTCACTTCTTTTCCTTGCTTCTCCTATCTCTTTTGCCATTCCCATTTTGTCGCATTTCTCTGTTCTCTTCACAATTCTTATCTCTCTCACAGTCTTCTGTTCTTTTCCATGAGTCTTCTGCCCCCCCTTTATTCTTGAGATACTGTTCTTTCCCCCACAATGTACTTTCTCTCATATTTTTATCATCTCCCTCATGATACTTAGTTCTTACAAGGCTCTGTGACCTTGTTCATCCTGCCATTATCTCTTTCCTACAATACTGTATTCTTGTCATGAAAAACCTGCCTGCCTGTCTTTTGCAACATGCCCTATTTTTCCCATAAGCTTCTGTCTCACCCACAATTTTCTCTTCTATATATGACAATTCCATTTCTACTTTTATCTCTTTACTTCCCCAATTACTCTTTGCTTTTGTGATTCCTTATCTCTGTCTTCCTTTTCACAGTTTCTCATTGTCCTCACAGTTCTCACTCAGGCTCATTTTCTGTCCTTTCCCCACAGTTCCTTCCTCACATCTCTAGCCATTTTTGATCTCTTGTCATTCCCTATTCTGCCCACAGGTTTGTCCTTTGCACACATCTCCATGTCTCCTACAGCTCTCAAGAGTTTTGCACTGCAATTCCTTATATCTCATAGCTCTCTATTCTCTCATAGCACTCATAGTTCTTTTACCATTTCTTCTCTTGTAAGTCTTTTTTCAGTTTTCTGTCTCCTTTATAAACTTTATATTCTCCCATTATTCCGTTTTTCTATACTTTCTCCTAATTACCTATCCTTCTTAGAGTTCACCATAGCTCCTTGGTCAAGGGGTCCAGGTGGGCACTAAGGGGCCTGGATTCCTGTCACTTCTGAAAGTGAAGGCTGTTTTGTGATAAGTGACATCTGTCTTTTCCTCCGTCTGGGAATTTGCTGTGTGGGAGGCTGGATGCCAGGCAGGACTCTGCTTCTCTCTAAGGCGGGCTTTGTACTCAATGGCGATTTTGCTGCCTCTGTCTATCTGGGGCATTTGACAATGTCTGGAGACATTTTTAGTGGTCATACTGGGGAATAGGTGGCTACTTGAGTCAAGTGAAGGAGAGACCAGGATTGCTGCTAAGCATCCTACCATAGTGAAGCAAGTCCTTGTCACAAAGAATTATCTAGCTCTAAGTGTAGAGAATGTCATAGTGAAAATAACACTGTTTGGGACAAGCACATGCCCAAACTTGCTCCCCTTGATACCTTCCACCTGGAGCATGGAGCTCCACAGTTAGACCAGGGGTGTATATTTGCGTGTACACTAAGGAACTAAATTTGCATTAATTTACCTTATTGCCCCCTCTTTATACTCCAAAGAAACAGTTACTATGAAGCGAAATGGGCAGCTAACATGACCGTAGACTAGTAATATGATTATTACTGTTGAGATTAATATGATGACGTTGGTGATACACTGGTGGCTGCCAGTGGGCCTTTTCTAGGTGACTGCATTTAATGTGATGGACTGAAAGAGATGAGAGAAGGACTGGTCAGAGCGTAGAAGGCGCCTCATTCTAGAAAGATGCCCTGCAGAGCATTGTTCTAACCACCATGAGTAAGAAATAAGATTAGAGAGCCTCACTTGGAGAAGGGAAAATTTCTTTTATTTTGGTTTGGTTTGGTTTGTGTGTGGCAGCAGGGAGTATGCTTATGTGTATGTGTGTTCACAAGTACATGGGCACATGTGTGTATGTGGGTGCATATGTATGTGTGCATGTATGTGTGACTACTTGCATGTATGTGTACATGCGAAAGCATGTGCACATATGTGTGCATGTGACTGCATATGTATGTACATGTGCTTGCATGCAGAGGCCTGGAGTTGACATATGGTGTCTTTTTAAATCATACTCTGCTTTTATTATTGAGGTAGCATCTCTTTTGACATTTGGTGTCTTTTTAAATCATACTCTGCTTTTATTATTGAGGTAGCATCTCTTTTGACATTTGGTGTCTTTTTAAATCATACTCTGCTTTTATTATTATATAGCGTCTTTCAGTGAAACCCAAAGCTCACCAATCACCCAAGTTTACTAGCCAACTTGCCCGAAGGAGCCCCAGTATTTGCCTCCCATGTGCTGAGTGGAGCGGTGGCTGCTATTCCTCCCTGGTCTTGATGTGTGTCCTGGGGACTTTTCTTATGCTTGCTTGGCCAGCTTAGTAGGTGATCTTTTCCATTCTGTGGATATAATTAGTGGGGACTGTGGTTTAGGATTCCTCACTGATGCTGAAGAGAAATGGAACACCTTGGGGCTGTTGAATTTTCAGTGGGTATTGGATTGGCTTTGTGTTACTAAAAGCATACACTGCAAACAAGGACCTACAAAAATGCTTACTTTTCTCAATCAGAGAAAGAAGTATGCTATACCAAGTTGCCTGGAATGATAAACATCTGGAGAAATGGATCAAAGATAAAGTCAGTGAGATGAAAGGAGAGAAATCAATGACTGCTGACTCCAAGACATCCGGAGGTTTAAGCCGCCCATGAGTCCTGGCTATGCAGAGTGAGACAGCAATGGTTATCTAGGCCGAGAAATTCAAAGAGCAGTTCAGAGCACTTGAGTTCAGAGCTCAGGAAACAGCTGGTTGCAGATAAGGCCCTGGAAGTCCTTAGAAATGGCTGCATGTTAAAACCACAAAAACAGATGGCATCATCCCCCAAGACTTTTGGTTTTCTTTGCCCTTGTTCCATATTTACCAAGGATCCTTGTGACTTTGGTTTGGTTTCCCTATTAGGAAAAGAATGCCCGACTAGCCAATCTAAATATATTCCTTTCTCTTTGCTGGGTTTAGTTCTTATTGTAAGCGTCATGAATTAATAAATTGGAAAGAGGAGAAGTGAAAATGGATGGAAAGTCGAGAAGGCGACGTGTAAGTGGCTGAAGAGGAAAACAGGGAAGGTTCTCGAGTGGTTTGGGCGCACTTTAAAGTGGGCTCAGAGAGTTAAAGCCACAGAAGACAAGTTGACAAGTCATTCCCTACTACCGCCACAAGAAATGTGCTTTCTCAAGAAACGTGCTCTGGGGGATATTGAAATTCATATTTTAATTCTTGAATCCTAGTAGTACAGATGTTTGTGATATTATGCTATCAAGTGGCTTTCCTGTGCAATAAAATGCAAAGATATATAAGCTTTAAGTGTACTTATTTGTACAAACATTTAAAAGATATAATAGAAAGGTAGCAAAGGTCTTTCTCTTTCTCTTTCTCACCTCCCAAGGCTTCACAGCAAAGGCAATCCATTCTAAATTATAACATGAGTGGCTATCATAAATGTCCAACCTAGTTGCCTCTCAGCTCTACAGGCCTTCTGCCAATTTGTCAACAGTACTTGTCTATTTCATCTGAAGCAGAGGCAGCCATATGTTATTGGGAAGAGGGGAATGGGTGGGAGATGTTTCTGAGACATGTTCTCTTGTCCCTAGAGCTCTGTCTCATTGACTATTTCAGAGAGCTTCAGAGAAACAGAACCTATCTGTGCGTGGGCGCGTGCGTGGGCGCGTGCGTGGGCGCGTGCGTGGGCGCGTGCGTGGGCGCGTGCGTGGGCGCGTGCGTGGGCGCGTGCGTGGGCGCGTGCGTGGGCGCGTGCGTGGGCGCGTGCGTGGGCGCGTGCGTGGGCGCGTCGGTCTGTCTGGTCTCTGTCAGGGCACACTATTGTTTCTGTGGAGGACCAAGGATGACTTCGGGAATCATCCTAAAATATGTCTACCTCCCTTTTGCTTTACTCTGGGATTTCCCAGGCTCCACCCATCAGGGCTAGAAGTACAGGCTGCTGATACTTATGCCTGTGTTTTTATGTGGGACCTGGGATCCAAACTCAGAGCCTTCTGTTTGTGAGACAGAGTTTTAACCTTTGAGCCATCTCTCCAGCCCAGGAGAATGTATGTCACAGTAATATTTCTTCTGAGGATGGTTCTACATTTGCAGTTTTATTTTGTAATTTTAACCATTGTCAATGAAGTATCATGTACATTCACAGTATGCCATAACAGTCACTATGAATTAATATTTGAAGGCTAAAGCAGAAATGATTCCCAGGTAGTGGATGCTACTAAGTGTTCTATAACAGTCACTCTCTCCTTGACTTCATTTTGTGAAGACACAAATAGTATTATGCTTGGTGTACAGTTTTACCTTGCTTCTCTTCACTTAAAATGTCCTAAAAATCTTTCATAGTAGTACATGAAGGTTTTTTCTTTTGCTTTTACTTACTAAACACATGTGACATTTCCATAGATCAATATAATATTGTCATTGACCTCTTACTAATAGATCACCTCTGGTAGTTTCCTATTTGTTAAAGTACTATAATGACTAACGTACTTACATCAGCCCCCCACATTGTGTGTGTGATCTAGAATTGAAATGATTGGTTCCAGAGAGATGTGTTTTTAAATGCTGGTAGCTAGCTATTGCCAGGTATTTTGGTAGCTATTTTTCCTAAAATAGGAGTTAGAAATCTTCAGGTTTTTATTTTGTTTGTCATTTTGGTGAGTTTGTCTTTGAGCAAGTGCATTTTAATTACATAACCTATCCTCTTATGATTTTTCTCAGGCTTACTGAAGTGCAATTGATAAAACTTAAATGTATTTAAGAGGTTACCACATAATATGCTGATATACCCTGTGAGATGAGTATCACAACACCGTCACCTCACTGTGATACCTTTCAAATATATAACATATTATGATTAGTTATAGTCAACTTGAGAAACAATAGAACTTCAGAATATCTTTGGCAACAGACAGGTTCACACTGCATAGTTGTGGCAAAATTAGAAGTTGTTATTGACCAGGCTGGTCCCAAACTTGGAGCAGTCCTGCTCAGTCTCTGGGAGTGCTGGGATTAGAGGCAAGCATCATGGTGCTTTGTGACATATTCATTTTATCACTTTAAGTTTGTAGCATTTGACCAACGTCTCCTCATTTTACTCACCCCTTGATTTCAAACAATCCCTCTTCTACTCTTACTTTTTAAAAACAGTTATAAGATCTTGCAATCTCCATTTTCCCACGCTTATTTCACCCATCATAATATTCTTCAGTTTTACTCACATTGTCACAAATTCCAGGATTTCCTGTTTTAAATTTTAACAGTATTCTTCTGTGTACATTGTCATGGTTTGAAATGGGAGTTGTCCCACGTAAGCTCATGTGTTTGAATCTTTAGTTGTTTAGGAAAGTCATGACACCTTTAGGAGGTAGAGCTTTGCTGGAGGAAGGCAGTCACAGGGGATGGATTCTAAGGTTGTTTATCTCTGTTTTGCTTGAGTGAGGGAATCTGCTCTTGAGCTTGCAAGCAGCAACTCTCAGCCTCCCTGATGTCTGCAGTGACTTGGGCTGCCTCCAGCTTCTTCTATCAGCCATGCCTTTTCAATCATAATGGACTGTATCTTCTCTCTCGAACCATATCCTGAATAAATCTCCATTTCTCCCTTAAGTTACTTGACTTTGAGTAGTGTCTCACAGCAGTAGAGAAAGAGTAACTGGTACATACATATACCACAATTCCTTTATCTGTTCATTTGTATGTGTGAACACTTTAGTGTTTAATTTTGTGATGAATACCATGACAATGAACATGGGATAGTGATGTGTCTTTGAGACATTAACTTTGAATGCACACCTAGTAATGAGATTGCTAGATAATATAGCAATTCTAATTTTAGCCTTTGAGGGAGCCTTAATATTGTTTTTCAAATGATCATACTGATGTATACACCTTCCAACAGTGCACCAGGGTTGGTTTTTACTGTATACTCACTCACCAGCATTTGTCCTCTTTTGACTTTTTGATGATACTGACAGGCATTAGGTGATATCTCATTATGGTTTTCATTTGTATCTCCTTGAAAATTAGTGAAATTGATCATGAGAACACTGATATTTTAGGGGGGCATTCTAGAAACCACAGACCCATTGACCATAATAGATTACCTATTTGTTAAATAAAATTCAGTTTGATAGTTTTAAAATGTATGCTGTATATTTATGTGAGAGGAAATGTGAATATTTAAGTGTTGGCAATATTTATTAGAGATTACTGAGTCTTTGTAAAAAATCTGTTTTTCTGTAGTTCCTTTATTTTGTTATCATTCCTCTTATTTTTCTGTTTCTCTCTTCTTTACACTTTTATGTTCTTCTACCCTATTTTCTTTGATTTTTCCCTCTCCTTTGCTTTTAATAAATCATTGAGAATCTTCTGAGTGTATGCTATTATGCTACATACAAGAATGAGAAAAGATTTATCTTGATGCTTACACTGAAGCCTCCTGGTCACTGAGATGTATAATTTTTAAACATAAGAAGTTACATGAAGGTTTGTTTTCCAAAACAGGGAATGATGGTTTATGCCTGTAATCCTAGGCACTAGGGAGTCTGAGACAGGATGATGCTTGAGACCAGCCTGGACAGCATAGATTCCATCCAACAGCAAGGACACCAGCAAAAGTTGACTTCCAAAGGGGTGGGAGAAGTGTAGCCACAGAAGAATGCTGTAATAGGAAAGGAGCAAAGTTGGAATGAAGGAAGGTGAAAGACACAGGCTTCCACTGGGGATTTAGCATTGGCAAGAATGTCTGGCATGTAGGAGTTCACAGTTTGGTTAGTATTATTTAAAGACTGTCATCCTGCTCTTTAAAGGGGAAGCCGGAGGGGAACATGGCAGGTGGTACACCATAGGGATTTAATGTATCTGAAAAATAAACTTAAATGCCAATTCCATATGGGCAGGGAGGGAAGGATTTAACATTGAGTTGAAGATAAGCCTTTCATTCTGGACCTGCTTTCCCAAATCCCATGTCTTCATTGTCTAGAAAATGAAGCAACACTCTAAAGTGCATTGCATTGAACATGAAGTTGTGAGCATCTTATGCTGCAAAAGTGTTTTTTGGGTAGTTCTCATATCAACCTGCTGTTTCATTCAGTATATTGCTTAATTATATTTCATGGTTTTTGAACTTTCTTTTTATTATTATTATTATTATTTATTCAACTGTGCGCATGTGCATGTGTATGTGCGCGCGCGCGTCTGTGTGTTTGTGTGTGTGTAGAACCACGGACGAATTCGTGAACCACCATGGACGCCTCCACCTCCTTCTGCCCTGGGATTCACAGGCTCTGCCCTACCAGGACCGGAAACGCAGGCCGCCCCCGCTTCCGCCTGGCGTCTATACGTGGGATCTGGGATCCGAACTCAGGACCTTCCGCCTGCAAGGCGGAGGCTTAACCTCTGAGCCACGTCTCCAGCCCTTTCATGGTTTTTGAATTTCGCATTTTGTCTTCCAAAGAAGGAAACTGACTAGTAGTAACAGGCTGAGTTCGTGTGCATCTCTACTTTATGCCACCTAGATCTCTGGGCTCTCATGAGGCCACCCATGAGACTTTTATAGATTTAATACAGTGGTGCTCATTATTCCCACCTTCTCTGTGGTCAGAGTCTCAGAATGTAGAGCAGATTAAAAATCTCTCTCACATTAAGAATCATGAAAGGGAAAACTGCAGCTAACCCACCTGTAACCAAGCAGCTTTTGTTCCATACTATTAACACACTTTCACACAAAGACTTCATCATGTCCAATATGAAAATTTCACGAAAAAAAAAGTTAAAAAAAGAACAACGTTGAGGGGGAAGAAGCATCATAATTACATTTTAGGAATAAATTTCTAACAAGCACACCTAAGAGATTGCCACTGGGGGGCGATAGCAGTCCAGAAACTGCTCTTCTCATCCCCAGGCAGCAGAGCACTTTAGCTGGTTTATTTATTCAAAGTTGGAATTTGGACGTGTGAACCACCAAACTCATGGAAATTCCTACATGAGGAACACAGTCCTAGGGATAAAAAAAAAAGAAAGCCTACCAGGGATGGAATTAGCACCTTGGCAGACCACCTTTAACACAAAGAGCTTTTTCCTTCCTTGTGCATCTTAAGAATTTACTTCAGTTCCTTTTAGTCTGAAACAGGGAAAGCCAAGTTAAACTGTGAGGGAAAGAAGCAAGACAGAAAGGTGCATATTTACAATGACCTGGAAATGCATGGAAAGCACAGTTTAAGGTCACTGAGACATCTCCCAACAGCATGAATCAGGAATCTGGTTGGTATGATAGTACCTCACTTAAGTACTTTTCTTGGGAAAAGGAGACAGGAATTGACAGAAGTTCTCTTAAGGGATTCTGAATGATATCTAACATTTCAAGAGGCAGTTAAGGAATATAATGGAGTGTGTAGAGTTTATCCAGATTCATACACGTAGTCTGTAAAAAACAAAGACAAAGAATACTTATCTTCATCGCAGGACTAATTCTGTGGTCATTTGAGGGCATGCTGTGAACTTTATATCTGCTTTCTCATTTCTTCGGAGGTGTTTGGTACTGGTGTCAGAATTGGAGTCCAGACCTGGCACCGGAATTTGGCCAACACATTCCACCAAGTATTCTTAATATCGTGAAGCCAGTCACTAATCCTACTTGATCTTCTTTACCTCCCCAAAAGGGTCATGAATAAAGTGGCATTGACACAAGGACTTGTCCTACTTCCAGTTCCAGAAGGAGTGATGGAAGAGGTGGAGTAATGTCTAGGAGATCATACTACATCCCATGACCTTCCGGGCTGTCCACCTTCAAAGCCCCTCCATCTGACAGGAGCACAAATCAATATTCCAAGACTAAATTGTGATGGAGGCTCATGAGTTGTAGTGCTTAGTACTCTTTACCCCATAGAAGTTGCTGATGCACATTTCAGAGGGACACTCAGATAACCTAGAGGTGTGTTATAGAAGTAAGAACAAGTTGGGTTTGCAGTGAGATGTCTAGCTTGACTACATTAAGCAGAGAAAGGAACTTTGCCATTCATGTCCCATCCCTAGAAGGCATAGTGGTGGTTAAAGCCATGGAAAAGTTGGATCCAGAAACTTGGTTCACATCTGCTCAATGCAGCACTGCATGGGGGACTTTCCCTTAACTTCTTTTGCATTTCTGGGACTCTTCTCTGATTGTGTCACATTCTCTCCATTGAGTCAAGAGCTGTGTTCAGGGGAGGAGGCCAGACCTGCAGTGTTGTGGTCTACACGTAGTCCATCCATGTGAAATGGTAGAGAGAGTGTTCCTCAGAGGAACCGCTAAGGGACAGGCTTAGGCTTCTTGAATCTACAGGCAAGTAAATTTGCCCATGTGTAAGAAATTTTTGCTGGTTTGATAAAATACATGACAAGAGGACTTAAAGGAAGAAGGGTCTATTCAGACTTACCATTTCGATGGTCCATCCTGGTGGAGAGGGCATGGCAGAGCAGAGTTGTTCACATTGCAGCTTCCAGGAAACAGAAAGAGAACACATTTGCTAGCTAGCTTTGTTATATTGTCCCTTTATTGCCTCAGGACCCCCGATCTATGGGATGGTGCTGCCCATATTTTAGAACTGGTCTTTTATTTTATCTTATTTTTTAAACTTTCTAGTTTAGCAAACATAATGAGTGGTTGTCCTCCTCTTTTCCCACCCTCCCTCCTCTCTTCATTTCCCACCATTCCTCCCCTTCATCAACCCATCTTTCTCCCTTCGTCTGTCTAGCCCTAGACCCTAAGGTTCCCATTGCATGTAATTATTTCTCCACAGTTTCTCGCTAAAGTCTATGGGGGAATATTGATATGGCAGCCACAGTGCAGGTTTGGTGAAGATAAGTTAGAGCTGGTTTTATCCCACTTAGTTACTCCTTTCTGGAAATACCCAGATATACAGAAAGATATGCTTACTAATGTTCTAGGTGTCTTACACTATGATAACTATCATAGTCTCTATGGACAGGAAGAGGCATAAATTGAGTAATATGCAATTTAAATAATAAGTAATCCATCAGCCAACCATAAAATCGATCCCAACACTTTTGTTTCCTTAGGTACTACCATAGGTCTAGTGAAATGATTGTGGATTGCTGTGTAAATAATTAGGAAATGCCTCTACTAATCCAAAAAGGATCTTGGAAAGATTTTTGTCATTTTAGTTGGCAAATAACTATAAATAGAAAGTTACATTTGACCATATGCCACTTTTATTCCCACAATAGGAAGTACCATGGGTTCAGCATTAAGAAGGGAACATGTGATAAGATAAAGGACCATGATCACACTTAGGATTAAGATTCTGCAGCTT
This sequence comes from Typhlomys cinereus, assembly GCA_023101885.1. Taxonomy (NCBI): domain Eukaryota; kingdom Metazoa; phylum Chordata; class Mammalia; order Rodentia; family Platacanthomyidae; genus Typhlomys; species Typhlomys cinereus. The sequence goes on from JALPQD010000023.1 coordinate 532,096, forward strand.
ATCCCTGGGAAATCCCTTAATGTCTCCATAATTATTTGCAAGGGTTTCTTCACATTAAATACTTTGATTTCTGTGTAAATCCCAGTCATATAAAACACATGCTCTAGCATAAACCACAAATGGAGATGAAATAAATTGAGAGTTCTAGAAATCTCGATGGTCTATAATCATCATAGTTACTGCTGCAAAGGTGTGAATGGAGACAGTGGGGTATTCTGACCTAAGTGACAGTAGTTGTTGACCTTCAAAAGCTAAGAGACATTAAGACAGTTCTCATGGAATTCTTATGTAATTGCACATATTTGCCATTAAATCTTGTATATCACGACTCTGTTATGTCCAGGAGATAATGTCTGGCCCATCACTGGTCCACTTCAGGCTCTTTCAGGCTCTTCCTCAATGTTCCCTGAGCTTTGGGGTGGGGTGGGTCTTGTTTTCTCACCATGAAAGCAGAAAGATCTCAAAAAGCTCATATCTCTCTGAGAGATTGATGAGGACTAATGCTGATGGGGAAAAAAAGAAGGATGCTTTTCACAATGGTGTACCCACTGATCCATGCTAGAGCATGAATCAAGTCCAGCATACGTCATCAAGACAAATTAGATGAAACACAGTGGGTCACACAAGTGAAAATAGGAGCAACTCTGGCAGGGGAGATGGATTGCAAAAGGAAAAGGAGGGGGATGGAATTTGGGACCAAGGGCTGAAAATATTGCAAATTTACTATATTCATGGATGCAACATTAAAAAAATTAAAAGTATGAGAAATATAGAAAAAAAAGCTGAGAGAACTAGAGGAAGTTATTGTGTCAACCAGATGGCTCACATAGGCCTCAGTTCTGACAGCTGCACCCATACATAGTTCTGAGGCCCAGGAGAAAAGTCCTAGACCCTGTGTGAGGAGGTATGGATGGAGGATATTTCAAAATCATCAAGCTGTTGCTCTGCTCTGGGCCTTCCCACTGCCACCAGCATGAATGTGGGTGTCACTGTGTATCTCAGAATCTCTACTGCCTCATCTGTAACATGACCAGAGTACTGATGTCATGCACTCAGTATGGAATGGCAGATGAGTGCAATCACTGCAGAGTGTGAATAATGCTGGGAAGGAAAGCAACGAGACTGTACAATGGAAAGGCCATGCTTGGGATTGCCTGCAGGCAGAGCAGCCTCCTACAGGCCATGCCTGTTTTTCCTTCCCACCTCTTCTCTCTAAAGCTTTCAGACTTTCATTTTCTCCTGAATATGATGAAACCGTAGAACTGATGCGATCTTCTTCTTCTTAGCACTTCTGTGATATACAGTTCACAATAATCCTAATGCCTGTCATTATTTTTGTAGTTCTGGGTTGGCCATTACTATTTAATGTATGTTATCTTTTATATTTATTTATTTGCATGTGGATGTGCATGAGACAGACAGACAGACAGACAGAGACAGACACAGGGAGAGAAATGTCATGACACATGGGTTGCGATCAGAGGACACCTTTCAGGAATCAGTCTTCTTCCACCATGTGGCTTCCAGGGATTGGGGACAGGTGCTCCAGGTTTGTGAACAGGCACTTTATTCACTGAGCTACTTCACTGGCCCCTCAAGCATTTAATCTTCATGAAAACCTTTAATTCCAGAATAGTTTAGATGCACAAAATTCTTGCAAGCCCACAAAGCATTCCTATCTGCTCCCATAACTTTTTTTCTTACTGCTAATTATTTACAGTGCTAATCATTGTTATTTTTGTAACTTTATCATGCTGGGGATGTAACCCAGGGCCTCACACATGTGAGTCTAATACAGCACGTTAAGCCATGTTCCCATCCTGTGGTAACATTTTTGCTATATTAACTACCATCCATACTGCATTTGGATTTTGCCCTTAATCTGTTCTGGTACCCTTGCAAAGATTTGAATATGACATGTCCTTCTCTGGCTCGTGGGTTGAACGTGTGGCCCCAGGTGGTGTTACTGTTAGGGGAAACTTTAGGAAGCAGGGTCTACATGGTGAGAATGGTCACTAGGGAGTTGGTTTTGAAAGCTGCACTTTGCTGCCGCTGGTCTTACCTCTCTGTTCCTTTTTCCTCAGAAGGTGAACAGACTGCCACGTCCTCCCAGCCCCATGGTGCTCTTAGTCGCAGGCCAAGAATCAGTGGAGACCAGGCTGTGGGCTGAAATCTCCGAAGCAGTGAACCAAAAGACAATTTTCCTCTCCTTCACTGTACTGTGTTCACAACTAGGCAAAACTAACTCACATGAGTCCCTTCTAGTGTGTTGACATATTTGATCCTCAGAGTTCCTTTGATTCTGATGACCTAGGACGCGTTGAGGAGTAATGGTCTGGTGTGGTACAGACTGTCCCGCCATGGGAATTTGTCAGCTGTAATGCATTATTATCTGTCTTCAGGGCTGACCTGCAGTGTGTGAATTAATTTCCCATTATAGATGAAAACATTGATGTACGCAGAGGTCCATAAACTTCTTGAAGCGGGAGAGCCAGCAAATGGCAGATTCAAGCCCTGTTTTAAGCTCAGGATTAGCATATCATGCCACATAGTTTCTTTGCCATTCCCATCAAAGCCACTAAGGCGAACTCTTTTTTCGTTTTCAGTATGGTTAATCCGGGTTGTCAATTTTGACTGGTTTTGGAATCAACTAAGAGACTAGCCTCTGGGTACACCTGGGAGGGATTTTCTTGATTAGGTTCATTGAAGTGGGAAGACCCAACTTAAATGTAGGTGGCAACATCTGGTAACAGCCTAGAAGGTTCAAGGGGCAAGTTTGGGCTTTTAGCCTACTTGCTTTGGTGTCTCCTGGGTGAATTCATCCCCCACCCCCAGTTTATTAGCCTTGCTGCTTTTGCCACCACCACTGCTTCCATGACTGCTGCCAGCCCTCACTCAGAGAGCCAGTCTTCCTAGGACTTGCAATGTGGACTCAGGTGGCTAGCTCCCCAGTGATCCTTCAGGCCTCAGTGCCAGGCTGCCTCATGGACTGCCAGCTGGTTCTGCGCTCCTCCAGTGTGAAGGCAGCCCTGGCTGGACTCCACAGACTGTATCATGTAAGCCCAGTTCATAAGTCTCCTTCTCATATATATTCATCCTATCAGTTCCGTTCCTCCAAAGAGCCTTGAGCAACACGGTTTGTAGATATGGTCTCAAACAACTTGATGACGTGTTTAATTAGATTAGGAGTATGTTGGCTGAATTGGTTGTACAATTTCAGGAATTGTTTCTTGGAAGATATTTGGTTGATCCAGGAAGGTTCTGACTAAACGAAATGTGATAATACATGTTTCAGGGAGTAGTGGTTCTGTGATCACAAGAGTTGCTTGGTCTTCGTATTAGGAATGCAATTTTCTGAAATAGTATGGTAAGTTGCCCAATTTATAGGAGGTTATGTGCAAAAAGGAAGCTCAGACAGTTATAAACAAAGCAGGACAGCTGAATTACCTTAGCAGATTCTGTAACCTGCTACGACCTAACAAATGGCTCTTAAACAATGAGTATTTTAGACATGCACAACATGGAGATCCACTATGTGATACAAGGAGATGAATTTCTGAAGGACTGTGATCAGTTTCTAGAGATGGATTGTCATCTGGGTGAATAGGTTGGACTCTTCTGATCAGAAGAGAAGCTCAGCTAGAAAGCATCTGTGTGCATTGCTTCAGGTATCCTTTCAATAAGAATGGTTCTGGTGACTCTGGTAGATTGATGCTCTACTTAATCCCAAAACATGGTGTGGGGAGGCTGAGACAGGAGGATTTCCCACAAGTTTGAATTACAAAGGGGGTTCCAGGCTAGCCAGGGGCTACATAACAAGACTTTTGTCTCCCAACAACAACAACAAACAACAAAGCAAAGCATGATTTCTCTAGTTCCATATTTCAGTTGTGTAATAATCGCAGATCCCTAAAATATGAAGTCCCTATGAGGTTGTTATTTGGTAGTTGGTAAGTGTTGATGCGTGTTAACCTGGGATGGCGGTTCTAAACTTTTTGCACCATGGTGAATTTAAAAACCACAGTGCTCCAATTCCTACTGGGTCACTCAAGATGAAGTTCATTAAGAGTTTTGGGAATTTGACTCAGTCAACAGTCATTTTGTACTTTGAAACCAATAAATCAAACATAATGCTGTCCAGTAGAAACATAATGTAAGCCATAACTTGCTAGCAGTCACATTTGAAAAGGTAAAAGAGAAGTACATGAATAAATATCACCCTGTATAGGTGGCAATTTAATCACTTAAATCATTTAACCTATAATCACCATACATTAAATGTTTTTACAATGTGGTAAAACTATATATACCTATATAGTTTTACCTATATAGTGCTTTTTAATTTGAATGCTAAATTTTCACCAGAAATATTGATCTGTATTTATGCTTATACATCCAAGTTGTTTCAAATATTTGAAAATACTCCAAGAGATTAATTGAGTCTTAGTTTTAAAATTTAAATTTTGAATATAGAAATATAACTTCTCAGATTTTCATGTTATTTCTTTTGATTGCCTCCAAAATAATAATAATTATATTCTTCTTCCTATGGTCCTTCATGTGATTTCAATAATTATTAAAGGTAGTGACGGCATCCCTCAAAAAAAAAAAAAAAAGCTGCCCCCTTAAAGAAATTAAAGGGAGTATCAGGACTGGTGTTTCCAATTTCATTATGATTTGGGATGTTGTTATGTTCAAACAACTTCTCAGTTTATAAATCCTGAAAAAAAGAACTCATTGGGTTTTAGGTTTTTTTCTTTTTTCTTTTTTTTGAGTGTGGTTGGCATAGGAATGAAATCCACATTGGCTCAGAGGCAACAATTGAGTTCAATCAATTGAGTAATTAAATAAATGCTGAAACATCCTTTCACAAGCAATGTCTTTCAACACCTATATCTGAAAAGGAATAATAAAAATTATCTCCAGAACATAACCTAAGTGCTAGGACTCAGTTACCACACACAAGAGATTAAATGAAACTTGGATTTATTCTGCATCATACAAAAACCACAGAGAATCTGGGTCATCAAATATGTTTTAAATATCTTCAGACACTGAAACACAATGCAAGAACCTTCTGCACCCATTTTTATAAAGCAAACAAACTAATGTAGAGACTTTCAGATTAAATACACTCAGCTAGTTCTCAGTCCTAGGGGACCAAAGGAGAGAGTAAGTCGATTTTATTTTTTTTTAAAAGAAGACCTAATGCATAAGGTTTTTATTCTATAATTTTGGGGTTCACTTATGCTTCTACACAAAATCAGACTTATGTATGAAGTCATTTGTTGGTATTCATGGGAGATTGTTTCTAGAGTCCTCATGGATGTCAAAATACGTGGATGCTCAAATCTCTGATATAAATAGTATCACCTTACTATGTAGTAAACATACATCTTCCTCATCTACTTTAAACCATCTCTCCATTACTTATCATGGCTCAAATATTAAAAATGCCATGTAAATAATTGCTTCATTGGAGCCTACTGACACACAAAAAAACTTAATGTGTTTTCATCATGTGTGCATTTTTTCAAAATTTTTCTACCTACAGTTGGTCATATTTACAGATGTAGAACTCACAGATATACAAGAAGGAGTTAAAATGGTGCTATCATATAAATACAGACTGAACACATGTCAAATATTTTTTCCAGCTCATTAATGATGGGAACCATGAGGGACTAAACTATTTCCAAGAGCATTTTGAGGAATTTGGTATCTTAATCATCTTGAAAAAAGAATGTTTGGAATAAGATTTTGAGGACACAGTCAAAATGTATTACTGTCTCTCTGAGCAGAAAAATGATAACATCTGGATTTTGCTATTTCACTGGGTTGAAATCTATGAATTAACACTGATCCAAATCTTTTGAATTCTAACTGGACATAAAACAATCAAAGTCAGATCACAGGTACATTCCCTAGATAATGAAATAATTCCTAAGTAGGGCCAAGAAAATGTCTTGATGAGATTTTGAAAGCTCATGCGATTTCATCTTATCCCAAATTTTGTAAAAATACAATAATCTGTGTTTTAACCTGTGAGAAAATTGATCTTAGAATTGACAAATAACATAATAAGGAAATCACAGAAAGGACAGAACAAAAGTGGAACCAAGGTCCTTCTGATACTATCATTCTCTTATGCTAGTTAAAATCCAACTTGATTTGCTCCAGAACATTTTAATTTGAGTGTTTATATATACTCAGCATTGCCTAAAATAGATAGGATCAGCACTTGAGATTGAAAACAATCTTTACTGTATAATCATTATAATTATTTTAGGGGTGGAGAGATGGCTCAGGGATTAAGACTCTGCCTCACAAACAGAAGGTCCTGAGTTCAGATCCCAGGTCCCATGTAAAAATGCCAGGCAAATGCTCTGGCCTGTGCTTCCTGCCCTGGTGGATGGAACCTGAGAAATCCCAGAGGGAAGCAAAAAGGAAGTAGGAGCAATCCAGAATGACTCCCAAAATTATCTTTAGTCCTCCATAGGGACACACAATGTCTCTCTCTCTCTCTCTCTCTCTCTCTCTCTCTCTTTCTCTCTTTCTCTCTCTCTCTCTCTCTCTCTCTCTCTCTCTCTCTCTCTCTCACACACACACACACACACACACACATACACACACACGCATGTATGCATGCAAAATAAATTATGATTCTTTAATGCCATGAACTGTGGTGAGATTTGTCCTATCAAAGATTATTTAACCTTCTTAAGTATACTTTATGTTTGTATGAAGGCTGGTTCATTCTTTGCAAGCAAAGCAGACCATAGTGAGGGCTGGATAAAGGAAACTGAGTGTAAGAAGTTTTGCCAAAGACAGATTCTTAGCAGGATATGATCTTGGGGTAAACTAGGAAAGAAGGTGATTGACTTTGACAGCAGTGACCTGAAAAGAAGCTTGAGGGAATAAAGCTGAGGAGGAAAGAACCACCAACACTGGAGTTTATTTAGTTCGCACCTCTTCAATTTGATGCTATTTGTAGTGAGTTCAGCCTATTTTTGAACATGACAGACATGTATTGATCTGTGATTTATTTGTAATTGGCCCTATTTTATCATAATGATTGTTTCTATGCCAGCACAGGTTCCTGTGAATGATTACAAGAAAGCAAAATCGTTTTGAGTAATTAATGAAAGTACCACCTAACTGCAAATATTCTAATGGATTTTTTATTATTATTTATTTAATTGCGCGCGCGCGAGCGATGGACAGCCTCTACCTCCTCCATGTTTACTCTGCACCGGGATTCACAGGTTCCGCCCACCAGGGCCAGAAGCACAGGCTGCCCCCGCTTCCACCTGGCGTCTATACGTGGGGTCTAGGATCCGAACTCAGGACCTTCTGCCTGCAGGCAGAGGCTTAACCCCTGAGCCACCTCTCCAGCCCCAAACTAATGGATTTTTTTTTAAACAATTTATTCAATTGTGCGTGTGTGCGTATGTATGTGTGCACGCGCGTGTGTCTGTGTAGAACCACGGACGAATTCAGGAACCACCATGGATGCCTCCACCTCCTTCTGCCCCGGGATTCACAGGCTCCGCCCTACCAGGACCAGAAGCGCAGGCCGTCCCCGCTTCCACCTGGCGTCTATACGTGGGATCTGGGATCCGAACTCAGGACCTTCCGCCTGCAAGGCAGAGGCTTAACCCCTGAGCCACCTCTCCAGCCCCCAAACTAATGGATATTTTAATAGATGTTTGTTGACTTGTTTTAGAGACTAGTATAGAACATAAAGTATGTTAAATTGCTATTGTGAGTGAGATCCTTAGAAGAGCTACTATATTTATTGTTTGAAATAAACTAAACAAGACCCAAACCAGTAGACTCATACTTCAGACTAATATGAAATAGTTTGGACTAGATTTATCCTCTTGTCAGAAATAATCAAAAACCTGCACAAACCATACAAAACAGTGGTTTTCAAGAAAGCAATACCAGACAATTTAAGACAATGATCCTTGAAAGGTGGGAAATGAATTATGTCAGCCCTTTGATTTTGCAAGCTTACTGCTCAGAGAGAGTTTCCAGGTCACCCTGTAAGGGAGGAAGAAGCCAGTTAGAGCTCGATTCAGACTTTCAATCGAGGACATGGCTCTGAAAAGTCTGTGGAGAAAGAGAGCCTTCGTGAATCAGAACTGTAGATCCGCAGAACATCTAGAACTCTGTAGGACGTTCACGCTGTATTAATCAATGTGCACCTAAGAGGAAACTACCCAGGACCAAAGAATCACCTGAGAAGTTATAACAAGCAATACGCAACACCCGCACTGGAGTGGAAGTAGTCACTGTTTAAATCAGGAAGACATAAAAAAACTTATAAATCATGGGATGACGGTTAGAATATTCATGAGGCTCATTGCTTAGTAGAGGGGTATAATTACCCTTAAATTAAATATAACTCTGGCCATGCATAACAGATTTTTTCACTATGTTGATAAAATTTTTCTCTTTTCTAATTTCATACATGTATAAAATATATTCTGATTACTTTCCTCCAACCTTTATTTCCCTCCCCCACACCAACCCCCTTTCTTTACAGTTCTTCCTCCCATATTCTTGCCCCTTTGTTTTGTCTTATGCCCACTGTAGCCAGGGTTTTTGTGTGATCCTGGGCCTGGAGCATCTCTAACAGAAATCTGTTATATATAAGGGAATGGAAGTTAAAACTTAAAATAGTATAAACAACAAGATCATGGATTATAAGCTATAAAATACTGAAGAGACAAATGTCAATTTTGAATTCCACACACAATTAACTTTTTAAAATTATGGTACGAGACTTTTTTCAGATATACAAAAGTCAAAATAATTTGTCTTCAGCTTCCTCACACTATAATAAAAGTTATAGAGAATCTTCTGTGTAGAAGGAAGTTGATATCAATTGGAATTACAAATGCACAAAAGAAAATATTGAAAATTTCACTATATAGGTAAACAGAAGATTTTACTGACTATATATTTTTAGAGAAAATTGAATGCTTAGACAAAAATAGTTTCATGATCAGATGTGTTTTATAGATGAAAATAAATGAATGACAATGATGGTTCAAGGTTTTAGGAGGAAGAAATGTAAATACAACATTGGAAATTCAATACACTATATAGGAAGTGCTATGGTGTCTCTTCATGTTGGAGTGTCCTAAGAGATTTACACTTTAAATCTTTATGTAAGGTAAATGATTTTAATTAATATGTCATTTGAGGCACCAACATAGAATCGCAACAAATAATCAAAATGATGACAAAAGAAGAAAAAGAGAAAATAGATGAGATGGGACAAATAGAAAACAAATAGCAAGATTATATGCTTAAAGTAAATCTTACAATGATATTCAATATGAATGGCTAAAGTACTTACTTCAAAAACAGAAATTTAACTCCAACAAGGTGGCTTCCCAAGTAAAGCCATTTGTCACCAAGCTTGACAACCAGAGTTAATATGAGTCCCTGGAACCCATATGGTAGAAGAGAGAACTGACTCCTACAAGTTGTCCTTTGACTTCCACACTCACGTATGCCACATTACATGTGTGTTTCCACTGAGAGAAGGGCAAATATGCATATTCCCATGTATACACATGAATATAAAAAGGAGAAATTTAACATCACATTTTCTTTATCTATCCATGCCTCCATTGATAGCTGCTCAGAAGAAAAATCAGACACTAATAGATTGGATATAATGCAAAATTAACTATATGTTGCCTGCAATTTGCTTACTTTAAGTTTAGAGATTAGAAGTAGTTAAGAAGTGAATGGGTAAAAACTAATGATGAAAAGAAAGCTGCACTGCCTACTTTAATATCAGGCAATGTAGTCTTTATACTAAGATGTTACTAGGGAGAAATGAACTAATTTATAGGAAGCAGAATGCTAAGATGGCCTCTTAAGAATCCTTCCCTGGGTGTCAAAATATGATAGGTTATTGGATGCTGTAGATGATTTTTAAACACAGGCAAAATGCTGGAGAGGTGGCTCAGTGGGTAAAATCTCTTGCTACACAAGTGTGACAACCTGAGTTCAAATCCCTAGAACTCACATAAACACAGAACATATAGTGTGAGCCTTTGTAATCCCACCGCTTCTACAGAGAGATGTGAGAAGGACACAAGAAAATCACTGATACTCTGAAGGTCAGTTTGAGGGAAGTTTGATAGCCTGGAATATGCAGTGGAAAAAATGAAAGCCTGTCTCAAACGTGGTGGAAGAGAACAGATGCTTGAGTTGGTTATTGGACTTCCACATACATGAATGTAGTCATGTGGGATTTATTTCACCACTCTTAAATTTTCCAAAAGTTGAAAAGTCAAATAAAATGTCAAGAGAAAAATGGCATGTATCTCCTTAAAAAAATTGTAAGTGACATTGCAAGGGGAAGGAAATAATTGACTAATTAATTGAAGTGATGCATTTAAAGTCTTAATCAATTGCTAGAATGATCAAGTAGGACTGCAGCCAGCTTAGGGATAAGAGCAGAAGATTATAAAAAAAAAGTGAACCATCATCTTAAGTTTTCTTAAATGTATCTCTTCCATCTTTACTTCATGGTGGTTTCCTATCTACTGAGAAATGCAAATCAATCTCTCCTTGTATTTCAGTGACTTCTGCTTACAGAACTTAGAATCTAGCAATCAGTCCCAAAATCTTGGCTGTTTTTCCAAGTTCACATGGATTTATTTTTTTCCTTGGTAACTCTCTCAAGAAAAATTTGCAACCACAGTTTTCAAAGCATGCTTACAGAAAGTTGGCATGCTTGAGTGGGGGCCCCAGGAATCTGTTTTGCCAAGTCCCCTCATGGAAGTTCATAACTCCCTCATTCGCACACAATCAAAATTTTCTCAGGAGGCACTTAAAATGCTGTGTTTTTAACACATGTCATTAATGTTTCTTTTCATTAAGAGTGTTTAAGGAACATCAACCTCTAGATGTTTTACTTTGACATGCCAAAGATCTTGACATCATTATTCCAGATCTTCATTGCATGGAGGATAAGAAATGGCGTGTTTGGAGAGAGAGAGAGAGAGAGAGAGAGAATGCCTGCATATAAATCAGGAAAATTATCTAGAGACTGATAATTTAATCTGTGTTTTAATATTGAGGGTTTATTGAGTAAAATGGAAATGATATCAACATTTTGATCATATTTTCTCTTTTTTGTGGGTGTAGGTGTGAGTGAGGGTATGTGGGCACTTGAGTGTGTGTGCCCATGAAACTCAAGGATGACATCAGGTCACATTGGATTGCTCTATCTCCTTATTGCTGTGCTCTGGGGTTTCCCTGACTCTGCCTTCCAAGGTTGGAAGTTCAGGCCACCAAAATGTCCACCAGGTATCTTTACATGGGTTCTGGAATCCGAACTCAGGTGCTTTTGCTAGAGAGGTCAAGGCTTTACTAAGAGAAAATCTCATTTCCCTCATCCATTAAAACTTTGTCATTGTGGGAGAAATTATCTCTATTGGTTTTTTAGGAATGTGGGAAAGATTTCAATGAGCCATTGCCATTGACAGCCAGCATGCATTGAAAACTAGCTAAGTATGAGGGGTTAGACGTGGAAGTAGTGAAAAGAGGCTTTTCTTAGTACAAACCAAAATATGTTCATGTGAATTAAAATCCATAAATCCCAACCTGTAATCAGCTCATCTACCTAGCTCAGATTAAAGAGATTGCATGTGTTTCTTTTAGGTATATTTTGAATGAACACACACCCTGTAAATTTTATTGCGGGAAGGAGGAAGGAACAGATGGAGGGAGGTGGTGAATGTAGAGAGAGACAGAAACACAGAGAGATTATATTAGCTGAAAGTAAAGTTAAATTTTATGTCCATCAAAAGGTTCAGGATTCGGTTTTAAAGGTGGATGGACCCTGTTCCCGCAATGATACTCCAAATCTAATCTGTTTGTGTCCTTTGAGTCCAGGAAGATGGGAAGAAGTGAGGGACTAAAATACCTTTGGGCTCTTGTTCTAGACACCTGCAGTTGAAAAGGCCTGAGCTGGACAACTGCACAGAAGGGTCACTTGGTAATGACCAGATGGTGGCAGATCCCAGTTCAGTGTTTAAGATGAATGACGACCCCACTTGAGTGTTATAGGTATTTGTGATCTTTAAGAATAGCAGACGAGAAAGCTATAGACACTAACCATGGCCATGCAAAACATAATAGAAATGAAAATGTGGAGTGTAATAACCAGGAATATTTTCTCTTTATTTGGATAGGGATATATCTGCTTGTATTTATAACATTTCTCATCGCTACTTTTTCCTAGTATACATTGTAAGGGGCAAACTAATCCAATATTTTAATATTTAAATTGAAGGATAAGAAAGAGCTATTGTGATTAACTAGAAAGAAATTTTTTACCCACTAGTTGTGAGTAAAATAATAAATGGGATTTTGTAGTTCTACTTGTGGAAGGGAGAATAATTCTGGGTGTATAAAAAGTAATAACATTAAGAAAGACAGAAGTATTATACTATTCACTTTATTGAGAAGTTTAAAGTGTTAAAGGACTGTGTACAAATGCTGTATTGACAATGGGTAAACAGATATGTATTGCTTTATCTGTTGTCAAGCAGGTGTTAGTACTGTTCCCTACTGAGATATATATAAACTCTGTGTTTGTACCTCTACATGTATTCATTTAGTGTGGCTCTGTCACATGTCCTCGACCACTCTTAAAACACATAGGATTATTTAAAATCCTGCGCATGTGTGTAGTCAGCTATAAAGTCTGCACTGGAATAAAGTTAATATGGAGCAGCAGCAAGCCACTTGCACTTTTCCTTCTAACTCCATAGTCTGATATTTATTCTTCTTGACAGGAAGATAGACTGCCAACTTTGTTTTTAATTATTTGAATAAAATCACATGCATCATTCTCGCTTTTCTCATGCCTTCCTCTGAAATCCCATCTTCTGTGTAACTGATGCTGATGAAATTGCCGGTTTTGGCATTAGTGCTTCTGTCAGCCAAGCGAGATGGACTGAGTTAATATCCACACTCTGAAATGGAGCCAGGAATGCTGATCCCAGCTTCTCCCTCTCCCCTAGCTCTCAACCTCCTCTCAACTTGTTACCTGCCACCCTCTAGACATACCCCATCTCCATTGCATCTAACTTGGCACCTGAATAAACATTTTCAAATATTTTGTAATTCTCTACCTTCCCACGCCCCCTTCTTTCTTTTTCATTTTCCTTTTGCAAAATAGTTCAATTGTCTTTTTTTTTTGTATTCTAGTGTAAACATGGAACAAATGTGTAACTCATCATAATGGACATCTGTTACTTGAATAGTGGTGAGCCCATATCTCTCAGATTAATCACTGTTTCTATTCATTTGGAATTAGCAATCTGTGACTTCAAGTAACTCCCTGATGAGATAGAACACACATTCTTTTAACAGATGTATAGAAATATGAATAAATCTACAATTTGGCAAAAGTACCAGGTTCAGAACACCATGCACCATGCATACTTATGATTTGAAAATATAATAACTGTCCTGGACTAATACATGGGAACTCTGACAAAGAGGAATTTATATAGTCAAAACTTCTTGAAAATAGTGTCACCTGCACAAGTTTTTTTTTCCTGAATTCTGGCCCAAGGGCCCTGTAGTTTCCTGACTATGTTTTCTCATGTTATTTGCTTTCCTAGGAGACTTGAAATTCCTCATCACTTAGAAGCAAGATAGAGTTTGGAGGCTATGGAGCATGACCATGACGGAATTATCGTCTGTAGCCACCAGGGCCTTCCTGGCTACCCTTCCTTGTTGAGGTTTATTTTCAAAAAGAGCTTGTTGCTGTGTGCTAGGGCTGTGTATCCAAGACATCTATCATACATGGGCCATTGAGTGATTGAGGCAGCATAAATTAATGATTCATGGTTATATCCCACTGAATGTTGATGCAGAATATTGCTCTCCACAGAAGGCGTGTACAGCACAAAGTCTTGACTGAATTCATTCATCTGGAAAATAATGCCAGTTTTCCTAACAAAGTCATTTGTTTACTCAGAGATCATCTATTGAGAACCTCTGATCTGATCTCAGCACTGTTCTCATCTGGAGCATAAAGACATGGAAATTTCCCCCACAAATAGAATAGGCTACTGAAGGAAACAGATTTCACTAGGCATGAGGTTAAAACTGAATGGTCCATTCATAGGCAGCAGTGCAGGACATGGTCAGAAGAAGAAATCCAGACAAGACGTGAGGGAGACATGGCATCTTAACAGAGTTTGAATGGCTGTAATTTACTAGGGCCTTGAAGATAATATTGGATGGAGATTGGACAATGCGAAGGGTGCTGACCATATTCCTTACATGGTATTTGGTTTCTATTCTGATTCTAGAAGCAAATGAATATTGGTTAATTAGACAAATTGTAGTGAGGCCCAAGTTTGATAGAAAAAGGGAACAACTTATAAATCATTCCAAATGATTATGATTTGATGGTGGGAGAATCACTGAATAGTTCCTCTCTGGTTTCCTACCATCAACTATCCTGAGGATATAAAAAGTAATAATACAACTGTATAGCAAAAAATGGTCAAAATTATCCATAAGATTTGATCAAGTAGATATAACATGCATGTGCATCGAATAAAATTTCAAGAGACAAAAGGAACTAGAAAGTATATTCCTAGCTTATCCCCCTTCCACAGCTATTTGTTACCCCAAAATATACCACTACTAGAGTCCTCTCAAGATATATACAATCATACCTACAGCATATCATGTCAATGGGGCCCTTGCATGGCCAATTTTGGCTGAGGAATGAAGGCAATTGTTGCCATACTGTAATGTGCCAGCAGAATGCTATTTCTAAGTAGAACATGGAAAGCTGGCATCGACCTTGATCTTCATTTTTTTACTGATGTTGAAAACAAAAGAGTCAAGAGGACAAAGGAAAGAGAGGGGAAGGCTGTGACCTGCCAAGCAGCCCTCTGATGCTCAGGTTGCTTCCAAATGAAGGCTGTCTGCCTGTACCACTGTCAGCACTGGGAGCAAGATGCCCTCCATGAAAGGGGGTGCAGATAATATATCTTAGTGGCTATCATACTAGCATTAGGAGGCACTTGTGTGTACAGCTGGGCACAGATGCTAATTAAGGCAGATGGAAGTTCATGCCACAGACAGATTTTATAGTCTAAGGTCCCCAGAGGGATCTACCAAGCACAAAGGATCAAAAAGTCTGCCATACCAGAGGGCATGAATCCAAGTATGAGTGACAGACCAATGATCCATTCTCACTGAGCAATTCAAAGACACTTTGCTAAGGGATCTAGTTATAGAAGTGTTGAGACAGCAAAAGAGCATACATTACCTTGGGATAAGTAGGAAAGGTACTGTTAACATCCTTGATCTGAAACATGGAGGACAGAGGTCAGTTTCTTTTTTTTATATTGACATGTAGATTTTTTATTTGTATGCATAAGTTTAAAGGTATGCATAAATGTGTATTTAACTTTTTTTATTTCTTTATTCCGCTCATACAAAGTTGATAAGTACCCCATTCCCCTCCCTCCCTCCCTCCACCCCTCCCTGGACCCTCTTGTTCCCTCCCTCCTTTTCCCCTTCCTTTCCCCCCTCCCTTTTTCCCAGTCCCCCCCATTCTGGAGCATCCTTCACTGTGCATGTCAAACTTCCCTCTGAGTCCTCCTCTCTGATGATGTGTAAGGACTCAGTGGCATTGCCTATAGCTCAGAGGTCAGTTTCTTGATTTTGTAGTGAGGAGAGCTGGCTCAGGATGGCCACCTGACTGGGCTGGTTCCTTAGGTCAACAATGGAGCCTGTTGGAGACAGACCTGAAACTAAGGGACTGAGGAAATCTTGATGGCATCAGAGAACTCTGATTGTGAAGATAAGTTCATAGAGTCAACATAGGTGTCCCAGAGGCATAGAAAAAGAGAGGAATGGATAAAACTTTTCTCAAATTGGGTCCTGGATCAAGTCTGAAGCTATAGTTGACAGTAGGAAGATGGACAGAATAGGAGGAGGAAGGAGGGAAGAAATGAAAGAGAAAGAGAGAGAGGGGAAGAGACAGGGAGGGAGGGATAAGTGGGGAGAGAGAGAGAAAGAGAGAGAGAAAGAGAGAGAACTGCCTGTTTTTCCAAATACCAAGGCAACAATATCTGAACAATAGTCTGCGATGGACGTGGCAAAACAGGGAGAATGTTTTCAGCTGAATACTAATAATAACTTACCTATCTATTCTCTACTCTGAGCCCACTGTACATCAGTATGACTTCTTAACTTTCAAGATGAGACAGGATAGAGTAGAACTCTTGGGTCTAAATGACTCACTGAATAGGCAAGGGGAGATGGGGTGTAACCTGTCCCTTGGGATATCTTATTTGGTTGTTCCTTCTATTCTCCCCTTCTTCCACATCAATGCCAATCTCTTCATCACAGGTTACATCTTTGGGCACAGCTTGCCTTTCACTGAGACTTCAGAACCAGGATGAAAGGAATCTTTGGAATTTTAACTCTTAATTATTGAAATTACCCTGAGATACTTGAGACTTAGGAGAAAGATGACATATTAGTGTTAATCTTTGTGCGGTTTATTTTATTGCGGGAAATGAATGCTTGATTCTCCTATGAGGATGATTGCTCTTCAGTGCTGGTGGTATATGGGGGGAAGATGGAGAGTAATGATCACATTTACCCTTTAGATGATGACAAAGGAAACCCATAAGCATAATCCATCTGCACAATAATTCTTCCAGGCACACCAGAGTTGCATTCTCCCAGTAGGGAATCCAAAGCTGTCAATTAAGAATCAATTTTAGGGGCTAGAAAGGTGGTTCAGGGGTTAAGCCTCTGCCTTGCAGGCGGAAGGTCCTGAGTTCCGTTCCTAGACCCCACGTATAGACGCCGGGCGGAAGCAGGGGCGGCCTGCGTTTCTGGTCCTGGTAGGGCGGAACCTGTGAATCCCGGGGCCGAGTAAACAGGAGATGGAGGCGTCCATGGTGGTTCCTGAATTCGCCCGTGGTTCTACACACACACACACACACACACACACACACACACACACACACACACACACATACACACACACGCACACACATACATGCACAATTGAATAAATAATAATAAAAAAATTTTAAAAAGAATCAATTTTACTTTTCTCTTTTCAGATTTCATGGGAGGGTGGGTATGGGGGAGCAGGCTATGGTCAAATACTTTCCCAGGAAGAGGGGGTATTGGGGTACATGAAGTACACTCAATTCTGCAATGTGGTGACCACTGTACTGCTTCCTGTCTGGTTTTTCCCTTCTGTACTAAAAAATCTTTCATTTCAGCCTCAGAAGCTGTGAAAAGTTGAGTTGAAATCTACTGTAGAGTCCTGGCAAAGCTTTGGGAAAGTGAGGGAAAAGTACATGTTGCTGTAGGGTTCAAATGATGAGGGGAATTATTGCAGCCTGCCAGAAATGGCTATGAGGCAGCAAAGCATTTTATTCCAGGGCTGGAGGAACCCATGAGAATACCACTGCTTATTCAAGGAGTTCTTAATAAGATCTCTATTAGATACACCTGATCGAAGAAGGATAGATTAGTACATGAATTGGCAATTCAACCACATGTGGGATATTAAAAGAAGTGCCACAACAAATCAGGAGCACCCAAGGAGGCACCTGCCAGGTATCTATAGTAGACCATCTTACCTAGTCGCCATCTGGATATCTAGAGGTATACTTCATTTTATTTTTCTTTTACTGTTGGAGGGAGTTACTGGAAACATTCTTTCCAATGAAAGAGAAATTAAGATAAAGTTGAATTTCTTTCTTGCAACCCCCTTCTAGTCTCCTCTCTCCTGCGCTTTTCATTTCAGTCACATACTGCTTTGCTCAAGAGGTGTCATGCGTGGTGGAAGCATTGCTTTGCAATCATGCAAGCTCTGCGTTGCCCCTGCTGCTTAATTGTGGCATAACCTCGGGCAAAGTACTGAGCTTTCCCAGGCTTAAAATTCTATAAGGATTGCTTTTCAAATGGGCATCTTCAGCCGCGGTTATTTTTTTTCAGTGTTCCTGTTTCCATATGTGCAACAGAAGAGGAAAATTGCTAAGCTGAGTCCAGGATCTTTTGGAAATGCCCCTGTCTTTGAAATCTTCTTTTACCTTTAGCACTCAAAGCATCACGGGCTCAATGTTTCCTCTGTGCCATTGCATAACACCTTGAATTGGCCATCCCTTCAAGGAACTGAGATGCTGTGATTTGGGGAAATGAAGCACACGTCAAAAATCTAGGGACCTCAGCACTTATCCTCAGGATCTGGGACAGCATTAGGTCTGTGCTTTCACCATTGTATGGTGCTGCAAAGAGATGGCTTCTATGATTAAGGCTGAGCAGCCTTTATCTGTAGACCTACATATAGATATTTAGCAGGCCAGGGGTTTTTGATGATGTTTAGGGCATGGATTCTCTTCTGTGAAGTGGGACTCAAATTCAATCAAGGAGTGGTTGGTTATCCTCATAACCAACCTGGAAGTGCCTAGTGGACACATCTTTTGTGATAGATTGGCATAGTACTTTGTAGGGCTCATAGCTAGGCAAAACCATTGAACACTTTTCTCCTCCAGCAACCTGTAGAGAAGCTTCCAGCACTTTGAAAGCTGGCTGGACGCTTGCAGCTCAGTTCAGCTGGATTTCTCTATGTGTTGCACTTATGGTGTGTAATACTGTTACCTATATAGTCTTATCTGGTTCTACTGGGTAACAACGAGGAACCTGTATTGTTGACATGGAAAAGGTGGTTGAGAGCTTCCTGACCAGCAAATTTTTATCCAGTATCTTGTCTCTTGTCCTGAGATTCTTTTGCCCCACTGCTTCTAGAACTAGTACTGGCTTTTTCAGATTCTGAAGTTGCTGTGCAAGTAACTCCTCATATCTTCGCTCACTTTCGTTTTGCATTCCTGTGAATTACTGGGAAGACAGTTGCAGTGGCTTATTTGGTATTTATGAGTTGGCCTTACAATGTGGCTTCATTAGAAGATACAAGTACAATTTTCACGCTACCTACATTGAGTCTTAGCAGGCTCTCCTAACACTGGTGTAAAGATGATTAAATCTGGTTAAACCTGATTCCTCTTCCATTTTTTCAGTTTCGTTCCTATTATAAATTACCAGATCTTCTTAGCAATAAGTGAAGCAAGTACACATGGTTATGAGAAGAATGTGGCCAGCTTTCATACGGAAAATATAAAAGTCTGATTTACCAATTATATTGGGAAGTGAAAGATTGTGGTACTTTGAATTGTATTAATTGATATTGCATTCATTAAGATGATGACAAGAGGATATGGGGTATGGGGAGGATAATAGAAGAAGGAAACAGATGAGAGCAAAGTATGACCCATATAGGAAAATTTCAGAATGAATCCTATTACTTTGCATGCTAACACAGGGAAGACGTCTGTGGTGTTGTGGACTTGAATATAGTTTGTACCAACTTATTCTGTACCTCACAGCTTCGTTTCTTTTCTCAAAAATGGGATGAAAAAAAAACTCTCTTGAGAATTCATGTGGAAATGCAAGCTATGTCTTGACAAATAGATTCACTAACCTTTAAAGTAGCTAAAGTTTCAGCTTGTTAAGTGACAGTGATTGGTGTAGGTAACAGTTGTGTCTCTGCTTCTAAATATTGTTCCTACAAATAGATGTGATGAACTCTTTGCATAAGGAGGAAATAAGAACCAGAAGCTAATGAAAAAAGTAATTAAAATTACTTTTCCTTGTTTTCTTTCAAATAGGGTCTTACTCCATATCCCAGAGAGGCTTAAAAGTCTTTGATCCTCCCCAACTAAGCTTTCTGAGTGCTGAGATTATAGCCACGTACTCCCTGACCACCTGGATGAAATATTTATTAGATGAAAAACCAACTCCGTGCCAGAGCTTTAGCTAGTATTATATGGGAAAGGTATTTAAATGAGCTCTCAAGTATGTCATATAAGTAACTGTCTTATATATTACACAGTGAGTTCTTCATAAGTTTGTTCATTTTTTACCAAGACGGAATTGATTTTTCCTCCAGAAGTTTCAGAGTACATGTCTCCTCCTGAGTGTTAGTCATATTTTCTCCAATCCAACTAAGGTATAGTTGCCAAGTCGCAGGAAATTCAGTTCGAAGAAAGCATTTATAATTTGGGGATGTCATTTATTGGAATGCCACAAAACTTGAACACAGATTATAGAAACATGTTCCAAACTGATGTCTGGGATTTTATTTGAAATTATCCTTAAAACCCAATTCTGAAGCTTAATAGTTTTTCACTGTCACTATGACATTATCTCTTCAACTGAAATACAAACACGAAACATACGGAGAACTCATGTCATGTCTGATGTGAAGACAGCAGATTTTCCTGACAAATGGATTGTGCATTTTATTCAGTCCATCTATGTTGCTTCCTTTTGGATGGTTTTTAATACCAATGACAGATAGAACCAACAGCACATTCTCACATTTGGAAAAAGTAGATATTTGAAAAAGAAGCTCCTTGGGCTAATATTTGGAATATAAGCTCCTCTATGTGGTGTGTCACCCACCCTATTGTTGATATGAGACTGCATATTTCATAATGTCTTGCTTATGAGGCATGAGAAGGACCCATATTGTCAAGGTGAGAGGAAGAACTAAACTGGCTGGTGCAAGAGGCATAAATGAATATTGGAAATGCTGTTCAAGGAATACTCTGTTTCCTTTGTCCTCCTTTCCTTTCAGTCCAACACAATGAAACATAGCGAAAGCGATATTTCCATTCTGAAAAATTTTCACTATATTTTCCCTAATTTGCTTCTAGATCCTCATGAAAGCACTGACATAAGCGATCTAAGCAATCACCAACTAATAGTTGGATTTTGCCACTGCATTTGGTAGTGTCCCCCAATTAAGGGGACTTGGCCATCCTGAAGACTGCTACATTTGTATTTATAATGCTCTTGCTCTTGATCATTTGGGGGAGTCTTTCACATTTTTGTTGTGTACTACCCTTACTTGAATCCTCAAGAAAATCCTACTTTGGAATTTATAGTTTGTCTCTTTGCAAAGCAAATTGATTTACTTTTTGCTGTATTCTAAAGCATATCATGAGCAAGGTTGGAGCAAATTAGGTTGGATTACTATATGCACACTTTCCAAGAAAGGAGAAGCTATCGGATTCAAAGTATTTTGTTTCCCTTAATGTATTGAAGGATAAAGTTGCCAATTTAGTTTCTCAACTCCTTGATTTTATAAATCTGTCAATATTGATATTGTCTTTTGCTAATTTTATGTAAAGGTAGAAACACCAAATTAAAGCAAGAGGAAAATTGGGAAGGGATTCTCATTCTCTATTTTTTTTCTCTCCCTGCTCTTTTTTTTTTTTTTTCTTTTTCCACTTAGACCATGTGACTGTCTTTACTAAAGAGCAGGTAAATCAAGGAAAAGAAATTATTGGCTGTTTTTATTTTTAAACTTTATTTAATTGTGTGTGTGTGTGTGTGTGTGTGTGTGTGTGTGTGTGTGTGTGTGTGTATCAGAGGGCACTGTGTGTCCCTGTGGAGGATGGAGGGTGATTTTGGATTGCTTCTATCTCCTTTTTGCTTCACTCTGGGATTTCCCAAGCTCTGTCCACCGGGGCCAGAAATGCAGGCTACTGCTGTTCCTGCCTGACATTTTTAAAACATGGTACCTCGGACTCAGGACCTTCTGCTTGTGAGGTAGAGTCTTAAACCCTGAGCCATCTCTCCAACCTGAATACCTTTACTGTATATCTTCTTATCACTTATTTTCTCATCTGCCTTATTCAATTATTTTTAGCACAATTAAAGGAAAAGAAATGTACCTGACGAAGCATTGGTTAGAACAGACCTTATTAACAAACAAGTAAATGCATGTTAACCTGTTCATTCAGGATATTGCCATCTCCTACACACAGACACACACACACACACAAACATACACACACACAGACACACATACATAGGCACACACATACATTACAAGATTAGATGAAGATCTGGTAGACTCTCTGGAAGTATCTGGTGCTTCAGTGAAAAGTTTAGACTTAACTAAATGTAAAGAACAGTGATTTTTCTTCTAGATGATAAGCAGCCATGTCTAATGTTTTCCTTTCATGTTATCAGTGACCTTCAACTTGGCCAACTTTTACCTTGGTATATATTGCATATAAACATATAAAACATGAAATTCCATTTTGAGCCTATGATTCAATGACATTAATTGCATCATAAAGTTATTAGACCATTACTTTTCCAATGAACAGTTGTGTCCAAGTCCCAAAACACAAAAATCTATACCCATTAAGCAGTAAATGATAATCTGCTTTATTTTTGCAAATTTTTCTATTATAGATGATTTAGCTAAGAAAATGTACATTATTTGTCATTTTTAGTTCTACTTATTTCTCTTAGCCTAGGGCTCTTAAGATTCATCTATGTCATAGAAGGTAACAGTCCTTGTTTTTTTTAAAGTGTAAATAGTGTTTCATAGTATGTATATATGACACTTTCTTTCTCTAGACATCTATTGCTGATCATCTGGGTTGTTGCTATATTTTAACTTTGTGAATAATTCTGAAGTAGATACCAGTGTATAGATATCTGTTTAAGTCCCTGTTTCAACTTTTTTGGGGTATATACCTAGGAGTAGGATTTCTATACTCATATTTCTTTTTACTTCTCCCTGGCTTCACCATTAATAGGCAAAGACGACTGGGTTCTCACTCCAGAAGGTCTTTAACAAATAAAGAGATTTTCCTTTTCTCTTGCCCCCATTGATCTCTGAAGAGAATTCTGACTGAATGTGTTCTGATCTCAGACTCTGAAAATGCTCTGGACCCAGAAATATACTCCTTCATGACTGTATGGTTTATAACAGTACTGTGTGGAATGGCTGCACTCCATAGGAGACATACTGTTTCTAGAAACAAGGCTGTTGTTGGGCAAAAGAGACAACCATCACAGTATGGTATGCGTATGCAAAAAAAGTCATCTTGGTTATTTGTTATGGACCCATGGATGAGAGGAATGAATTTGCAATGAGTTAGCAATGACTCAGTTGGTGTTTTGGCATAAATGAGGAATACAGAAAGTGTCCATTTTGCCTGTGTGAATAACCATTACTATGTTACATGTCTGAAAATGTGCATGTTATAACTATGCAGCTCTGTCTCTGATTCAATCATAAGAAAAAGATTTTTCATTTATACTGCAGGAAGCATGGCTATGAGAATTCATTGCAGCCCTGTTTGTGATTCTAAAATACACAAAATGCCTAAAGGTTTTATTAGTTGACTAACAGATAAATTGTACTTTATTCGTAGAATGCAATGGGACACCACCATTAAATACATTAAAAATACTTTAGAAATATATTTGTCAAAATAGGCTCTAAAATATAATGCTATCAAAACAATAAAGCTAGAATATTAGTAATTTTGATAGCATTGATGCAGATGTTAAAGAAAATTAACAAGCTTGTTTCTACAATAAACCAACTATAAAATAATATAGTAAAAGGTTACCTAAATATCAAAATTTACTAAGGCAGTTGGACATGGAAAATATCAAAGGTGTTTCACTTTTATGTACTCTTCTTTTTTAATTTAACACTAGCTAAATTAAAGTGACTAAGTGGGAGCATTTGCTAACTTACAGTGGTTTGGGTTGTGTTTTCTTTACTATTCTGTTTTACAACTTTTCACAATGACAAAGGCAAAATATAGAGTTCAAATGGGAGTTCACTTTTTATTAAAAAGTTTATAGTACCTACACAGATAGGTAGCTTCATAGCAGTAGACAACACATTTTATCTTGACTTGTTCTTTTTTTCAAGAAATCATAAAAAAGCTCTTGGTAAAATGTCCATGCCGTTCTATATTACTTCATGCCATCTTATATCATTTGTGCATTGAAGTGCATTTTGTTTTTGATCTTCCCTGTGTCTCTAAGTAACAAAATGCCTGCTGTGTTTTCGATTAATGTCAATGCTTCTTCCAACATTCAGTCTTACAATCCCAAAATACCTCCTTTCAACTTAACAAAGAATGAGACTATTCCATGGCCCTTAGAAACGGTCAAAAATAAACTATTCCAGCCAGAATTCCTATGAGAAGAATGTCCTGGAAATCGAAGATAGATTTCAGAATTTTTGTGCCAAGGAGGGAAAAGTCATTAAAAATGGTGCATGAGGCAGTTGGTGACAGTCTTGTCTCTTTGGGTTTTGCAAAGATGATAACAGAAATATTTGCACCATCTTGCTCAATTCTGAAGTGATTAACGTTTTATAATAGGAACTTTATAGACAAGAAAAGGGATCTCAGAAGGAACATTGCTTGCTGGGTACTGACATCACTGTGTGGGAATGAATGAGTATTGTCTTACACAATGGAATGCTTTCTATCCCTCCTTTGAGAGAGAATTTGGCTTGCTATGCAAATTAAAATATTGTTTTGAAAAATCTGTTGCATCAAATTACAGAAAAAAATTCAAATCCAGTTCTTTGGTCCATTGTTGGCAAAGCAGTTGACAGCAGGCTTGTCTAGCCAGTTTGTCTGGGACATGTTCTTAGGTTTTGTGATAGAGCTCAATCAAGGAGAATTGTCCTTTGGCCAAGAAGCAAAAGAGCCCTAAATTCTTGGGGTCTCTGCTTAAATGGTTTTATCAGGCATAGGAGAAGGGAAGGATGATTTACTTGTAATCCTTGTAAGTCCTTAAAAGCATTTCCAATTTGAAAACTTACTTCATTTTTTCTTTGTTGGGAAGTTGGCAGGTGAGCTACCGGCTAGTCGGCCAGTTTGGGTGGCTGGCCTTCCTGTTCTTTCAAGTTTACCTGTGACAATCTTTCCCCAAATGAGGCTTTCCTGTCTGGGGCTCTACAACCTGGAAATAATCTGAAACTGTTGAGAAATCTACCTCTTTCACAGCTGCTCTCCAAGGTCATTTGGATGGGCCAAGCCTGAGTTCCTTGGCATGCATCCAGGGAGCAAATGATGCCATCACTTAAGCCCATGGCTCATGCAAGACACTCGTGGCTTCTGCATTACTCCAGGCCAGTGGTGCTGGAAGAGCGATTCTGAATAGCATCATTAGCAAAACCAGGGAGCTTGGGAAGATACATGCTCTTGAAGTCCACCATGCCTTCCAAGGGTGGGGCCCAGACATCTGTGACTGGGCAAGTCACAGCTAGCTAATGAAATGAAGTCCAAATTTGATTTTCTTTCTTCTTCTTCCTAGTGTAGTAATTGTTACTGATCGAAATGTGCTACCATATTGATGAGGGAAGTAAAGTAAAAATCTGACATTTGCTGAGCAGCTAGTGTAAGCCAAGTGCTTAACACTGACGATGTAGTCCAAGTAGGTAGGAGAACGGGTCATTTGACCCTCCTTACAAACTGAATCTTTCATTATGAATTACAGCAGATTTAGTTGATTAGCAGGTCAGTAGCCATTTTCTTTCTGTTTTCTTCTTGTGTTAATATGGAACCCAGCTTTTCTGTGTTCTGCCCCAGAGTATGAAATGGTGATTGTAGTTAAATGAAGCATCATTATTCTCCTGCTCATCTAGGGATTGATGTGACAGTGGCCCTGTAACCTGGATGTGGTCAGTTCAGGGGAAGGGAAGATTTGTAGAGGCTGCTGAAATATTCCATCATCCCAGATGAAGACCTATATAAATAAAACGTCCTCATTGTTTCTTACATTGGACTGCTGTCTTGTGAGAAGATGGTGCAACCATGGAGAGCTTATGGTGTTTCCCTGACTGTCACCGCATTGCATTTCCAATTATGTGAGCTAATAAAACTCTATTGTTAGAGTTGGGTTTTGTCAATAATCTTGGTGAAAGTGTAGGCCTTTGAGGAGATACTTGTATACAGGCAGTAGAGAAGGGACTAGAATCTATGTTTGGCCAGTGTTGTGCATCATTCTAGCTTTTTCCCCTCACTCATGTCCCCTCCTGCTTTTTTTCTAACAAAACTATTCAGGGGTATATGGAAAAAATCTCTGCACCTGCCATTTAGATTTTCCGTGAACTCAATTCTGCTTGAAAAAATAAGTTTTAAAAATTGCATTTATTTGCATTGAGAAAAATAAAGGTTACCTAATATTAGTGTACAGATTTAGAAGCTCTAGAAATACGACCAACAACAATGGGAAAGTCTTTGAAAATATTGTAATGTGAGGACTGGAAAGATGGCTCAGTGGTTAAAGCCTTTGCTTTACAAGTAAAAGGACCTGAGTTCAGTTCCCCAGATTCCATGTAAAAATGCCGGGTGGCTATGAATGCAGCCTATAATTCTGGTTCTAGAAGGCAGAGCCTGGGAAACAACAGAGCAAAGCAATAAGGAGGTAGAGAAATCAAGGATGATCCCTGACGTCACCCTTGGATCTTCACAGGTGCACACACTCAAGTGTCCTCTTGTACACACACACACACACACACACACACTGAGTGCACACAAAACCATATTCCTAGACCCAATACATTTTTTATTTGAAGTTAAGTATGGTGTTTGCAATTTTCTTGTTTTCAATAGTGTTTCAATATAGATTTTCCAGTTGGTTTGTTGATTTGTCCAAATCCTATAGGAATTTTGGCTGAGATTTCATTAATGAGAAAGACTTTTTGTAATATTTACCTCATCCATGGATTTTTAAAAATGCATAGTGTTTCTGTAGAATATGTCAGAGGTGTGATAATGATGACTGTGTTGCTGATGGTGCTAATGAGTTTGGTGATGTGTTGCTAATTGCAAATAAACCCAGGACTTTTCTACAATTGTTTATCTCTGCCTTTACTCAACATCTGATCACTCTCATCTTTTCCATTGTCAATTGAGAAATCCAGATTAGGAAACTGAATTGTTTGAAAGTATGTGTTTTGTGACCATGGACAATACATCAGAACACTCCTGATTAAATATTTGTATTGCCATCTTGAATAGTGTCACAAAATGTCCTAGGATGGTATCATAGTTAGATACAGGTGACAACTTGGCAATTGGGGGTTTGAGCTCTGGGCATAGTTGTGAATTTATTGATAGCATGCAGAATAACTGCAACAGATGTCAAAGGAAGGTTTTTAATATGAAAAGGAAACAGTGGGAAAAAATGAACAGTTGAATGTTTGTCCATATTTATGAAGCTGTCTTGCTAAACACAGTGTATCCAGGCTGGGCTCACTGATAGCCCTAAAAATCCAAGATGTCTGTGTATGGGCAGATTCCTGATCTTCACTAGAAACTTTAGCTAGCTACTACCTCTATTCACAATTTCTGTTCATACCTTAAGAGAGATACATTAAAATCTTAAGCTGCTAACCTTTGTCATACCACAACTTTCCCATCTTATTAAACTACCAAAACTTTAGGTAATTTAAAGAATTCTCCCTCTCCATCTTTCCCTCCCTTTTTCTTCCTCCTTTCCTTCCTCCCTGTCTTCCTCTATTTCTTCCTTTTCTTTTCTCCTTCCCTCCCTTTTCTTCTCTTTCTCCTTCTGTGTGACCTACTGACTTATACTTCTTTGGCAATATTTGTGTGGCAAAGTAAATGTTACTGGCCTCAATTAAAATTAAACTGACCAGGTGCCATAACTCTTGTGTATCATTCCAAATTAGGCATTGGTATTTCTTTTTATAAAGTCTAATTGAGTGATTAATTAAATCTTAAATAAAATGGTTAGGTTGCCATGGATATTCTAAAATACTCATATTTGATGATTAAAATACATTCTTCTTTAAAGGAAGGCCTGGAAATCTTGCATAAAGATAATGCTTTTAACTAATTAAAATTCGGTTAAAGACTTAAGATTTTCAAACATACTATTCCTTTTTTTATTATTATTTATTCAATTGTGCATGTGTGCGTGTGTGTGTGCGTATGTAGAACCATGGGCGAATTCAGGACCCACCATGGACGCCTCCACCTCCTCCTTGTTTACTCTGCCCCGGGATTCACAGGCTCCGCCCTACCAGGACCAGAAATGCAGGCCGCCCCCGCTTCCGCCCAGCGTCTATACGTGGGGTCTAAGGATCAGAACTCAGGACCTTCTGCCTGCAAGGCAGAGGCTTAACCCCTGAGCCATCTCTCCAGTCCCCCAAACATGCTATTCCTATAGACAGATGAGAGTAATAATGGAGATATATTGATTAATTATACAAAAACTATAATGGTTTTTCCAGAATCATAATTTTGTATCTTAAAAAAAATTTTTTTATTTAATTGTGCGTGTATGCGCACGCGCACGTGTGTGTGTGTGTGTGTGTGTGTGTGTGTGTGTGTGTGTAGAACCATGGATGAATTCGGGAACCACCATGGACTACTTCCACCTCCTCCTTGTTTACTCTGCCCCCCGGGATTCACAGACTACCATGGTCCGCCTCCACCTACTCCTTGTTTACTCTGGCCCCGGGATTCACAGACCACCATGGACCGTCTCCACCTCCTCGTTTCCTCTGGCCCGGGATTCACAGACCACCATGGACGCCTCCACTTCCTCCTTGTTTATGCTGCCCCCGGGATTCACAGACCACCATGGACCGCCTCCACCTCCTCGTTTTCTCTGACCACCATGGCCGCCTCCACCTCCTCCTTGTTTACTCTGCCCCGGGATTCACAGGCTCCGCCCTACCAGAACCAGAAACACAGGCCGCCCCCGCCTCCGGCCTGGTGGCTACACCTGCGGTCGAGGATCCGAACTCAGGACCTTCCGCCTGCAAGGCAGAGGCTTAACCCCTGAGCCACCTCTCCAGAGCCCATAATTTTGTATCTTAAAGGCCATATTAATAGCCTGACAGAAGTGATTTTTTAAAGGGAGGGTTTATTTTGGCGCATGGTTTGAGGGGATGTAGTCCATCATGAGAAGGTGTTGTACAAGGTTGGTCACATCACATCTGGAGTCAGGAAGCAGCCATGAATACTGCTGCTCAGCTCATTTGCTCCCCTCTTCCATTTTCATTTAGTCTCGATACTGTAGCTCAGGAGATGGAGTCACCCGTTGCTGAATCCCTGCCGGCCAGCCTGGGAAAGGAGAGGGAATTCAGGAGGGGCCTTGAGGGCTCTAGGCGAGGGGGTGAGCAGGTGCAGTTCAAGTCCTAAACCACTTCCTGAATAAAGCTGAGTCTGCAGCAAACGCTTCCGCTGCATCTCTTCTGACTCCCTCCTTCCCATTGGTTGTTCATCCCCCTTCCCATTGGTGGTTCATCTCCCCCTTCCCATTGGTGGTTCATCCCCCCTTCCCATTGGTGGTTCATCCTCCCTTCCCATTGGTGGTTCATCCCCCTTCCCATTGGTGGTTCATCCTCCCTTCCCATTGGTGGTTCATCCCCCCTTCCCATTGGTGGTTCATCCCTCCTTCCCATTGGTTGTTCATTCCTCTATTGGGACATGTCTGGGGCATGTCGGTACTTGTCCGGGCTTGTCTGTGCCGGGAGCCGGGGCTGGGGCCTTCCTGAATCCATTATGCCACAATCACCCCCATTCAGAGTCCAACAAATCTCCTTAGCTTACTTACCCTCTCTGGAAATACCCTCAATAGCCTTACCAAGAAGTGTGTCTCTAAGGTGATTCTGAATCTAAACAAGTTAACACTGAGGAGCTGCTGCCCACAATCACAGCCCAGTTCACAAGTTTTGTAACCGAAAAGGTCAAATGTAAGAGCGTGTGCTCTAAATTTACACATGGAAGAAAGTGATTTCTAGAAACAGACCATAGCCATAGAGTTAAAAAAAAAAAAAAAAAAAAAACCACAAACGCAACCCTTAGGTGCTCTGTACACTAACAGCTTCTAACTTTTCCATAACCACAGGAGTTTGTTAATAACAAGAACCTTGGGCTTTACTCCAGAGCTTCTGAATTGGGATCTTCATTTGGACAAGATTCCTTAGTGGTTTTTGTATGGATATTAAAGTTTGAGGTATTTCCTCTATTGGGACATTAGAAGATGTGCTTTTCCTCAGTCATCCACAGAGGTTCCTCATACTTCTAAATTCAGAGGAAAGTGTTTGCACTGATGTGCATGGAGAGAGCTCAAGATCAGCAGCAACAGGAATGAACCCATCCAGCAGTTGATGTAGCAGCTCTACTGATAAGCTTTGTGCAATGAATGGGAGTCCCCAGTGCTTTAAGTGCTGACCCAAAGCAATTATGGCTGACACTGAGAGATTATGGAAGTGATGCATCAACAAGTGTAGAGTGAGTCCATGTGAGATAACACTGTGAATACAGATGAAAGGAGAGGATCACCCATTAGGTACAGGATTGTGCCCTTTTTATAGCAATTCCTGTCAAATGCTGTGAACTGTGTTGTTTATTTAAAATATTATTAACTTGGGCAGGCCTGTAGGACCTGGGTTTTAACTCTTGTGTCATGGATGAAAGCTAAAAGACTTTCAATAGTTAGTGATGTGTGACCTTTTACATTTTCACACAGAGGCATGATTCAGGGGCAATATATTGCACACATGTTTGTCTCAGACAAGTTTGGACAATTGTGTGTTCTAGTCATCTAAAGTAGAATAAAGATCATGTTGTCATTGTAGAAAATTCCTTTAATGCTCTTTTCTAATCAGTTCAACTATTGCTTTGATTTCCATCATATATGATTTTGTTCTAGTAGTTCATATGAATGGTGATACATATGGACTCTTGCATTTGACTTCTTTCGCTATTCATAAATTTGTTCATAATGTTACCAAGAATCATCTCGATTTCAAAGTGTGCCAATAATTCAAGTTTTTAATGTCTGAGTGGTATGGGATCACATGCGCCTACAAAGTTTTATTCACTTCCACTTTGTTGAACATAGAGATGGTTTCCAGTGTTGAGCTGTGAAGAGTCTGATAATTTGAAACAATGTTTTCATTTATCGTGGATAATTCCCAGAAGTGAAAACTCTGGATCAGATAATAAGTAGAGGTTTAATATTAATTAATGGCCCTACAATTGTTTTGGCAAACTTGGGATTTTGTAGCTTTTTAGGACTCTCTTAGTTGTTAAAACAAACATGG
Organism: Typhlomys cinereus; assembly: GCA_023101885.1. Lineage (NCBI taxonomy): Eukaryota > Metazoa > Chordata > Mammalia > Rodentia > Platacanthomyidae > Typhlomys > Typhlomys cinereus. The sequence continues at coordinate 563,117 of JALPQD010000023.1, forward strand.
GGCTCTCTTTTACTACAGTTTGTATAGAAAATGAAGTCTAGGATATTTTTATCACTACTTTCCTGCCTGAATTGTGTCAGAAAGAGTACCCACTTAAGTTTATAGGAACTTAACAAGCCAAGCAGTCCAGAAAAGTTCGAAGTTGCCAGAGAAACAAACTGGGTTATGCTTTATGTTAATAACTTAAAGTTTAATAGAAACTAGTAAACTGTGATCAGTGTTGGCTCTGAATACATTACTAAACATCACTGTGACTCATTTTTCTTGTGCATAAAATGGTAATAAAATTGTACTTACATCATGGGGCTGCTGGATGGTTTATTGAATTAAGATATGTAAAGTTTTTAGAGGCATGCTTGGTACATAACAAATGCCCAATGAATGAAACATTAGTTGCTATTGCTAATAACATTTTATTGCTATGGACAGTATTTTTAGCAAAGTTTGTCTATCACAGGTTTACTTCTCAGTCAATCCATTTATGTCTTTCTTAAACCTTAGGTTAAAGCTTCCTTATGCGTGAGTGCTAACAAACATAGTCTCTGTATATTGTAGTCCATACTTCAGTGCCATGAAAAAAAAAAAGGATCAGAAAATTGTGATTAAGAAATTGATGGCACTGACTGAATCACTAATACCATTAAGGAATGTTTTTTGCGTACATCTGTTTGGGTTGTATTGTGCCCTCATGCCCTTCTGGCAAGAAACATGCGACTTATATCCATCAATAAAGTGTGACTATCATTTTTGAATGAGGCCTAAAGAGCTGTTATGCAATGTGTCACATTTTCATTCTTGTGTCTGGTGGTCTGTGATGTTCCAAAAGGAGAGATCGCTGAGTAATGATAATTTGGTGCAGTCCAGGAAGTCAGTCATAGTTGGGCACAGGTGTCAACTGACAATTGAGGGCTTGAGCTCTGCGCATATTTGTAGAGAATTAGTGTAGAGAATTAGTGGTTGAGTTAGTCCCAGAGCAAACTTGCAGGAGATTGTCTAGCTGATGGAGAAGGCACAGCCATAGGGACAGCTGGTTGAGAAAGTGAGCATCCTTCTGTACAATTGGCTAGACATTCTGGTCTGCAAATAAGGGTTGTCCCTCTCTCAGTTGTTATGTGGTGATGGTGTGGCCAGTTCCCACAGCCCTGGTATTGGTGCATGCTCCCTTCAAGCTGGACTGAGAACTGTAACCAAGTAATCGTAACAGACAATAAACCCCTTGTTCCCTTACGCCTTTTGATGGTCATTTATCAGCAACAGTGCAGGCAAATTGCAACAAGATTCTTTGTGGACATGCCAAAAGAAGCCAAAGGGAAAGCTTTGCTTTTGAGCTTAGGATACTTGGTGTCATTAGTGAGTGAAGCATCCCCAGCTCACACAGACTGTCTTCCCAGGATGTAGTCTTATTATTATTCAGCTCCTTGTAGGCAAAGCTGAATTATACAGATGCACCAACAAAGCACAAAACTCTTGGAGACTAAAGTTTTTTTAATTTTTTTATTATTATTTATTATGTATTCAATTGTGCGTGTATGTGTGTGTGCGCCTGTGTGTATGTATGTGTGTGTGTGTAGAACCACGGACAAATTCGGGAACCACCATGGACGCTTCCATCTCCTGTTTACTCTGCCCCGGAATTCACAGGCTCTGCCCTACCAGGACCAGAAGCACAGGCTGCCCCCGCTTCTGCCCAGCATCTATACGTGGGATCTAGGATACAAACTCAGGACCTTCCACCTGCAAGGCAGAGGCTTAACCCCTGAGCCACCTCTCCAGCCCCCAGGGACTAAAGTTTGAATGGAGAGACAGTGCCACATATAAGGAACTGAGTGGAAACAAATAAATCTGAGACTGAGATCCAAGTATGTAAGTGCCCAACCAAATGTTTCAAGTGAAGATATGAGACAGGAAGCAGGAGATAGAAAGGAAGCCTAAAAAGGCTGGAGATCTGGCTCAGTGACTGCGGTCCACAAGCATGAAGACCAGAGTTTAGATCCCAAGAACCTCAGAACCACTCTGAGTAGGTATGGGAGCCACCTGTAATCCAAGAATTTGGGAAGTAAAGACAGGGAATCCCCAAGGAAGCTGGCTAGTTAGAGTAGCTGCCAGTTGAGTTCTGGATTCAAAGGAGAGACCCTGCCTTAACAATAAAAGTAGAAAGTGATCAGAGAAGATATCTGATATCAACTTGGGTCTCTACACTCATGTATACATATGTGCATGTGTATCTACACACACGTGCCTCCCATACACACATGTACCCTATGCATACATGCAGAAAAAAGAAAGGTGGAAAGTTGGAAGGTAAAGAAAGAAAGGGTTGTGATAGGAATCAAGGAACAAACCTAATAAGAAGTCTCCTCTCGATGTTTAGGGGAAACTCATTGGGAAATGCTGGGCTCTCTGTTGAAAGTTTCCAGGTCATGTTTAGGAATCAGTAAGAAGACAGGTCTGAAGGACAGCTACACAGGAATGCTGCATTCTAAACAAAGATCTGGGGCTGGAGAGTTGGCTCAGGGGTTAAGCTTCTGCCTTGCAGGCGGAAGGTCCTGAGTTCGGATCCTAGATCCCACGTATAGACGCTGGCGGAAGCGGGGGCGGCCTGCGTTTCTGGTCCTGGTAGGGCGGAGCCTGTGAATCCCGGGGCAGAGTAAACAAGGAGGCGATGGAGGCAGTCCATGGTGGTTCCCGAATTCGTCCGTGGTTCTACACACACACACACACACACATACGCATACACGCACAATTGAATAAATAATACATAAAAAATTATTAAAAACCGTCTAAACAAAGATCTGTGTTCACTTTTTTTCTCTAAAGTTTAAAGTTTCATATATACTTATGTATGGATGGTATAAAATCTCAAGGGGGGGGCTGGAGAGGTAGCTCAGGGGTTAAGCCTCTGCCTTGCAGGCGGAAGGTCCTGAGTTCGGATCCTAGACCCCACGTATAGACGCCTGGCGGAAGCGGGGGCAGCCTGCGCTTCTGGTCCTGGTAGGGCGGAGCCTGTGAATCCCGGGGCAGAGTAAACGAGGTGGAGGCGTCCATGGTGGTTCCCGAATTCGTCCGTGGTTCTACACACGCACACACACACACGCACACGCACACCATACATGCAAAATTGAATAAATAATAAAAAAGTTTAAAAAAAAATAAACTCAAGGGATCCGGGATGGGCTGAGGATTTTTTTTTTCAATTATTTATTCAACTGTGCGTGTGTATGTGTGTGCGTGTGTGTGTAGTACCACGGACGAATTCGGGAGCCACCATGGATGCCTCCACCTCCTTCTTGTTTACTCTGCCCCGGGATTCACAGGCTCCGCCCTACCAGGACCAGAAGCGCAGGCCGCCCTGCTTCCGCCGCGGCGTCTATACGTGGGGTCTAGGATCTGAACTCAGTACCTTCCGCCTGCAAGGCAGAGGCTTAACCCCTGAGCCACCTCTCCAGCCCCCTGATGATGTTTTTTTGAACATTTCTCCAAGTATACAGAGGTTTAATATCCCTCTAATATCCCACGTCTAATATCCCTCTCGATTCTTGCTGTTTGTTGACCAGGCTCCGACTTTCCCCGCTTCCCAGCATTTCCCATCCCCATTGTGGCTTAAGCCTCAGGCATCTCAACCCCCTCCCTGAGATTTTGTTCTGAGCCCAGCCGGTCGGACACTCCCATCGTCATGCACCCCCACCGTTGTGCACCCCCACCGTCGTGCACCCCCACCGTCGTGCACCCCCATCCTTGTGCGCGGGCTCAGCCTCCCGCTCGCACAGAGCCCGGCTCCTGACCCTTCGTGCAGGATCCACCCTTCAACAGGAGCGCGCCCTTTTCCCGCTCTGTGCACTGGTCCTGCCCTCTCGTGTAGGCTCCACCCTCATGCCCCAGCACCGCCTCCTCGTGCTGTCTCATCCAATCCCTGGCCTCCGTGAGCACCTGCCCGCCCAGCCTCGTGCCGGAAACACGTCGTGGTGGGTGTGTGGAGCGCGGGCAGACAGACTATTAAATGAGAGAGCGCAGCGCCGCGGAGCCAAAGCTCAGAGGCAGCGCTTGAAGAACAGACGGCTTGTCGAGGGACTGCATCGAGGCACCGCACCGGGGACCGACGCAGCATGGATCGCCTGCCGGAGGACACCAGCTCCCGAGGCAGCCTGGAAGACAAGCTTCTCAAACTGCTGAAGGGTCAGTGCCGGGCCGGTAGAGAAGTTGGCGGCAAGTAACTCTATCCGCACCGCGGCTGTCCGTCCCCCATGGAAGGGCAAAGGGATGGGCCTAGCCGCACCGCGGCCCACCGTGGCCGCCGGTTTGGTCTCCTCTCTCTCTCTCTCAAACTTCAAATCTCTCCGGCCTTCGCTCTCTTCTCTCTCCGGGGTCTATCTTTCTTGCTCCTAAAGATGTGAAGCCCAAGGAGGCTTCCACCTCGGTGATGGTGGCGGGAGGAGGCGACGAGGGGTGCAAAGTAAAAGGCAAATCTGATCACCCGGCAGCCGAGGAAGCCAGCGGCATGGAGCTCCTGAAGCCTCAGGTCGAAGAGGCCGCGGGCCAGGATGTGGTAGCCCAGGAGGAGGTGGATCTGGAGGATGCGGCCCTCGTGGAGGAGGAGACCACTCCGGTGGAGGAGGACATCACCCCCGCGGAGGCGGCCGAGGTGGAGGAGGCCGGCAAGATGGAGGCCGGCAAGATGGAGGTGGAGGCGGCTGCCGACGCCCAGAGCTCCAAGGCCCAGGAGTGGGACCCTCTGGCTGTGGATGTCACCACCTTCAGCAGCGCCTTCAGTGGCCTGCAGCTGCAGGAACTGGAGGGTGCTTTCCAGCGCACTCAGTTCCTCGTGGGGTAAGCGGCTGGCGGTGCGAGTCTTGGGGAGGGCTTTCCGACACACTAGGCCTCCTCCATCCGGGAGTCTGTTTAGCTTCCTGCAGTCTCCTTCCCTCCCATCAGTAGTGAAAAGCCCCCTCAAGCCCTAAAAGCACCCAAGTTTGAGCGATGTTCTACTTAAAACCCCTCCTCCATCTGGAGGCGAAAAAGTCCTTAGGCGACTTGACTTCGGAGTGATTGTTTTAAAATGCTGGGAATTTGGTTGTGGGGGCCTAGGGCTTGCACAAGTCCGTTCAATCTCCAGCGGTTCGCCCCACCCCCGCAAAAAAACAATTAAAAATGTGCGAATTTTGCCGAGTTTAATAACACAATTCCAGCACTTGAAACAAGACAATGACCACAAGATTGAAGCCAGCCAGGTCTACCCAACAGGGCCCTTTCTCACAAAGCCAAAGCCGGCTATTGACCTTCGATTCTGAGGATTTGTTCATTTCGATACTCTCCTGTAAACCTTGAGTAATCAAGATTAGGCCTGGGCAAATGAGAGGATAGAAATTTTAAACTGTACATCCATGTATTTTGTATCAACCAGTTATTAATAATGAACATGTTTCTCCCCCACAGAAAGAAGCTTGAAATTCCCGAGGGTGTCCCTGAGGATCCCGTGGAAGCGACTGAGCCCGAAAACGGATCCCAGTAGTCATTCAAAGCCTGCCAGAATACTGGGAGAGGAGAGGGGAAAGGAAGGAGATAAAGGGAGAGAGCAAGGAAATCCAGGGAAGGGTGGAGGGAGGGAGGGGAATGGGGTACCTAGCAAGTTTGTATGAGTGGAAAAAATAAATAATAAAACTAGAAACAACACAAATACTATACAGCTGGTGAATGAACAAATAAAAATATTTTCCACTTCAATATGCTCATGTTAATTTTGTACCCCAAGTTGCAGTGTGCCTGAAACATTGCTGATAAATGACCAAACGGCTTAAGGGAGGGAGGGGGGAAAGGAAAAGAGGGACAGTAAGGGGATCCAGGGAGGGGAAAAGGGTGCAAGGAGGAAGGGGGGGAAAGGAAGGGGATCCAGGGAGGAAGGGGGGGAGGGAGGGGAATGAGGTACTTATAAAGTTTGTATGAGTGGAAAAAACTACCCACAACACAAATGCCATACAGCTGGTGAATGAACAAATATACTTAAAAAAAATCCTGCCAGAACTCCAGATTTTACACTTAAATACAGTTATGTTGGGGCTGGAGAGGTGGCTCAGGGGTTAAGCCTCTGCCTTGCAGGCAGAATGTCCTGAGTTCGGATCCTAGACCCCACGTATAGACCCCAGGCAGAAGCAGAGGCAGCCTGTGTTTCTGGTCCTGGTAAGGCGGAGCCTGTGAATCCTGGGACAGTAAACCAGGAGATGGAGGCGGTCCATGGTGGTTCCCAAATTCGTCCGTGGTTCTACACACGCACACACATACATGCACATATGCGCACACATGCATACATGCACAATTAAAAAAATTAAAAATATGGTCATATTAATTTTGTACACCCATGGTGCAGTCAGCCTGCGTGGTTGGTGATAAATAGCCATCAAACGGCTTAAAGGAACAAGGAGTTTATTTCCTTAGGATGGTTAGGTTAGAGTTCTCAGTCCAGCTTGATGGGAGAGCATGCACCAACACCAAGACAGAGGGAACTGGCCACAACATCACTGCATAATAACATCACTGCATAATGTCTGAGAGATGGACAATCCTTACTTGCCAGACCAGCATGTCTGGCCAGGTGAACGGAAGAATGCCACCTCTCTCAACCAGCTCTCTGTGATTTATCCAGGGCCTAATCCCACCCACTATGGGCTGGGCCTTCCCCAGCAGCTAGACAATCTCCTTCAGGTTTGCTCTGGACTTAACCATGAACTCTCTACAACTGTGTCCAGAGCTCAAACCTCAACAGTGAAGTTGACACCTGTGCTAAACTATGACACTCCACCCCTTGTCAACTTGACAAAAAAACAATAGCACTTTTAAACTGTAACCTTTCCCCACAGATGTTAAAAAATATAAATACATTCCATGGACAAATTTAAAATGTTCTTATTAAAACTTAAGTTCCAAAATTTTGAAAGTTCAAAGTTTTTTAACTTTAAAAGGGTATTACATCAGAATAAGTTAAATACTTTAAAACAAAACAAAACAGAAGGATCTTGATATAATAAAACATTTAAATTGCTATCAAAGTCCAGCAAATTATCACATCCTGTACTTCAATGTCCATCTTCTGTTGCTCATCATGTAATCACGGTGCCTCAAAGATTTCAGAAATTCCTAGTCCCTGTTTGCAGCTCAAAGTTGTAAAAGCAGAGTTCCTTTGAACCAGGCTGAATCTCCACTCACAGTCGTCCTCAGCATACATCCCACGGTTCTGGCATCTCCAACACTCTGGGTTCACCTCTGCAGCTATAAGCTTCACCTTCTCTCGCAGGAACTCTATGCCTGCCAGTTGGTGCCAAGCTTTTGCTGCTTTCCATGAACCCCTCAAACTTCACTAAAACCAGTACCACCTGGGGGATGCTGCCAGACTCTGAAGCGAGTTTGTAATGTAGCTTAGTCCACTCGAGCCACAGCTGTATCAAGTTTTATGGGCTGATGCTGGAAAAACCTCTTTTAGGCAGCCAAATATCCAAAGGGCAAGAAACAGCTTTAACTTGGACTTTCGGCCCTAAAGGAATTTGAGTTTCCAAACCACGAACTTGCCATACGATGGTTTTCATGTCTTCCATCGTCCCAGTGAAAGTCACTAAGTTTTCCTTTACTGATACTCATTTCTCCAACAGAAGCAGATATTCTGCTGCCTGCCCTTTGCACATCCAAACCTTTAAGGCTGCCAACACAGCTCTCCTCTATCAAGCAAACCAGTCCATGGTCTTTAAATTCAGCTTTACCAAAGTCCTCATCACAAATTGGGCCAAAACAATCTCTCTCAGCAATTGGCCCATTAAACTCTGAAGACAGTATTTGTAAATCCACAAAGTGAAAATTCTCAAGCATTTCCAACTTTGTCCAGCAGAACCGTTCAAAAGCCACAAAATCCACATAGTCAGATTTATCAGCAACACCCCACTTCCTGGGTACCAAATTCTGTAGCAGTCAGCCTGCAACATTGCTGATAAATGACCATCAAACGGCTTAAGGGAAACAAGGGGTTTATTTCCTTACTATAGTTTGGTTACAGTTCTCAGTCCAGCTTGATGGGAGAGCATGCACCAACACCAAGACCGAGGGAACTGGCTACACTATCACTGCATAACGGCTGAGAGATGGACAGACTTACTTTGCCAGACCAGCATGTCCAGCCAAGTATACAGAAGGATGCCAACTCTCTCAACCAGCTCTCTGTGATTTATCCAGGGCCTGATCCCACCCACCATGGGCTGCGTCTTCCCCATCAGCCAGACAATCTCCTTCAGGTTTGCTCTGGGCTTAACTCAACCATCAATTCTCTATAACTGTGCCCAGAGCTCAAACCCTCAACAGTCAAGTTGACACCTGTGCTTAACTATGACACCCCATATTTGTGGAAAAGTTTTAGATGCCACACAGACAAGCAGCTGCAGGTGGACACTGAGCGGATGGACAGGGTCCTTCTCGAAGTCGTTCAAGTGGAGAGGAAGCGTTTGGAGAGTCACGAGGGTGTGGAAGGACAGAAGGAAAGAAACTCGAGTGGGAATACACTCAACACCTCCTGGGTTTCTTGGCCCCATGTGTTAGGTCAGCGGGTGAAAGAAATGAGGAGCAACTCTGACCGCATGTGGGTACCACTTGGAGATCCATGAAGAAAGAAAAACTGACAAGAGTGAAAGACTTAAGAAACGGGTGTTTGTTCAGAGTTGAGGGCCTGGTGGCCAAGGGAGCCATAGTTTAGCCTTAAGACGAGAGAGCATTAGATCAGGAGAGCTTAAAGTCAGAGAGGGAGAGAGAGAGAGAGAGAGAGAGAGAGAGAGAGAGAGAGAGAGAGAGAGAGAGAGAGAGAGGCCATTACAGCATGAGAGGAGGAAGAAGAAAGGAGAAGGGGGAGAGACTGGAAAACTCCAGAACAGCTTCACTCTTTCTTATGCTGAGGATCTCCTAGGCCAGATCTGCAAGAGAGACCATTGTGAATAGGTAGTCGCACTCTGTCCAAAGGAATCACTGCTGAAATATGAAAATTCCTAGCTAAACTCCCTTCTATGTATCATTTCATTTGAATCATACAGAATACTACAAATACAACATCCTATATGTATGTTTTTAAATTATGTATTATTTATTTATGTATGTATGTATGTATGTATGTATTTATTTAATATGTGTGTATTTGTGTGTGTGTGTGTGTGTGTGTGTATGTGTGTATCAGAGGGCATTGTGTGTCTTTCTGGAGGACCGAGGGTGACTTCAGGAATCATCCTGGATTGCTTCTACCTTCTTTTTGCTTCACTCTGGGATTTCTCAGGCTCTGCCCACCAGAGCCAAAAGTGCAAGCCACTGCAGTTTCTGCTTGGCTTTTGTACATGGGACCTGGGATCCGAACTCAGAACCTTCTGCTTGCAAGACAGAGTTTTAACCCCTAAGCTATCACTCCAGCCCTTATATGTATATTTTAATTGGATTAACAAAGTTAATGCAGCACAGTACAAGTGGAGCGTTAAAAAATACTTTAAATCCTTTTGGAATTTAGCTTATAGGTTTAACAGACATGTATTGACATAACTAACTTGTTCAACATGTCTTTCTGTAAGTTATAAGTTAGTAGAATGTAATGCTTTACATTAAACTAACAGAAGATATTTTCATATTATAATAACTTCATATTAAGATAATATATTAATTTGATATATACTAATAGATTCTATATACCAAAGTGCAGTTACATCATTTAATACAAAATTGCCTCCTAATGGGACCTCAAGATTATTTCACAGAAAATTTAAGTAATGTGAAGGCTGTTTGGTTACTCAGTAACAGTGTGGGATGATAATCACAGTTCTGTGGAGAATGGATTATCAAGACTGAAGCATGGATAGTTTCTGCTATGATTCACCAGAGATCGAGCTTTGGAGAATATTGTTTTTGTTCTTAGTTGTCTGTCTCCTTAATAAACCTGAGAAGTAGAAAGTGGTTGTACATGTCTGTTTCCACTTGTGGCCTCATATGAGGTTATGTAATGCTATTGCTTTTCACTTGTGTAATTTTTAACAATTTATGTATGGTAATAATGCACATTGGCATAAACTAACATACCTATCTATATAGAATAGACATTTAATAACTGTCAGAAGTGATTGTATAGGGACTGTGGATATAACTCATTGGTAAAGAGCTTTGCATAATCAAGGTTATGGGTTTAAACTCTGGCACCAAAACAAAGAGGTCACTGTATAAATAAATTTACCAAAAAAGGCTGCATTACTCAAGAAGAGCTCTTTTGAAGGCAAAAATTTCAAAGTGAATCAGACATTCCAGTACTTTGTGATATATGTGTTATATTTAATATACAATGAATACAGGTAAAAACTTTAGGAATTTTCTCAAAAGAGCTATCACATAATATTGTAATGGTTAGAGGAAGATTTGTATAAGAAAGGTAGATTCAAAGAGAAAAGCTGCCTTAATGTATTTTACTGCCTCTCTGCTGAAGGTATTTACTCAGCATGTCACAAGAAAACTTGAAAGTCAAATGTCTGGAGGAATTAAAAAATATGTGAATGTATGTGTTTTAAAGTGAAGAAGAATATTAACAGAAATAAATCACTTTGCGAGAGAATTCCCAGGACCTGATCCCTTGTAGGCAAGCTCTACTGGTCCTTGAGCAAATATGGGGCTCTTTAAAGTAATAGACCACATAATTTATGGGTTTAGATCTGTATGCTTCTGTTTAGTTTTGGTATAATAATTCTGGCTTATAAAAAATAAGGCAGCTAAGTATGTTACAGCATAACTTTGCTTACTTTCGCCTGACTTAAGAGTTCGTAATTCAGGAACATAAAGCAAAACTCATTAATTGGAACATGCAAAGTATACTTGAGTCTCAGGCATAAGGCAGAAAGCAGTGTCATGAAATTATAGCACTTGAATGTGCTCTTAGAGTTTTCATGAATTGAAAGGCCAGTATCTAATGTAAAGTATTTGACTGTCTCTGCTTAATGAATCAATACAGAAATCTAGAAGCCCAACAGCTCACCTCTTTGTCCAAATTATAAATCTACTATTATTACTACTATTACCACCACTATTACTGCCTTCTGTTCTGTATTAGTTACTTGTTCCATTGTTGCAACAAGATACCCGAGAAAAGCAACTTGAAGAAGGAAGCATTTATTTTTGTTTCACAGTTTAGTGGCACAGCTTTTGGCAACAAAGAAAATATGGCGGCAGGACTTTGAGACAGCTGGTCACATTGAGTCTGCAGCCAGAAAGCAGATGAATGCTAGGTGCTCAGCTTGTTTGCTCCTTTTTCTTCAGTCTTCAGATGCTAGGCTATGCAATGGAGACATACACCTCAATTAACCTAATCTAGATAATCCCTCACAGACATGCCTAGGTCATTCTAGATCATGCCAAGTTGATAATATTAATTGCCATATGCTATAAAACATAGGTTTCATTCTTCATGTTTTCTTTCCACTCATACCAGGTCATCAGCAAACCTCAGAATACTAATGCTGAATCAGATTGTGAATACGTGCACATCTGTCCATTCTTTTTGCCATGACCCTGGCTCAAGGTGCTTCCATCTCGCATATATCAAGGGTATGGCACTTCTACCCAATGTCGTCTCCTCCCATTCTCCTCTGCTCTGCAGAGTTATCATGAGTACAGTGACATCACACCAAAACGATACTGAGTTTTGTTTCATGTCATTACAGAACAGTGCAAAAGTCCCAGTAACCACTCAGTTGAGTTCTTTTTGCAGTTGTCTACTTCTGTAAATCCTTGAGTTCTGTTAGGGTAGTTATAGCCCAGAACCCTTGGATTCTATGTCATAGTGAACTTCTAAATTGCAAAGGAATTTATTACATGCTTTAATATGGTGGCATTTCTCAAGGCAGAGTATGTTCCATGTTAATACATGAATTTTTTCTTCATGCTGGAACATTTATGATTACGGGAGAAAATTCTTCAGAAAAGGGTATTTTAAAGGGCTTTGTTTTACTAGTGATAGTAGGAAAATCTTATAAAAGTTTCTCCTTGAACTAAAGGCATCGACTTAAATTCTTCCAACTTCAAACAATGCTGGTAGTGTGGTTTTTAAAACACTTTGATTTAAGCATGCCTTATGATACAATAATATGACATGATATATAATGAGATATAAAAAATGAGATATGTGAAAAATCTGTATTAAGTGTGGAATGGGCATGACCTGGTATCTTTTTTAAAAAAATCATTTATTTATTCTGTGTGTGTGTGTGTGTGTGTGTGTGTATCTTATAGGGCACTATGTGTCCCTGTGGATGACCAAGCATGACTTTAGGAATCATCCTGGATCACTTCTACCTCCTCTAGCTTTGCTCTGGGATTTCCCAGGCTCCGCCCACCAGAGCCAGAAGTGCAGGCAGCTGCTGCCTTTCAGCCTGGTGTTTTTTATGTGGGATCTGGGATCCAAACTCAGGAGCTTCTGCTTGTGAGGCAAAGTCTTAATGCCATGACCTGGCATCTTTTAAGTGAGAGCAAGTTAGATGACTTTTCATACATTTTTCTTCATATCTTATATACAGAATTTTCCTCATGATTTAAAAACTTAATTTGGCTTACATTCTAACAATGTAGTGCAGAATGAGAAACTACATGGGTCTTCATGCATGTATTGGTATGGAAGTGTGTATGATGACAGTTTAATGACTATTATTAGCAATGACAAAAATGTAACATATGGGAGTTTGTAGAGCAGAAATGTAGTCACAGTTCTATTGCAAACAAAAAAAGGGTTATTGTCAGGTCATGTCAGTTCACATGAAATCCTGTTTCTGTTGTAAATGTTAAGGATGAGTAGAGTTGAAAATAAATGCAATTTTCCTCGAAGTAGCCAAAACAAATTTTCATTTTAATAATGGTCACTTATAAATTTGGCATAAATTCTTTGGCAGTAGACACATAAAGCTGGGCATGGTGACTCATGTCTTTAAGTCACACTGGGGAGGCTGAGGTAGGAAGAGGCCAGTTCAAAGCCAGTCTGGGCTGCATTGTGAGTTCCACTTCAACTTAGATTGCAGAGCGAGAGAGACCTTGTTTCTAAACAAAAGGATGAAACATAAACTTACATACATATGTCCATATGCACAAGTGTTGTAATAGAATAGTCCACTTAAGGCTTGCTTAAAACAATTCTCAGGGGAGAAGACCACAGAGACAAAGAGAAAATAAGACAAGTCCTGAGCTGATAGATGATGAGACCCACTGACAAGTACATAGGTGAATTTTGTATGCTCTAACTTCTGCCGATGTTTGAAAATGCCTATAATGTTATTACTTTCATAAGAAACAAATCCAATATAAAGGAAGAACACCCTGGTGTTGAAAATTAAGTCTGAGGACAAGTCTCTTCTAGAATGGTTGAGGAGAGCTCTCCTGGGATATTTATACATACTTGCATTTTTCACTTTTGCTTCCCAGTCAAATCCCTCTAGTGCACTGCCCTTCAAGTAGTGGGAGTGATTTAGATGCTATGGGCTTTGAGTGAGATCTGGCTAAGGGAGAGTTGAGTTCAGAGTCTAAATGGTTTCAATTACCTTTGTACATGGGTGAAAGATACAAGTTTAAAACCATCAAGCAAGGGCATGCACCTTAACACTTCTAAAATTCATTCATTTATTTTTTGCTAAACCCTTCTGAGTATGTTATCATTTGTTGTTCTAATGTAAAAATGGTTTCTAAAGATTCTGTTGGTATATAGTATGCCTCCATATTACTCATCAAAAAGCAAGATTTGAAGTATATAAAGCCAGAAGCTAATTTAGAAACAATTCTTCCTGTTATCAAATGTCCAAAATTGTATGCATAAGATTTGCTCTTGATAATACTTATTTAGATTCGAGATCATCTCCACTAGAAACATATATGAAAATATTGCAAATACAATTATAAATATATCATATTTTCACATTTTCATGGGAATCAAAAGAACAGAATTTATCAAAATGTTTTGTATAAAAGACACACAAATCTACTATAACTATGTATAGCTGCTTAAATATATGCATATGTATGCATGCATATGTTAGACTGTTTTTACTCTGATACAGTGTAGAATTCCTAATAAAAAGACACATAAAGCTATGTCTTATGTAACAAAATGACCTGAAACACACACACACGCACAAGCACACAAGCATGCATGCACACATAGAGACACAGTGGATTGAACCAGTTATAAGTGTTGCTGGCATTCAGACATTAGTAAGTGGATGAAAATGTTGCAGTCTAGCAAATTTTCCCATGAACTGAAAGATTTTTGGATGCTGTCTTCCAGAATGACTTAAAATATGTAATATGCTCCTTGAGGATAATATTTAAAATAAAATAAAGTCAGATGCATTTCCAGGTTTAAAACTACTTCAAATTGGAATCCTTTGTGAAGATGGTTTAAAGTTCAAAAAAAAAAAAAAAAAAAAAAAAAAAACAACAACCCAGAATTTAAAAAAAAAAAAAGTTTCTCTAGAGAACTGAAGTATTGCCAAATCCCACAACATAGGTGGGAAAAAATCACTTAACAGCAAAAAGTAAATCACCCTGCTTCGCTTCATTGTTTTTACTTCCAAATGTGGAATATGGGCATTTTGAAATCTGGGTAAAAACAAGTTAATATTCAGCACGTTCTTTTTTTAATGTTGGCCTTTATAATTCACATTTCTTAAATTTCTAGTTTGTATAATTTTCATATTTATCTGACTAGCTTTATGTAATTTCGATATTTTCATTTTAAGAATCCATGCTCCTCCACCTTCCTTATGTTTTCTTTCTCCTTACAGACAGTGTTCATCATTTTTTTTTTTTTTGCTGAGTCTGTTCACCCAGAGCATGCTGGCAGTATATTTTGTTTTTGAAGCATACTTTAAACACATTAACACACAATCAATGGTGTGTATAACATGTACGGGTGAATACAAGTACATGATCCATTTAGATCTTCCACAGTTAAATACAGGATGCCAGTTGTTTATTGGTTTGTAAGTGGTTTTGCCTTTGTTTATATTGTCTGTATTCACTGCGCTTATAACATAGAAATCTTTTCTTTTCCAAATCCTCCAAGATACTGTTATGCATAGAGTTTCTCCAAGTCATAGTACCTAAGACATTTAGGAAATTTCTAATAAATGTAATTTTTGTAGCTATATTCCAGTTTGGATTCAATATGTTAAGGTACAAATTGAAATTTGTAGTGTCAAGTGACTCTAAAAATTCTCTGTGACGTAATTTAAACAAGGCCGACCATTATGGAGGAAAGCACTATTGCATACAGCCTTATAGGTCTCTGTTCCATTCATATAAAGGTTATATTCTTGAGTTCCCCAAATTCAATTGTCTTCATCTCAAATTCCATTGCTTTGATGAATACAGGACACAAACAATTTAGTGAAGGAAAGAAAACTTTCATTTCTTTAAAATTTTAGGTTCCAGTTGAGCCTATGGGTAAGGCTTACAATTAAACTTGCCAATCGCTAAGGTCCCACCAGATGTCTCTGCCTCTTGCTTATCTGTCCAGGGAATGGGCCCAATCACTATGGGCTGGGTCTTCCCACATCAATAAGTTAGGCTTTTGTCTTAACTAGATAATTCTTCATAGGTGTGCCTAATGCTCAGTTCCAAATTGTAAAGTCACCACCTAAGAATAACTGCCACACTGCAACCCTTGTCAATTTCACCCATCAACATGTTACTTTTAAACCATTATGTTCTACCTCTTGTCTCCAAAGTCTTGCATTAATCTTAAAATATAAAATTTATACAGTCTGATTTTAAAACTTTCAACGGTTCACATTGAACGTTTCTACAGTTGCACTTAAAATCTTCATAGTCATTAATACCTTAGTTTCAATACTTTAAAAGGTCCAAAGTCTGTATAAACAAGTAGACAGAAAAGGAGAATAGAGTGTATGATAAATTACATGGCCAGAGTTTAGTGACCAACCTAAAAGTAGAAGATTTCAGTCCTATATACATTATTTCAACCAAAATTCAGTGGCTAAGCCTACCTACATCACAGAGGATTTTTATAATCTTAATCCTGTAAAGGACAAGAGAATAACATGTGGTGAATTCACAATACTGTCTCTGTCAATGCGTAACTGCTATGGCACCAAGAAGGTCCCCAGTGCTTCCTAAATATTCTTGAATGACAAGCTGAATCTTTGATCCAGTTTGAATAAATGTGCAACGACAACTTTAATTTCTGCTGTGTGAGCCATTAAAGTATTATAAATTATCTAAAATATAATACAAATGAAGGATACGACCACAGGTCATGTTAGAGAGGGGGTGGACAAAATTTCCAAGGACATGGGATGTCAGTGGAGATTGGCTGGATGAGATACAGCAGGGTAAATAAAAAACAAAGGGCTATGGGATGGCACAGGGATTAAAGCCCTTGTTTCACAAGCAAAGGGACCTAACTTGGGACCTCCCATGTTTATATATGTGGGGCAGGTATGGCAGCCCGACCTGTAATTCCTGCCCTGAAAGGGCAGAGCCAGGGAGTTCCCAGAATGAGATTTCTAGCCACACCAGCCCTAATGGGGTGGTCTGGGCTTGATTAGAGACCCAGAGTCATAACTATAAGGTAGAAGAGCTATCAAGGATGATTCCCAATATCACCCTTGAACTTCCACAGACACATACACTCAAGTACACTCGTGTTTATACACCTATACACATGTACACCCTTCTACATGTAAACACACATGCAAGCATCCTGTACACACACACACACACACACACACACACACACAAAAAAAAAAGTTTGCCTCTTGTTTACTTGCATTGGTCAGCATTTCTGACTGTTCAAAAGAGAATGTTGAAAATTGCTTGACTACTTTGTTTCTAAGGTCTACTAGCATGTTTCTCGCTCCCTTACCTATATCCTTGGATTCAGTTCTCCAGACAACAGACTCTGAGATGGAGATTTGAATGCATGTGCAATGTTGAGAAGTGGTCTGAGGAAGGAAAAAATATAGGGTTAGAGTGAGTGAGACATTAAAGTTTGTCACAGGCCAGGAAGCTTTAATATTATCATAGTTCTTCCAAGTTGTCATGACAATGGGCGCAGGGCAGGCCTTTACTTTCCTCCCACTTGACAATCTTTGGATGGGAACTGAGAGGGAGGGAGGAGCTGCAATCCAGGGTAATGCAAAACTTTAGGCTTTCATCAGTGCTTTTCTATAACCTGCCTTTGTCCCTTTGTGTTCCTATAACAGAATACTTGAGACAGGGTGAGGAATAAAGGAAGTAAGTTCAGTTAAGCTTGCAGTTGTAGAGGTAGAAAAGGAGAGCACCGCATTGGCATCTTCTGGACTTCTGGGTGAGGGTTTAATGCTGCATCACAATGTTACTGAGGATTGGGAGGGGAACATTGGGTACACGAAGACACAAGGAAGAATCTTAGTTTATAATAACCCATTCTTGTGTCAGCAAATCCATTTCTGTGAGCCATGACCCACTCCCAAGAGACAGATATTAATCCCTTTCTGAGAGTGTTGCCCTATGCCCTAATCGCTTTCCCTTAGACCCTCTTTTTATTACACATTTTTTGCCTTATCATACAACCTCAATAGGTAACATCGTCCTCTCCTTTCCCCCTCCCTCCCCTATAATCCCCCACTGTATTCTCTCCCCTTTTCCCCCTCCCTTTTACCTCCCCTCCCTCTCCCTCTCCCGGGCCTCCTGCTTCCTCCCTCCCATCCCCCAGAGCATCGCTTTATGTGGGCACTGAACCTCCCTCTGATTCAGCTACACTAGTGAGGGTTCAGGACTCAGTGGCATAGCCTGGGACCCCTTCTTTGGCTGCTTGCTAGCACAGGAACTCTATTAAGACTGTTTAACTTCTTTAGTCCTACTTTTAAAGGCTCCACTGTTTTAATACTTTTTCATTGATTGACATTCTTCCTGGGCATTGACTTTTGGTGAGTAAACCGTATTCAAATTATAACACTTCCCTACTCAGAGCACTAGGGGATAACAAACACCAGTGTGATCTAACTGCTGTGCTTTCAAATGCTGTGCTTCTAGTTACATACTTCTGCTACAGAGACCACTTTTGCCCATGCTCTGCCTTTTGCATCCTCTGACCATCAGCCTGTAGGGGTCTCCCTCCTTTTCTTGTATAGTTTGTATAAGGTATTCATATCCTTTCAGATATATTTCAGTTTTCACTATTATGAAGCACTACATGCTTTGCCTGTGTTCTAAGGGAATGTACCCTTACCAGAAGCCTTTTTTGTAATTGTTGTTTCAATTAAGCATTCATCAATTATTGGGTACTTCTTTACACTATTATCTTTCATTATGTGTATCTTCACTTCAAAATATAATTATGGAGAGTAGAACTAAAATTTTATATTCTGTGAATCATTCCTACCGGTAGGGTTTGTGATAGAGTGGAACCATTCTTGTGTAAATGGTCCTGACGGAGGTTTAAGGTGCTTTGGCTAGATCTGAACTGCTTGGCAGACAGAGGTGGGGCCGGAACCCATGACAATCAGATGAGTCAATGAAAGAGTCCAAAAAAAAAAGCTATCACCATTAATATTATTAAATAAGACATCGGAAGCTTCCAAAGGCCATTAGGGTGGAGGGTTGTAGAGCAGATATATGCAACTTATGGAACCATAAAGTTAGCCTAGGGTTTCTCAATTTAGGCACTATGGACATTTTGCATATGAAAATTCCTTGGTATTGGTATGTGTTTGTGTGTGGGGGGGTGTATTTATATAACACATATTTCTTGAGCTCTACCTGCTAGATAATCCTTAAGATTTGATACCCAAACTCTCTCTAGTTATTACTGAGCCACTTGGGCTTCAAAATCACCTCCAGCTGAGAAGTCTTGGGTTATGTCCTTTAGCAATAGGCAACACCACCCATGGCTACAACATCTCTGAGAACAATGGACATTCCACAAGGAGTGTGTATAATGCTAGTGGAAATCCAGATGTTGATTGTCTCTCTTGGGTACAATATATTTATGGTGGGTATTTTACTATCTATGTTGGATGGCTTGTTTACCTCACAAAATGTCTCTGCCGTTGAGATCTTTTATATGGAGCTAATTTTCCCCAAAATTAATAGTTCAGCCTTCCTGAGTGCTTCTTATCGTGCACATGATCCTAGAATAAAAAAGATCATAGTTAATAATCATTTGTTTATTATTTTTGGGGAACTTTGACCAGCAGGAAAGTATGAAGTTTTCTAGAAATCACAAGGGTACAGTGAAAGTTGCCAATAAAAATGTAAAATAATACAGATGTTGTGATGAAGCAGTGACATATTATGTTTTAAATAAATCAGTACCCTTAGCTGTTAGTAAGAGAACTTGAATTTTTAAAAAGTAACAATGGTTTTATAACTTTATTATCTTTTCCATACACATCTGGAATTTTGAAAACTTCTTGAATAAAAAAAACCCATTAGATTATTTAGGTCACCCTTGAGTTCAATAACAGTTCTTCCTCCTTTAATGGAGTATTCTTAATTATTTTAAAGAATTTATCTCTGAGTTATTGCCTGGCATATTTAGGCAATATCCAGAGAGAGAGACAGTGAAAACTTTGTCTTAAAATCATATATCATTTTTATTGTACAACAACAAAATTTGGAAAGTACAGACAAGCATGAAAAAGAAAGTAATTGTAATCTACAATATTTTTCCTAGGCTCTTTTTGGTTGCTATGCACATGCTTACATTACTATTACATCATAGCCATTTATTGACAAAAGAAGAAGAAATTATGAGCTTATTACTATACTTTATTTTTTTCTAAATTCACTTATGTGTGTGTGTGCGTGTGTGCGTGTGCACACGTGTGTGTGTGTCATGGAAGCCCAAAAATGACTTCAGGAATCATCCTGGATTGCTTGTACAACTTTTCTCTGGGATTTCCTTGGCTCTGCCTTCCAGAACCAAAAGTATAGCCACAGTGGTTTCTGCCTGGCATTTTTACATGGGATCCAGGATCAAAATGCAGGTCCTTCTACTTGTGAGGCAGAGTTGTAACTCCTGAGCCATCTCTCCAGCCCCTACTTCTTTATTTTTAAACAGTTCTGTCCTTCGTAAATATCAATATTTCTGCATGAATTAACTTCTGTTTAAGATGCAGCATTCATTTTAGTCTTTTGGTGACTTTTGGATTTCTTTTCCATGGAGTGGCAATCAGGCCACGTTTTCTTGACCTGTGTTATCTGGATCAAATACGTGACTAATCCATTTAAAAATAAGTAATTGTCCCTTCTGAACTCATAATCTACTTGATCTGTATTTCCCTTGGGCTATATCTGCTCCAAGCATGAGATCTTGCTCATTAGAAACACACAGGGTCATTCTGGAAGGAGTGGATGAATGGCATAGATGTAGCTGTCTTCATAGGACAGAATATACAGTATTCAGCATGTGTTAATGTATGAAAGTGAAGAAGGAACTATCCCAAGCATACCTATGTTTGGGAAAAGGGGCATTTGACCAGTGGGGACATGCTAAAAGCCATGGTAGCTTCTGGCTCAGGGCTTGAAAAAGAAACCAAAGGCATCTATCCATGCTGGGAACTGGTGAGTGGTGATGGTAGTGGAACTCATTGAGAATAACTTTGAGATTCCATCATGCAAAAATGTCTTTCTTCTAAATGGCTTCCCTGGGGCTATGAGACAGGCAGAGATGCTTGATGACCTCGTGGAGAAGACGAAAGAGAAGTCTAACTCTGTGATTGAGTTTTTCACCCCTGACTCCCTGTTTTTTGGGGAATCACTGGTGGGTGGATTCACACCAAAAGTGGTTTGTGTATCCATAAGGAGTTTGACCCTCTCAGGAAGCCCATGAAAGATGACATCACCAGGGAACCCCTGATCAATTGAACAGATGATGAGAAGACCTTGAAGGTCCACCTGGAAGCCTACCACTCAGAGCACCCTACTTGGGATGAGCCACAGGAAATACAGGATCCCCTTTGCCATTGATGCATCCCATACCCTCCTGTTCTCCCTGAGAACATCTTCATAGCCTTCTCTAAAGCCACCTCCTCCAGTGACAGAGCGTCAGGCAAGACTATTCCATTGCTCATCTCCCTGCTGAGTGATCCCTGTTCTTAGGTGCTGGGAAAAGGAGAAAGAAGGCTGCAGAAGAAGGGTTTAAGGTGCTCAAGAGTAGTATTTGGAAGAACAGTGATGCTGATACAGTGAGTGGGTTTTTTCACACATGGGTTGGACTTTTAAACATACAAGCAAAGGAGAAGTTTAAAGAAAAAAACTGTGACTAGAGGGTGTGGATACAAATTGGGAAACATGGTATTATTCTCAATAGTTCATTCACTCTAGACTGGTGACCTCACCTTTTACCAAAGAACCTCATGGGGAACCACACCAAGAATGTGGGAAGTCAAACTTGTTCTGTGTATTCTGTAACTTGGAAGAGGTGTTTACTGATACCCCATACCATAAGATTAAATATACCATCTTCACATATGAGAATGTAGGGTGTAACCACATGGGTGATGGCTCAGCAACTCAAGTTTACTGGAGTCAAGGGGAGTGAGAGAAAGCTTCCTATGACTTATTATTGATTTTGCCAGTTCACTGATTTGATAGTAAAGCCATCAACAGCCATACAACACACACCACAATCCTACTATCTTGCCTTCTTTCATCAAATGGTGTGTGAAGGGACCCTCTTAAATAAATGAGCAAGTGTTTGATGTATAGCTCAGTGGTACATGCTTGCCTAGCATGACAAAGTCCTGGGTTCTAGTTCCAACACTGAAAAAAATATAACTTTTTAAAAAATGAACAAGTAAAAGGCGAAAGATTTATATGATCTGAAGTGCAACGATATGAAAGATACTCCACACTAGTTAGGGTCGAAGTAATCATAATAGGACTTTGCATGACCTGTGCAATGACCAACATATCATTGACCCCTCAAAGTCTAGCATGGATCACAGGCACTAGGATCCTTAGAGGCAAGGGATTAACAGCCACAATAGTGTTCCTATACTAAAAGGGAACACAAAAAAGAGCTGTAGGCAATGCTACTGAGTCTTTCCACCTCATCAGAAGAGGAGGACCCAGATGGAAGTTTGACATACACACTAAAGGATGCTCCAGGGATGGGGGGGGACAATGGGAGAAAGGGAGGGAGGGGGAAAAGGAAGTGGAAAAGGAGGAAGGGAGCAAGGGGATCCAGGGAGGGACGGAGGGAGGGGGGAATGGGGTACCTATCAAGATTGTATAAATAAATAAATAAATAAATAAATAAATAGAAAAAAATGAACAAGTATCTGAAGCTTATCAACCAAAGGGTTTTTCCATCCTTAAATCCCATAATAGAGATCACTCAACAGTGCTGTGATGTATTACTGTCGATGAGATGCCTTTCTTAACTGATCAAATTACATGCTTAATGTACATACATCTAGAAGCTCACAATCAGGAAATAGAAGTTTGAATTTAAAAATTAATAAAATTAAAATCATGAAAAACATTGTATATAAAAAAGAAAGACAATAATGATACAAAAAGAGAGTCAAAATGAAACTGAGAAGTTTTGTCACTTAGAAGCTTAAGAAGGGGAAAAAGATAAAAAAGATAAGCAATGGACCAACAGGAAGTAAGAATGTAAGTCTTGACATTTGTCATGATTTGAAATGTGAGTTGTCCCCCACAGATTCATGTGTTTGAATGTTTAGTTGTTTGGGAAGTTCATGATATCTTTAAGAGGTGGACTCTTGCTAAAGGAGTCACATGGGATGGGGCTTGAGGTTAATTAACATCATCCTACTTTTGGGGGAGGTGGGCTCTTGCATTTGACAGTTTTGCAGCTTTCAGTCTCCATTATGGACATGACTTAGGCCACCTCCAACTTCTGCCAGTCAGCCATGTTGTTTCTACCGTGAAGGACTGTATCTCCCCTCTGGAACCATAAGTTGAATAAAATCTCCCTTTTCTCCCTTAAGTTATTTGAGTCTCAGTGGTCTCTCATAGCAACAGATAAATGTAACTTTTATAAATGTGGTCTGGAAGATTTCTGAAAGGAACATGTGTCCATTGGAAGCCAATCTAACTGAACTGAGAAAGGAAGGATTGGAAAAAAAATGCTCTTGAGTTTGTTGTCCAGGATTTCACTGGTGATTAAATACACATAAATGAAGATAAGGTCATAAGCTTAAGAGAGAAAGTAAAGCTAAAAATCACCCAGAGAACAGGATCCTTCTCATAAGTTCACTTATCCTTAGGTCCTATGTTTTTGTCATTCTGTATTTTTAACTATAGGCTATTTCTCCAGTCTCCTTTCTATGGCCTCTTAAAAACAACGAGTTTATTATTCCCAGTGGGTCTAAGGAAACAACCATAGGTCTTGAGGAAACAATTCAGGCATGAAGTTGGCAAAACAGACCAATAGGTAGGTTAGTATCAGTCATGTGTGGATCACAGGTAAGATGCAGGAAATCTTGGTGAGCAACTTATAAGATAATAATGGAAGGTCTTCGATGCTACAACTCCTGGATTCTAAATATGTTTAGTCTGATTTAGTCTCTCAAAAGTCAATCAAGTATAGACTCTGGAGCTACACTCCCTAAGTTCACCTCTGGGCCTTTAGACAAATTACTTGAGTTTTTTGTCGTTTTAGTTTCCTTGTTTATAGGTTTGGATAACAGTACTTCTACCATTAGGTACTAATGAAAATTAAATGAGTTAATATTTATTTTACATAGAGAAAGAATATTAAAATTTTCAAAATAAATAGAAAATTTCATCTAGATTATTGAATTTTTTCAGTCACACCCAGGGGTATTGTGGAAAATCCAGATTCTATACCAGACATGATAGCTCATACATATAACTCCACCCCTGGAAAGGCTGAGGCTAGAGGAGTATAGCCATGAATTTGAGGTCAGTTTGGGATATATAGCGAGTAACAGGCCTACCTGAATGACAAAGTACTTTGTCTCAACTTCTCCCTGAAATTCAGATCATAGAGTATTACTCCAGACTTTTCAAATTTTTAAGAGTAGCACTAGTAATTGCTATATTTCAATATATCTCTTAGGAAATTACATTTGGCATTAATTTTAGATTTTTAGAATTAAACATGTCATGTATCTTGTTTTTAGATTTTAGGTCATTACCAAATTATTATCTTAAGGGAAAAAACTCAGTTGATTGTACAAAGTTTGTTTACTTTATTCACATTTTGTATGGAACAAGGGATAATTGTGAGCAAGTCAGTCTTCCCATTTAAGTGATTTTCTTTATGTAAAATTTGCTCTCTGTCTTCCCACTCCAGATGCAAATATATAGCCTACAAATTTTGGAAACTGCACTCAGGCTGCTTTTGACATGCAATTGACTAAGACTAAGCTGCAATTTGACTTGGATTATCAACTCTTTGTAATATGACTTATAAAAGAAATGAAGTTGTTCAATATGTCAAAATTCTCTAAGCAGATTTCCCAATTTATAAATAAGAAATATGACATGTAATTACTAAATGTCCATGAGTATTAGATCTCTCTTTCCCCTGCCGTGTGTGTGTGTGTGTGTGTGTGTGTGTGTGTGTGTGTGTGTGTGTGTGTGTTTATACCAGAGGGCACTTGAGTATGTATGCCTATGGAGGCCCAAGGCTGATTTTGGGAATCCTGGATTGTCTTACCTCCTTATTTCTTTGCTTTGAAGTGTCTTATGCTTTGCCTTCCAGGGCCAGAAGTGCAGGCCATTGCCATTTCTGCCTGGCATTTTTATGTGGGATTTGGGGATCTAGGCTCAGACATTTTTGCTTGCAGGCTTTAAACCTTGAGTTATCTCTCCAACCCCATAGTGTATATACATATTTAAAGTATGACAATGATAGAAAACCTAAGTAGCTCCATAAATTTTCAACCCAACATAGCTGCTGATACAAATAATGTGTCTTCACAGTGAGTAACATGATTTGTGCTTAGTTTTAAAAAAATCAAAACCTTGATCTGATCTATTATAAATGACTTTGACATAGACTTAATGTAAAAATAATTTATTTGAAGAGAAGATAAAAAAGCCCTCATCCTGACACTGTAGATGTTTATATACTCCTCCCTTTTGCCACAAGAGGCTACTAATGTATCTTTAGCAGATAATATCCTAGTAGAAATGGTTTTGCACCAAGTCATTTGTTTATTTTGGTAGTGGTGGAAATAGGTTCCAGTTGTTCTTGTTGGCAGGGTCGTTTATTTTCAAGGTGATTGGCTAGAGTTAGGGATCTAATCCATGATCTTGAAACAAAGTAAAGGTAATTGATGCAGCAATGGATTCATTAGCACTTGTCTCTCAACCATGAAATCATATGGGTAGGGTAGATCGTCTGAGAAATAGTTCTGTAATTTTTGCTTGAGGGTTTTGCTTGCACACAAATAAAGGAAACACTCTCTTGTCCCTCTTCTTTCTTTAGTATAAACTTGCTGTGGCACCATATCCAGTCCCACAAGTTCTTCTAGAATCATACCACACTGCCATCAACAGATGGACCTTGTTTCTTGTCCCTCAAACCTGAGTGGGACACTGGGACTGGCTCAACAAATAGAATATAGTAAAAAGTAATGCTGCTTGATTCAAGAGTTTTTAAAATGATTGGACTTTATTTGACTTTTTATTTGGGAGATGCTCACCCTTGAAACCCAGGCATCACGTTATAAATAAGGCTCAGCTGTATGGCCACATGACCAGGTATGCTGTGACTGATACTCTTTCCAAGGCTGAGAGCCAACCAGCGTCAGCCATCAGCAATGTTGCTGGCTAGATGGTTCTATATGCTTTTGCATAGCACCGTATTAGTGATAAATTATAAGAGTTGTCATTGCTACAGTGGTGAACATGTTAACATGCCCCCATGAACTGGTGTGAATCTCAGGATCCTTAGGGGTGGGGTGGGGGTCAGACAGAGATAGGGAAGTAGCCATATCAGTGGGCTGCCCAAGGAAGGGTTTCTTGATCTGCCATAGAGTCCTGAAACACAATGAGAACAGATGATATAAAGGGAACGCCAACAGCCATAGAACCAAAAGATAGAAGAATAGAAGGGAGTAGACTGAACCCACCTAAGGAGGGGAGGGAGAGTGGAATGGGATGAGAGAAGGAAAGGAAGGGAGGGAGGAAGGGAGGGCAGAATGAGAGGCAAAGAGCATGTATATAAAAATATAAACTTAACAATGTATTTTAAACAAAGAGTTGTTGTTGCTAAATATGCACCATGTTAACCACAATTTGTCATCTAGGCTGCGATAGCTAAAAACTATAAGAATTCTATTTCTTGAAGTATAAATGGTTAGTTGGTTTGTGTGTTTGGCT
Organism: Typhlomys cinereus; assembly: GCA_023101885.1. Lineage (NCBI taxonomy): Eukaryota > Metazoa > Chordata > Mammalia > Rodentia > Platacanthomyidae > Typhlomys > Typhlomys cinereus. Next base: position 589,469 of record JALPQD010000023.1, read on the forward strand.
TTGAGAACAGAGAAGATGCCCCTGTTTTCATGGAGAAAAGAACAAGACTTGGAGGGTTAAGGCTGAAGTAGCAGTCTAACTCCTACAGAGCAGCATTTCTCAACTTGTGGGAACATGATTGGGCATCTTGAGAAGAACAGAGATGGTGCTTCTTCTCAGCCTCTGACAGGGCTGACAATGTGAGAATCTGAGACTCAGCTCCTAAGGCAGTCACGTTGGGAGCTATGGAAAAGTTCATCATGATCTGTGCAGCATGAGAATCTGTGCAGCATGAGATGGGTGTGGGGTGGCATGTGCGCATGTATAGTGGACACAGGGCATTTGAAAAGTCAACTATCTGAAGAAGTACCATAAGACCCAAGAAAAGCAAAAGTGTTAGTTTTTATGACATTATGAAAACAATCGTGGACTCCTTATCACCTCCAAGGACGCATCTCTGACCACAGAAGTCAGTAATTCTAGCTTTGTTTCTAATATAGATGTATGCATGTCAGAAGTTGTTAGCCATTTGTTCCAACAATATTTTTTAACTAGTTAATTAACCCGTTATCACATTCTTAGTCACTTGAGATATTAAGTGCTTTCCCATGTTTGTCTGGCTGTGTTTTTTTCATTGATCTGTTTGTTTTAACCACCAGTGTGATTGAATTTTAGTGATTATATATTTAAAACATAGTTTTGTATCCATAAGGAAAAGTCTCATGATTACCTTTGACAGTCTTTTCTTGGCTTTTTCAAAAATATATTATTCCAGATAAGCATTTAAACCATTTGAGGGGATTCTGCCTTTGGTTGGTACTCTCTCATATATAGTTAACAATGGCAAATGAGCACACAGACATTTGGCTCCTCTCTCTGCAGGGATTCTATGAAAGGAGAATAAGTGAATGCTTCACAAAAGGCAAAAATATTGTGGGTTACTCATCTTATCCCAGCACTCAAAGGGCTGTGATGGGCAGAGTGCTATGATTTTAAGGCTTCCATGGGCTGTATAGTGAATTTCAGGCTTGCCTGGGCTGCAGAGTAAAACTCAATTGCAAAAATGGCTTAAGTATACAAAGACCAAGTATGAGACAGGAGGCAACCATGACAAAAATTTTGCCATAAAACTAGAAAGGGAACCATGAAAGGGGAAGAAGAGATCTTAAGTGGGGTGCTAGTAATGAAACACACACACACACACACACACACACACACACACACACACACACACGCGCGCACACACACACACACACACACACCATGAAAGCAGAAGGAGAGCTATTGTAGGCAAAGAAGATGACCAGTAGGCGGGGAAGGGGAATGGATAGAGGAAAGCCAGCAATAACAAAGCATGTTTGAAAAAGTCACAGTGAAAGTCATTACACTGGCAACAATTGCTGGGGAGAGGATACTCTCTGACCAACTGAGCTGCCTGCAAGTTGTGCAGGGAGCTCTGAAAATGAGCTTCTTTGAGCTGAGTCATCCCCCAGTGCTGGAGTGAGTTATTTTGGTTGTGCAGCTGCTGCGGGTCATCCATGCTCTTGTAAGTAGTCTTTTACCCATACTCCTGTAAATAGCTTCGTTAAACTCACTGCTTCACTAAACTAAGGGGAAACAATTAGGGGAAGAGAACAGGGGAGACAGCTCAGGGAGTAACGTGCTTATCACACAAGTATGAATACCTAGGTTGGATCTCCAGTACCCATATGAAAGTCAGGATTTGTGGTGTGTGCCTCCAATCCCACTGCTGGGGAAGCAGAGACAACAGAATCCTCAGGGCTTGCTAGTCCTCGTTCTAGTAGTCAGCAACCTCCCGGGTGAGTGAGAAACCCGGTCTCTAAAAATAAGGTAAAAAGCAACGAAGAAAGATACTGAACACTCTGGTCTTCATGTGCACATGTAACAACCACACAAATACACATACATACACACAAAATCTCTTTGGGTGTTGGTAGGCAAATAAATGGTAATTAAGTGATTTAACAGATATATTGAGCTTTCATTTAGAAAATCAGAAACAGGAAATTACTTAATGGACATTGCAGAATATTCCAAAGGAGATGTATTGGACAGGCAGAAAAGTTGCTTGAAAATCTGTTTAATAATTTAGTCCTTCATATATCAACTCATAGATTTAGGCATGAAGTCCCAACATTCATCCACCATTCTGACAGGACACTTGAAGTTTTGTCCATAAGATGATAAAAAGAACATCTTCAAGTAAGGCAATACCTGGATCAGCTAAATCAGAGATATCAGACGGAAAGACTGGGGACTCATATGACCCTTATTTACAATAAGGTTCTTGAAATATTCAGCCATTTTCTCTCACATAGTTCAAGAATGTTAGCAGTCCAGGGATGTTCAATATGAGAGGTCAAACGCATCCTTCATAAATAGAAGATATTCACATCAGAGGCTTATCAAATGTTACTCTAGAGACAAGGGCACTGAGGGTCACTACCCTCCCTCAACTCCTGTCATCTCTCTAGTGTCCCACACTTAAATGGGAGCGTGTGGCCAAGGAATGCGAGGGTAATACAAAAAAAATTTCTAATTTGAAATGTCAGCACAAATGGAAAAAAAAACTTTAAAACATAGACACGAAGTAGGTACTACAAAACAGAAATATTAGCGAGTACAAAAACTTAGAAATCAAAATGATAACACAAGTTGTTGGAGATAAAAAAAATTAGAATCCCCCAGACAGAAGATAGAGAAGAAAATAGAAAGATAGTATTTAAAAATACAAAGACAGATTCATGTAGAATGTAAAATTATGAAAGTTCTGTAAGTATAGACCAGAGAATATACAGGGAAGAAGATCACTGATAAAATAATTCATTTATATTTTATGGAGTTCATGAAGAATGGTAATTGAGTGGGATAAGTGAGAGTGAAGAACAATAGATGAAGTAGACAAACTCCAATGCAAATTATTTTAGAAAATAGCAAAGATTGGAAGGATAAATTTTGTAAAAATCTCTGGCCAGGGTACAAGGCGTTTCTTGCAAAGTCTCGAGTATTAAATGATAACTAGTGCTCATTATCAGCACTAGTGGAAGCTACTAGACAATGGAGCAGTGATATTTCAAAAATTGGCAAAAATACAAAATCGTCTTCAAGGAGTTCCCTATTCAATGTCTAAACAAAAAATATCCCCTTTCAGGAAACTGTTTGAGATCATACTACTACATCATCATGCATTAAGCTAAGTAAGAAAGAAAACACATATATTCCAAGAAACAGGGATTTTTTTTAAAAAAATTCTTTTTTTATTTTTCTCACATATTTTATTTTTTTCCTAATCATACAAACTCAATAGGTATCCCCCATCCTCTCCCTGATCCCTCCCCAGTCGTCCCCCATTGTACTCTCTCCCTTCTCCCTTCCTTTCACCCCTCCCTCCCTTCCCTTCTCCCAGTGCCTCCTCTTTCTTCCCTCCCATCCCCTGGAGCATCCTTTTGTGTGAACACCAAACCTCTCTCTGAGTCCTCCACTCTACTGAGGGTTCAGGAATCAGTGGCATAGCCTGGAGCTCCTTCTTGAGTTCCCAGTTAATATGGGAATTCTATCATGACTGTTTAATCCCTTGCTTCTAAGAGTCCTACTGCCTGGAGCTTTCTCCCCTGTGATCCATGCTAGACTTTGGGTGGTTGTTGACATGTCAGCCATTGTGCAGGTCATGCAAAGTCTGATTATGGCTACTGCAGCCCTAACTTGTGTGGAGTATCTTGCATATCATTGGTCCTCCCCTTCTTTAGGTTCTTACAATCTTGCTGCCCCCTCTTTTGCAAGGTTCCCTGAACTTTAGGATGGGGAGAGATTTGACTGCTCTGATTCCAGGTGAATTATGTAAGTTCTTTAGTGTTCTGAATTATGGTTTGTTGTTGTTTTCAGTTTTGCTTTTCTTGCACTGCCCTTGGCTGCATCCAGATTGCTGCAACCAAAGATAAAAGACTGTTTAAATGAAGATCTTAATATAAGAGACGACTCAAAGGTAGATGAACACAGCAGTGGGGGGGGGGTCAGTGTCCCATTTGCCTGATGGTTACCATCTATCTGACAGTCTCTATATCCTCCCTGATTGGTGAGATCAAACCCCCTCAGTTGCAAGTGACCAGGAAGGGAAGTGAGAGTGATCTGCACCAGATGTCTCATTACTTACATGCAATACTTGACTGTGGCCTATTTTCTCTACTGAAGTGTGTTCCCCTATCTTCTTTCTTTTGAGATCCTCCTTCCCCTTCCCTCCTGTTTATAATCCTTTGTGATTATAATAGGTATTACAGAGATTTACCTTTGAATATGTCATTAAGTGGGTTTGGAGCTAGTATCCACCTATTAGGGACTACATATGGTGTCTAACTTTCTGTGTCTGGAATAATTCACGCAATACAATTTTTTGTAATTCCATCCATTTCCAGGCAAATTTCGTTAATTCATCTTTTTGATGGCTGAGTAGTATTCCATTGTATAAATGTGTCACATGTTCATTATCTATTCGTTAACTGTTGGGCATTTAGGTTGATTCCATGACTTGGCTATTGTAAATAGTGCTGCAAAGAACATGGTTGTGCTAGTGTCACTGTAGTGAATTTCTGCATTGTGGGGGATTATTCCCAGTAGTGGTATAGGAGGGTCATATGGCATTTCAATTAACTTTTTTAGAAATTGTCATACTGATCACCAGAATGGTTGTATAAGCCTGCATTCCCACCAGCAATAGGAGAGTTCCCTTCTCTCCACATCCTCTCCAGCGTTCGGTGCTGTTTGTATTGTGGATTTTCGCCATCCTGACGGGGGTGAAATGGTATCTCAGAGTAGTTTTGATTTGCATTTCCCTGATGGCTAGGGTTTGGAGCATTTTTTAAGGTATTTGTTAGACATTTCAATTTTGTCCTTGGAAAAGTTTCTTTTGAGTTCCAAAGCCCATTTTTTAATTGGGCCATTTATCTCCTTGGTTTTAGTTTTTTAAGTTCTTTGTGCACTCTGGATAAGAGAGCTCTATCAGACGTAGTTAGTGAAGATTTTTTTCCCTATGCTGTTGGTTGCTTTTTTGCTGGGTTTACAATTTCTTTGAACAGAAGCTCTTTAATTTCATAAGATCCCGTTTGTTGAGTGCTGGTTCTAGTGTCTGTGCTATTAGATTTCTGTTTAAGAACTGTTGGCCTAGCCCACTCAGCTCAGGGAAGTTCCCTATCCTTTCAACTAGGGTTTTTATGTCCCTGGCCTAATATTAAGGTCCTTGATCCATTTTGAATTAATTTTTGTACATGGTGACAAGTATGGGTCCAGTTTTAATCTTCTGCATGTGGATATACAGTTTTGCCAGCACCATTTATTGAAAGTACTGTTCTTTTTCCATTGAATTTTTTGGGCTCCTTTCTCAAAGATCAATAGTTGTGATTGGATGGGCTTATACCTCAGTCTTCAACCCTTATCCATTGATCTACATGACTATTTTGGAGTCAGTACGAGGCTGTTTTTATTAGTATGGATTTGTAGTATAGATTAAGGTTTGGTATGGTGATACCTCCAGCAGTGTTTTTGCTACTCAGGATTGTTTTTGCTATCCTGGACCTTTTGTGCTTCCATATGAATTTTGAGATTGTTTGGTCAACTTCTTTAAAGAATTGCTTTGGGATTTTGATTGATAATGCTGTTGAATCCATATATTACTTTTGGTAGGATGGTCATTTTTATGATGTTGATTCTGCTGATCCAGAAGCATGGGAGGTCTTTCCACCTTTTGGTGTCTTCTGTAATTTCTTTCTTTAGGGTTTTACAATTTTCATTATAAAAGTCTCTCACTTCTTTCTTTAGATTTATGACAAGGTATTTCATTTTTTTAGGGCCTATAGTAAATGGGATTGTTTCTCTAGGGACTTTTTCACTTTTTTCATCCTTGGTGTATAGGGAGGCCACTGAATTTTGCACATTTATTTTGTAACTTGCCACTCTGCTGAGCTTATGTGAGTTCCAGGAGTTTCCTGGTGGAGGTTTTGGGATCACTCAGGTATCATGTCATCTGCAAATACAGATAACTTGACCTCTTCCTTTTTGATTTGAATCCCTTTTATCTCTCTTTCTTGTCTTATGGCTCTAGCTAAGACTTCAAGCACAATATTGAATAGAAGTGGTGAGATTGGACAGCCTTGTCTAGTTCCTGATTGAAATGGGAATGGTTCAAGTTTTTCCCCATTGAGTATAATCCTTGCTGTTGGCTTGTTATATACAGCTTTTATTATGTTGATATAGATTTCTTCAATTCCAACTGTCTCTAGGCTTTTGATCATAAAAGGATGTTGGATCTTGTCAAAAGCTTTTTCTGAAAATAAATCAACAAGCCCATACTCCAGAACAACAGAGACTCTATATCAACCACCTGGAACTAGGCCAGCCTAATCTCTCCCCATCCTGAAGCTCAGGGAAATTTGAGGAAGAGGGGGCAGTAAGATTGTAAGAGCACAAGGATGGGAGAAGTAATGGGATATGCAAGATACTCCATACAAGTTAGGGCCGAAGCAATCATATTTGGACTTTGCATGCCCTGTGCAATGTCCAACACACTATTGACCCCACAAAGTCTAGCATTTGCTAAAGGCACTAGGATCCTTGGAGGCAAGGGATTGACAGCCACAGTAGTGTTCCTATGCTTAAGGGGAACACGAGAAAGATTTCTGGGAAATGCCACTGGGTCCTTGCACCTCATCGGAGAGGAGGACCCAGAGGGGAGTTGGCATGCACATTAAAGGATGCTCCAGGGATGGGAGGGGAAGGCACTGGGGGATTAGGAGGGAAGGGGGAGGGGAGGGGGGCACAGGGAAGTGGGGGGGTAGATGGAGGGGGGGGACCTGTTAAGTTTGTATGAGTGGAAATAAAAAAAAGCTTTTTCTGCATCTATAGAGAGTATCTATAGAGAACACACTATCATGTGGTCTGGACTTTGGATTGGTTTAAAGCATGGATTACACTTATTGATTTGCATATGTTGAACCAACAACAGTGAATTATCTTTTTGGTATGTTTTTGAATATGATTTGCTAAGACTTGGCTGAGAATCTTTACATGTGTGTTCATCAAAGAAATCGGTCTATTGTTTTCTTTTTTAAGTGTATCTTTATTAGGTTTTAGGATTAGTATGATATTAGCTTCGTAGAAAGAATTTGGAAGTATTCCTTCCTTCACTATTTTATGGAATAGTTTAAGGAGTAGTGGTGTTAGTTGTTCTTTAAATGTCTGGTAGAATTCTGTGCTGAATCCATCTGGTCCAGTAAATTTTTTGGTAGACAGATTCGAGATTCCTTCATCAATTTCCTCATCTGTTATAGGACTATTTATATAATTCAAAACTTCCTGATTCAATTTAGGTAAGTTGTGCTTACTCAAAATTTCATTCATTTCTTTTGTGTTATCAAATTTCATTGAGTATAAGTTTTTGAAATGTAACCTTGAAATTCTCTGAATTTCTTGGGTATCATTTGTGATAACTCAATTTTCATTTCTAATTTTGTTAATTTGGGTTTTCTCTCTCTCTTGATTTTGTTTAATTTAGCTAGCTGTGTATCAATCTTATTGATTTTTTCCAAAGAACCAGTTTTTCGTCTGGTTGATTCTTTGTATCATTTTCCTTATCTCAATTTTGGGTATTTCTCCCCTGATTTTGCTAATTTTCTCTCTTCTACTGCTTTTGGGATTGGATTACTCTTGTGTCTCTAAAGATTTAAGCTTCATTGCTGAGTTATTTACTTGTGACGTTTCCATTCTTTTGACAAAGGCATTGAGAGCTATAAAGTTACCTCTTAGGACAGCTTTCACTGTGTCTCAGAGATTTTGATATGTTGTATTTTCATTGTTGTTCGCTTCTAGGAAATGTTGAATTTCCTTTTTGATTTCTTTCTGAACCCATTTCTCATTCAGAATCATAGTATTTAATTTCCAAGACAATGTATTTTTTGCTATTTGGTATGTTGTGGATGTCAAGCTTTAGACTATGGTGTTCTGACTAGAAAGAGGCTATAATTTCAACTTCCTGTATATGTGGATGATTCTAACTTGAGAAAAAGGCTGACAGAATTCCATGACAGTAATGACCAGATACCTCTGTATGAATTCAACTTATTAGGCATAACATTTGGCACAATTCTAAAATAATAGCCAATATTTCCACTGTTTCGTATACATGCCTGTATGGTACCCTCACTGAATGTAAGCAGGACCTGTGTATATAATGGGATATCATACCCATGATTGTCTTATATAATAATGGTAAAGAGTTTCACAGATGTTATATAGGATCCTGATGAGTTGACACTAAGTTCATTAAAATGGATATTTTTATTTATTACATTTTTTATCTAATCAGACAACCTTGATAGGTATCCTCCTCTTCCCATTGTCCCCCATTGCACTCTATCTTCTTTCTACCCCCACCCCTTTTTCTTCCCCCCTCCTCTCTTGGTGCTTCCTGCTATCTGGATCCTGACTTCATCAAAGTGCTTTTTTAAAAAGAAAAAAAGATCATAAGGACAGAATGTAGAGGGATGTGAAGCACCAAACACACACTCCCGTTCACCTTCAAGAAGTAGACAGCCACTTATGCAGCTAGGACTGTATTCAGGGAGTAGAGGGTGGTCAGTAAAGCTGCAATCACAGGTGAAGGAACTGAATCTGACCTAAAGTCCATGAACTAGGCAGAGTACACTGAACTCTAGATGAGAACTGAGCAATAGCCAATACCTTGATTTCAACTCAGTGAGCCTGTGAATGGAGAATTCGGCTTTGCTTGCCTGGACTCCAGGCTGTGGAAAATTGTGAGATAATAAATGTGTGCTGGTTTAAGCTACTAAACTTGTGACAGTAGATTACTAATGCAGCTGTAGATGGCTAATGAGCCAGATTGGAACCGTTCAGGAGACACTGAAGGAATTTATCCAGACATATAAACATAGCCTTAGTGTCTTGAGAAATACACACAACTTGAAGACAATTGGGAAATATATTAGCAGTACATACACACAAAGCTGAACAATCTTACACAAAACCATGACTAACTATAAGAAAAACAAAATGATGCATGGGAATAGGACTTCCAAAATCATTGTAATGTAAAAACCAAATGATAGACTGAGCAAGATTCCATGATAAATATGGTGGGAGGATAGGGATGGAACTTGGGGGGGAAATCTTCATCTTCTATACACAGGGGATGGAAAATGACTAGAAATGGAAAAACTCAGAAGCAACAATGTATTTCTATTAAGTTTCCTCTGGGGAGGGAAATGTTCAAGTGAGTGAGGGAAGTAGCTTTTATTTCTTATTAAAAACATGTGTTTGACCCCCAAAATATGTGAATGCATGACTGACAAAATGAAAAGAATGGAAAATTCCATTTTATTTAAATTCAAATATTTAAAATTTAAATATCCCTAATATTAGTTCTTGGGGTGACATTTAATTACATTTTCAAGTCCTTCCTCATTACTGGTTGTTTATAGATGAACAAGATTATACACTGTAAAAATCAATTGGCTTGTCCCATGTGTGAATAAATGACCTTGAAGAAAGGAAATTCCCTCTCCTTACCACAAAGATTTCTCTTAAAAATGACTTTCTGAAAATAACCTTATCAAATAAACAATAGTTGTCATTTCTCAATTTTAGGACATTATAAGGTGAGTGCATAACTTCTGCTTGCTCTTTTGTTCCTTACAGTAATTAAAATGTTTTGTCATATGAGCAACTCCCAGTGAAAGAATGAACATGTTTCTTCAGCTACCAATTTCTCATTTGAAATATCTAGAATCTAAACTGATTTTTTAAATCATACTTTTCACTTTCCAGATGCTATAATTAAGTTAGAATTTGGTGGCATAACAGTCCCCATTTTTTTTATTCAATAGTATTTTCAAGTAATCTTCCAGAATGCAGTGAACACAATCAATGTGCACCTTTCTTTTGCCATTATACGCATTTAGTGTACAAATTCTTAAATTTCTTAAACAGCTTTTGCCTTTTCAGTAAAAACAAAGTACTAACACCTCAGAATTAGGAATTTTGAGTGCTTTCAAAGAAGACAAAAGCTTTTACAATGTTAACACAAAGTGAAAAATCAATAGACATTAGCTATTGCTGTCATTGCTATTTAGGAGAAAAAACATTAAAATAATAAGCATTTTATATAATGTCTAATTGATTTGAGAACAAAACTGTTATAGTTCCTAAATTCTCAACATAGAACCTTTCAAGCCGATCCAAGAAGTTAGTCCGTATCTCCCATCTTTCTGATGCTAAACTAAATGTGTAAAACATTTTATGTTCTCTTTTCTCACACATATTTTTTTCCTTCTTTTTTTATTTCCACTCATACAAGCTTAACAAGTACACTGGTCCCCTCCCTCCCTCTAACCTTCCACCGCCCTGTGCCCCCCTCCCTTCCGCCTCCCTCCCCGTCCCCAGTGCCTCCCCCTCCCATCCCCGGAGCATCCTTTAATGTGCGTGCCAGACTCTCCTCTGGGTCCTCCTCTCTGATGAGGTGCAAGGACCCAGTGGCATTTCCCAGAACCCTTTCCTGTGTTCCCCTTAAGCAGAGGAACACTACTGTGGCTGTCAATCCCTTGCCTTCAAGGATCTTGGTGCCTTTAGCAAATGCTAGACTTTGTGGGGTCAATAGTGTGTTGGACATTACGCAGGGCATGCAAAGTCCAATTATGATTGCTTCGGCCCTAACTTGTTTCACACATATTTGATTGTGTGATTTAGAAGGGATTTTTGATGCCAGGCAAATACATCTGTGAACAACAGTTTTATTTCAGGCTTAGAACTTTAGTTAGAGTTATGCTTGAAACTTCAAGCTGTTTGGAAAATCAATAGGGAAATTGTGTTTAGACAACAAGATTATTAATTCTAGGCAAAAAATTCGTTTGACTTTATCTAGAAAAAACCCATTACTGTGTTGCCGAATCCCCTGCGGGGCCAGCTGGGGGGGGGGGAGAGGGGAAACGGTGGGGCCTCGTGGGTGCAAGGCGTAATGGGCGAGCCAGCAATAGGGTCACCACCCAGACCCCGGGAGTCAGGCGAGAAGCAGCAGGAGACAGGCGAGAAGCAGCAGGAGACAGGCGAGAAGCAGCAGGCAGACGAGGAGTTGGCCTCAAGACTCAACTTTACTCAGGAAGTGTTTGGGCTTACATAGGGTCGGGGTCCAATCAGGTGTGGCCACCCTTCTGCTCAGGGGAGGGAGAGAGCAACCACCAATCCTTTAGCTGTTTACTAGGTGTCCAGGTTAGATGGCTGCTTCCCATTGGTTTCTCATCCCTCCTTCCCATTGGTTGTTCATCCACCCTCCATTTGGTTGTCCATCCCACTGCCTGTATGGTTTCTTCTCAGGCTTATCTATAGCCAGACCTCCTGGATTTGGTGGCCCGGGCTAGGGCCTCCCTGAATCAATAGTGCCACATTACTGCACATGTCTATTACTTGCAAATATAGACAAGGTAGACATACAAAGGATCAATTATTGTATAGACTTAATTCCTTAATCATTTAGACTTTGATCAGGGTAAAAGAAAAAAGAATGTAGTAGTAATGGTTCCTCAGTTCATATTCTTTCTTTTTCAGTCATCTTTACTTATGTATTTCTGTGAGCACATGTGTGTGTGTATATATGTACACATTGTGTGTGCTTTTCTTTGTGTAAGAATGCACATGAGTGCGTATGCACACGGATGTCAGAGGTCAAAGTTGGATATCTTCTATCATTCTCCACTTGGTATTTGAAATAAGGTCTCTCACTGTATTTGGATAGAGTGGGCAGGCTAATACATCAGCGATTCACAGGTTTCTGCTTTCCCAGCACTGGTCTCTATGTCCATGTTTTACATGAGTGCTGGAGGTCCAAAGTCAGGTCTTCATGCTTGTATAGCAAGCACTTTACCCACTCAACCACCTTACAACTCCCATCTTTACTGTGTACTTCCTGTTCTGATTTGCTTTATTCTAGTGCAATCACAACAAATATAGGGATGAGGATCTTTGAGGCTACAGTCTTCTAATGGAAGATTTGCTCCTAAACTTCATTTTTTATCCCATGGAAATTAAGAGTAAACATTATGTGACCACAGTGTCTGCATAGAGTCCAAATTTTAGAACAGTTGTCAGGAAATTCCAATGGTTCTATAGCCTAATTATGTGAGTTGTAGCCTGAATGTAATTTTTCTATTCCTCCTTTCCTTATTAAATTTATACCTTCAATGAAATTCTGCTCATGTGATAAAAACTGTGTCATAATTTGCCCAGGGTATGCAATGTGGCCAAATTCTCACTGCTTCTAAGATCTTTAACTAGATATTTCCTGACTTTGCATTTCTCACCCCTTAAACAATTTTGCATTAATGTATACCATATAACATATCTGCTTGAAAGAGGAAAAGAAAGCAAGGATAAGAATACTTAAAAACATATGGCATATGCAGAAGCAGTAAAATGTGCCTCGATCTGCTGTTCAAACGCGATACACTTTTCAGGGTAGCACACCTGTTTTGTAAGCATGCTGAGAGGAAGCACAAGGCAAACCATTAGCTTATTTTTGTATAAAGCTGCACTAGGCTCACCTCGTTTTTGTTCAGCTACATAAAATACAATCTTACTTCTTCGTTCATTCATAGCTCCAGTTTTTCCAGCAAACATGCATAGATTTGATGAACTCCCTCTTTTACTGCAACCTATGAAGCACTGCTGTGTTGAGGTGGCACAAGAATGAAGAAAAAGACAAGACACATACAGTAAAGTTGGGCTCAGGTGGACAAGCATGGATATGCAGCCATGCCCAGATCAGTCAAAGCATTTATGTTGTAGATAAGTCAATATTAGCTCAAAGCATCATACCCCATCATCTGGTGTCATGGTACATGAAGAATGAAGACGTAATTTTTTCAGGAACATATCAGGTACTTCTACATAAGGTCCACTCTGTAAAAACAACTCTTATCTGAGGAATGAGAAAGGCAGAGCCCTTAGTAGAATCCTGGTTTGGCCCTGATCTGACATAACATATTCTTGCTTGTCAGCTTTCTAGCATGGCTGTGCAGATGCTAACCATTCTTCTTATATTCCTACTTCATTGCAGCTGCTCTCCACACTTCTTTTCAAGGAGCAACATGAACCCTTTACTTCTTAACACTTGGAAAGCCATTTCAACACCGTGAAGAAACAGTGAAGACCTAAAAAGCAGATGGAAATTGAGAGAAATCAGAGATCCCTACAAGCTACAATTAAAATGAAATTAGTTCCACTATAGTGCAAAGTAAAACCAATTTTAATATAATTAGCTAATATCATCATGGATTTAAAGCTTCCTGTACAAGAGTATGAACAGTATTACTGATGTCTAGTGGAGTGGGCTTTCTCTCATTTCTTCACATAGTCGTTCCCAACCCCTGCCTTCTTGGAGCTCCCTCCCCTCCTCCTCTCTCTTTGCACTTTGTGTATAACCAGAGGTAGTTAGAACTGGTTGGCTCAGCTGCATTGTCTTCCTTTTCTTTCTTTCTTAATTTCTCTAGCTTAGCATTTCTTTTGCTAGCCAAGCATTCACTGTGTGTTGCTAAATGAGAAGGTGGTCAGAAGAGATTTGATTCACAGATACCATCATTTTATCTGTTAGATTTCTTTGGGTGCACATGTGCATGCATATGATGCTGGAGGTGGAATCCAGGATGTAATAATGCCCAAGTTCCTGATTAGTTGTTCAACAAACATTTATCCCATGTCCTAAGTACCTGCAAACATGGATTGTGGTCCTTACGAAGGATGCCATGTGACAACTCTTACTGAATCTTCTCAAGTCCACTTTCCAGCATGGTGTATCTAGCAGGAGCTCTCTCACTCTAGTGATTTTCCACTATTTTGTACTTCACGGTTCTCTTTAGACTTAAGAGACCATTAAATTCTTTGCTCAGTTTTCAGCCTCTGGTGCTGTCTTGGTTTATCAGAGGACCCTATAGAAGAACTATCCAGATAACAAGCTTGTAATTCTGTTTCTCAGCAACAAACCATAATTCAGAACACCAAAGACCCTACATTAATCACTTGGAACCAGACCAGCTAAATCTCTCCCCATCCTAAAGCTCAGGGAAATTTGCAAAAGAGGGGGCAGCAAGATTGTAAGAGCCTATCCTTACACCTCATCAGAGAGGAGGACCCAGAGGGAAGTTTGACATGCACATTAAAGGATGCTCCAGGAATGGGGGAGACTGGGAGAAAGGGAGGGAGGAGGGAAAGGAAGGGAAAAAGGGGGGAGGGAGCAAGGGGATGCAGAGAGGGGTGGAGGGAGGGAAGGGAATGGGGTACCTATCAAGTTTGTATGAGTGGAAAAAAATTAATTAAAAAAAAGATTGTAAGAGCCTAAAGATGGGGAGGACCAATGATATGCAAGATACTCCAACAATTTAGGGCTGAAGTAGCCATAATCGGACTTTGCATGATCTTCATGGTGACTGGTGTGTCGATGACTGCCCCCCCCCCAGGGTCTAGCATGGATCACAGGTAGTGGGGTCTTTAGAGGCAAGGGATTAACAGTCACGGTGGTGTTTCCATGCTGGCCGGGAGCCCAGGAAAGGGCTCTGGGTTATGCCACTGAATCCGTACACCTCACTAGGATGGAGGACTCAGAGGGAGGTTTGGCATTCACACAAGGGGATTCTCCAGGGGGTGGGGGGCAGCACTGAGAGAGGGGAAAGGAGGGGGTTGAGGGGTGGGAAAGTACAGGGGGAATGAGGGGAGTGGAGGGAAGGGAAGAACCAGGATACCTATTGAGCTTGTATGATTGAAGAAAAAAATAAATAATAATTCTGTGTTTTTGTCCAAAGTTATTTAACTTCTAATTGTCTCCATTATTGATAGCCTAATGTGTTAAAATCACTGTTTGAAATAACTAGTCCAGCTCTATTCAGTGGAACAAAATTCCAAGAATCTAGTATATTCTTGCCTTTTAAAGTTCATAACTACTATCTCCTTTCTTTCTGAGGTTAATTTCTATATAGTTGGCATTCCATATACACTTCATGTTTTATAGTTAAATTCTGTGTTTCAGATGAAATTCACTTAAGAAGTTTTAGCCACTACAAGATAAAAAAATAGGTGAAAGAAAAACTCAGAATACATTGCCTGAATCCTCACAAGAGCCCCATGAAGTTAGCCATATTGGTATTTCCACTTTAAGGTATGAGATATTTCACAAATAAAACGTATTTCAACCTTAAATTATAAAAGTTGGTAATGAAGAAAGATGGAGGGGAGAAGGAGAGGCAAAAACAGAAAGGAGCTATTTAAAATGAAGAATGCCAGATAAAACGATGAGCTAAAAAAATTCATACTGAAGTGCTGTGGGAGAGCAGAGAAGTCTCACAGCTGTATCCAGGCTTCAGCAACCATAGCTGTAAATGTGTAACTTTGCTATCAGCCAAAGCTGCAATCATTAGCAGGCTAATCGTTCAGAAAGATCTGAGCTGCATCATCCTTGAGCCAGTGTTTCTTTTTTTTTATTTATTATTAATACATTTTTTATTATTATTTCAGCTCATACAAACTTAATGGGTACACCAGTTCCCTCCCTCCCCCCTCCTCCCCCCGTACCCCTTGCTCCTCCTCCCCACCCCCCTCCCTTCCCATCCCCCAGTGCCTCCCGTCCCAATTCCCAGAGAGTCCTTTCTTGTGCATGCCTGATTTTCTTCTGGGCCCTCCTCTCCGATGACGTACAAGGACCCAGTGGCCTTTCCCTAAACCCTTTCCCGTGTTCCCCTTAGGTATAGGAACACTGCTGTGTCTGCCAATCCCTTGCCTCCAAACATCTTGGTGCCTTTAGCAGATGCTGGACTTTGTGGGGTCAATAGTGTGTTGGACAATGCGCAGGGCATGTAAAGTCCAATTATGATTGTTGAGCCAGTGTTTCTAATATACTTGACATTTTCCATGCCATGCCTTCCTTTTGTCACCCTCATCCCCTTTGTTCATGGTCTTGTCTTGTCCCTAAGTCTGGATGGACATGGACAATTGGGACAGCAAACCTACTACTTGTGCTCCATGTGATTGGTCCCTCTCACAGAACAGTGTATTTAAAACTACTGCTTTTTAGAATGGATTTTTATTCTTTGACAGCATTATAAATGAATGTATAGGATGTTCACTCCCATCATCTAATTCCATTCTCCCTCTTTCTCTCATTGTAAACCTTCTTCCCTTCTACTTTCATGTCTTTGTGTGTGTGGCCCACTGTGTTTCCTTAGAGATGACTGTATTGGCATGTGCCCAATTCCTCGTTGGAGTATGGGTGATGTATCAATAGTAGAATGAAAGTTAGCTCCCCTTCCCATGGTCAATATTAACTCTTGAACCCTCCAAAATCCCTCCTTAAGGTTAGATACCTCATGATATCTTCTCTCTTTCATGATGGAGGAACAAAAACACAGGTGGTTAGAAGGTGGGAAGGAGAATAATGGAGGGAAAAGTGTAAGGGGATGAAGGATGAGAGGACAGGGTAAGGAGGGGAAAGAGGAATAAATAACAAAAGAATGCATGATTCCGCCAGAAAACAACTGTTTTCTAACTGTTAGCTTCTTAGATCTAGGGTGGGAGCTGAGAAAAATTTAGAAGCAGATTTCATGCAACAACCCCAGATGAACTCGAAATCAAATGTGTAATGAATCCAAGGAGCTTCTGACAGCTCTCATTCCATTTCATTGCATGAACTTCACTGCTTTCTTGACTCTGAGTATATGACACTTTGTGTTGTGCATGCTATCACTCCACATAGCCTGAATGCACACAGCCTGAAACACTGTGGCTCAGATCTGTGTATTATGAATTGTAGTGGTTTTTATTGCATATGAGAAGATTTTTTTTCTCTCTTCTGAAAATGTAATGGCTTAGTTAGGGGAAAAGGGCCTTTTAATATTTTTTCCCACCATGATTCTTCACTTGCAAGTATCCAGTTACTATAACTTTCGATTGGGTTGTGTTAGAATGTTTTTCTTCTTTATTTATAAAATTTATTCTGAAACAGTTCCGTATTTGTGTAACTTAGCTCCATCCTCCACCTGGTAGCCCCCTTTCTTCCTACAAATTTCTTTCCCAAAGCAAAAGCCAAGGGTACCTGCTTTTAAAATTTGTTGTTTGAGTTGCTGAATTGAGTATTGCGACAAATTGTCCATTTAATTTGGGATTTGGGACAGAATTTCTAATGTTTTCTAAATTGGCCATAAATCTACTGCCATTTTTGTACAATGTTGTCAGCATCAACTTTCATTAAAATCAAAATTTTATCAACTCTGAAAAGCATCAAAGATGCTCAATAATCTTCATTATCAAATATTCAGACAATATACAAAAAAGCATGTATATCCATTTCATCGCCATGCAAAATTGCTTTACTGTTTGATAAGTACTACAATGTATACCAACTAATTGTTTTAAAATTATTACTTTCTGATTTATTACCAGTAAAATTTTCTTGTGGATATCTGTTTTATGTACCTACATATCTAGGGATGTACAAAACTTTCTTAGGTAAAAGGTTGTGGATGGAAAATCTTTACAGAGTCTTATTCTGAGCTACTAGCAAGGATGTATGTTAAATACCTTGTGTTGGCTTTGTATGACCAAATGTCCTTTCAAAATGTTAAGCATATATATTTCCAGGACTGAAATGAAGCTTACTTACTGACTATTCTCTTCGTGTTCACTTATAAAAATACGAACTCCCTACTTGACTATTTCTTTTCATTGAACATAGACTGTTCTCACAATCAGCTCATGAAGCTGTCAGCAGATCCATAGAGACCATTTTATGATGGCCAAGTCAAAGGAAAGTAACATCAATGTGAATCCCGTGGTTATTGACAAAACAAATAGAATTCATTTAAAATGACTTTTACAGTTGAGGTCCCTGCTCTGATATCTTCCCCACCCCTGTTTCCATTTCAAAGTTACATTTTTGTTAATGTCATCACGGGATCCTCATGTTTTGGTAAGTCTGGGGAAGACTCAAACTAGAGCTCTGATTTCTCCAGGCCGTATTAGAAAATCACATGCCATATAAAAAATTTTTAGTGTTGGTTGCGCACTTCATACACAATGCTGGGTTCCTGGAAAAGACCTTAACATTTTACCTTGACACAGGTGGGTATGGAAAAAAAATAGTTCACCTAAATTTATATTGCAAAGTATATGTAGATGAAGATTGTTTGAGTTAGAACTTCTTCAGTTGTTCCCTGTGCTTGCCCAAAGAGCATTTATTAATTTTTTGCCAAGTTCTAGCTGTTAGCCCCCTGGGAGAAGAGAATAACATGAAGAATCAGACACAATCATGACACTCAAGGGAAATGCAAATAAGGAATCACAAGGAGCAGACTAAGAGCTGTGGTAGGAGTGTGCACCATGCACTAGTGAGCTGAATGAGAAATTTAAGCAGAGAAGTATAACTTAGTCTCCAAAGAGGAAGGAAAAACCAGGTCTCATGTCACATCTTTATATATGAATGTTCAAGAGACAGAGACAGGAGGGTAAAAAGATCAAACCCAGACTGCTCTCCAACTTGAGATCCTCAAGAAAAGAACGGCAGTCTTTCTTAGATGAGTGAAACCAAGTCCCCACAAGCTAGCCTATATGCGCTTGTAAATAAAAAAGCTTTGAGTCACACTAGCTGTAGGGATGCAGCCAGGGACTTTGACCATTTAGTTTCTCACTGTTCCTGCAGTCAGGCACTGCCACCCCAGACTCCCTTTAGCTATGTAGTCTGCAGTTTCCCTAGTTTCCTGCACTGCAGCCTTCAAACACCAGTGTCCTGTTCCCCTATTCTGCTCCAGAGCAAAGCTGTTGTTTACATGACTTTCAAGGACTGCTTGGGTCAAAGGACAAGGTTCCTTCTCAAGTGTATGTTGCAGGCAATGCTTCACTTAATAAAGTAGAAAGATAGTAATTAATAAGGCAGGAGAGTGTGTGTTAGGGAGAGGTGCGGGATGGGAAAGAGCAAGAAAATGGAAAATAAGGCATGAAGGCCGGAAGAAAAAGAAAATTCAGTTTTTAAAAGTTGATACATAAAAACAATTGGAGGAGGTAATTATATCTGAAAGGCAACAAGGAGAGGTCACTAGGAAGTCGTTAAGATTAAAAAATGGCAATACTCAATTCTGGAGAGATGAAGAGGACATTAAGCAATGCTAGAGGCGGTGTAAATTAGCATGGATCTTCTGGCAAGAATCCAGTTTGGCAAGTCTTAAGAGTATTTATACCCTTCTGGTAACATATCCTCAAACAGTTTTGAATTTTGAGAGGGTAAAAAAATTTATGTGCAAAAATTCCTCTTCAGTGACGTTCACAAAATTAATTGCTAACAGTCAGTGTGACTAGCTTTAAGCAAGTCATTGAACAGTTTTAAGCAGTATACGATTCAGGTAACTTGATTAAAAATTAGGTAACCTTTGAAAATGGCAATTTTGAAGATCACACAATAATGTTAACCCATTTGCCCAGTAGGGAATATCTCAGTATCCACAAATCCTCTTTAATAATTTAATTTATGGCCTTTCAAAGCAAATCACCTCTCCCTTTCTGTGGTTCTACACAACTTCAGCTGCTCTTCCTGCAATTAAAGTTTTGCCTGCTTTAGAGTGGAACAATAGTTTACAATAGACAGTAGTTTTAAAACTTGAATCAGTTTTTTTTTTTTTTTTAACAAAATGCCTTCAAGGAGCACAAGAAACTATGGCTGGAACCTACCACATAGATTTCAACAACTTTTCTCATTAAAGCCCAAGCACTCACTTAACACACACACACACACACACACACACACACACACACACACACACACACACACACACACAAGAACTTTCTTTACTTAAGAGCCAAGGAGAGTCCAACAGACCAATGTTATCAGGGAACTCATAAAATCTCCTACTTAGAGGCCATAAATAGATGTAATAGATGTATCCAACTCAGTTGTTGATATAGTGCTGACCTTCTTTCAAGGTTGAGATGGAATAGAAGATAACTTTTTATAGTTTGTTTCCAACCTGATAAGAGGATAATGGTAAGACAGGAGAAAGATAAGAAGAGTCATTTGTCAGAGAAAACCATAGGACACATTGATTTGTATTATAAACAGATGAGATTGTAAATTTCACATCTTAAAACATTTTACTTAAAGAATGAAAAACTCCTATGACCACCCAGATGTTAGTTTGTTTCACTTTTAATTCCCACACATTAGTAATTTATGTTAGGCCATGTAATTGTAACACAAAAATGGTAGGTTAAGTATAATTGTGACCACTATGAACTTAAGGACAGTTTTAGTAAAATTACAGCCTGGTTCCCACATGTACTCACATCATTATTTGCATGAAAACCTATGTACTTTAGGTTGGTATGAAGTATAGATAGGACATTCAATATAGCATAAAAATCTCTCATGCACGTTTCTATATACATCCACATCAATACATGCACAAGTAGAAGTGTTAAATGGACATTTTTCATTCTTCTTTTCTTTAGAAAAATAATAATTTAAGTGTTTGACTTTCTGATACCTCTCTAGCATCTTATTTAAATTTTAATGGCATAAAAAGTCTATATCACAAAATTGTTCAAAAATTACTTTATCATTTTAATCATGTGTAGCAAACATCACCAGCCATTTTCAAAATATCTTTTGTCTTGCAAAACTGAAGCTATGTACCCATTAAACACATCTCCCCATTCTTCCCTCCTTGAAATGCTCCAGAATCCACCATTCCACTTTTAGTTCCATGTTTAAGTACTGTGTATTTCATATAAGTGGGATTATACAGTATTTGTCTCTTTACCATAGGCCTATTTTATTTATAATATAGTCTTTAAGGTTCACTGATGTTTCAGCATGTAACAGAATTTCTGTTCTTTGTAGGACTGAATAAATTCCATTATGTATATATACTGCATTTCATTTACCCACCTTCCAATCTGTTCATGAACACTTACACTGTTTCTACTTTTGACTACTAGCATGGCTACCAAGCAATGTAGATTCTCCCTTGACACAAAGATGCCATGGGCTGCTTTTCCCATCTGTCTTGAGTCTATGTTCTGTTCAGCTTTTTATTACTGTGACAAAGCACCAAAACTACTCAGCTCATTAAGAGAGAAGTTTATTTTACTTCAGTTTGGGAGAATTCGGGCCATGGCTAGTGAGTACTTGTGTAGGGACAACATTTAGGATCTCATGATAGTCTGGAAGTTAAGAGAGAGGATGGGAGTCTCTCCTCAAATGCTGATACACAGTGACCTCACTACTTCCCATTAGACCCCACCTCTTATAGATAATACCAACTCCCAGTAATATCACACACTAGTGACCAAGCCATTAACACATAAACCTTAACAGGACACTTAACCAAATTTTGGCATAGAATCTTAGTAGTTCCTTGACAGCAATATCCATTCATGAAAATGTAAGCAATTAACTAATTTTACTATATGTTACACTGACATAATAAAGCAGAGAAGTCTTAGTCTGACTGAAGGCCTCCCTTCGGTTGAATGGCCACTTGACAGGAAAATATAATTCTGAAATGTCCTAAGATCTAAGAAATTTCTATCATTTTTAAAACATGTTTTTCCCTATAGTATCCCCTGCTCTCTTTCTGAAATTCCTAATAATTGAATTTTACACTTCCAAATCTTTTCTCTAATGCCTTTATCTTTCTCTATAATTTTCCCAGCTATTATTATGTATTTTGGACAATATTGTTAACTTTGACTTCTAATCCTTGGAATTTCAAAGATCTATTATTATTTTAGTTTTTTTTTTAGAAGGTAAAAATAGCTTTTATTATTGTTTCTTTTTTTAATACATTTTTTATTATTTCAGCTCATACAAACTTAATAGGTACACCAGTTCCCTCCTTCCCTCCTCCTCCCCCTGAACCCCCTGCTCCCCCTCCCATCACCCCTCCCTCCCCATCCCCCTTTTTATGATCTCTTCTATTCTTTAAAAACTTATGAGTCTGTCCCTTCTTATTTTTGGATGGTTCTAAAGTTTTTGTGGAGTATTTTTCTTCACTGAATCACTACCGTTTTCTTAAACTAACCCTTGGTATTAATCTATCTTTCATAGTAGAGCCTTTCTCGAAGTTCTGGGGGGACCCTTTACTTCCAGCATACAAAAAAGAGAGCCATTTGATAGCACCTGTATTTGAATGAGTGTGTGTGTGGGGGGAGTGACTTAGAGACTAGCTAGACTTACTCTGTCCAACATAAGAAATTCCATGTCTTCTTGGGATTGTCTTCTGTTAGTTTACCTTAGCTCAGATGCACTTTTCCCTTGTTACTTGAGGATTCCTTTTCCCTCCCTGACCCCTTTCTTCTTCAAGGTTGGTGTGCACTGCAAATTTTTACTATGTATAGCATTTATGTGTATTTGAGTAGTATCACTTTGGCGCTACTGTACCCAGAAGTTTTTAGACTTAAATCTTTTTTTTCAGTATGTGCATGCATATGAGCATGTGGGAGCGCAGGTGTGTGGGCAGGTACATATGTGTGTGTGGAGGCTAGAGGACAATCTTGATTGTCATATTCAGGAATGCCATCTATCTCCACGGAGAGACTATGTCTCAAGTTGGAAGATGTATGGTCATGAAAATATAGTTCATATTTTTAGTTGTCATAGAACTATTTAATAGGTGTTTTCTTTTTATCATCACCATAACATAATATGCAAAAAGTTTAAGTTTTAGGGTTTCTAAAGCTTTATTGCAATACAATTCATTTAAAACTAAATGCATAATCAATTGTATGTATAATTTATAAATTTTCATAT
Organism: Typhlomys cinereus; assembly: GCA_023101885.1. Taxonomy (NCBI): domain Eukaryota; kingdom Metazoa; phylum Chordata; class Mammalia; order Rodentia; family Platacanthomyidae; genus Typhlomys; species Typhlomys cinereus. The sequence goes on from JALPQD010000023.1 coordinate 612,300, forward strand.
ATGTTAACATTAGAGAGATGATATTTTCCCAAACATTTTAGAAACATTGATATTTACCTAGTATTCCCTAACCATAATTTTATTATTATTTTTTAAATAACTTAATTTTATTATTTTTATTGGTGCATATTCAGTGTCTGTACTGATGGATTTCATAAAGATGCTTTCATTAAAATATGTGCTTTGACCAGACTCATCCCCCATGGCTTCCTTTCTCCTATTTGTTCCCTACTGAAAGTCTCCTCCCTCTTCCAGATAGTTCTAACTCTTGTTCTTATGTGATGTATTAAACAAATAAAAATAAATAAAGACCAATAACCTTTAAAATTTTTTGTTACTTTATTTTATTTATCAGAGAAGGGGGATTTATTATCCTTCCAGAGCTGATTTCTACTACAAACTCATAAAAATTGAGATTACTACTGTGAATTTTCTGACTTGTTGACTTTTTTGCATGCTTTGACCAAAATTGTGTCAGGTGATTATTTGCTTCATTGTTCACAGTAAAATATCTACTTTGGGGAAATCTTAAAATAGATCTTTTGAAATTAAAGATTGAAATGCCATATGACCCTGCTATTCCACTTTTGGGAATAACCCCCCATACAGCAAAAATTCATCTCGATAGCACAAGCATGACCATGTTCATAGCAGCACTGATTACAATAGCAAAGTCATGGAATCAGCCCAAATGTCCAACAGTTGACGAGTGGATAAGGAAAATGTGGTACATCTATACAATGGAGTACTATTCAGCCATCAAAAATGATGAATTAATGGAATTTGCTGGGAAATGGATGGAATTAGAAACAATTATATTGAGTGAAGTATTCCAGACAAGGAAAATTAAGTGCCATATGTACTCCCTAATAGGTAACTCCTAGTACCAAACCCACTTACAGACACTCAAGGATAAATCTCTGTAATACCTACAGTAATTGCAAAGATTATAAACAAGAGGGATGGGGAAGGAGGGCCCCACCAGAAACAAGGAGAGAGGGGACCATATTACAACAGGGAAAATAGGCCACCATCAAGGACTGCAAGTAAGTAATGAGATATCTGGTTAAGTTCACAGACTTTCCTTCCTGATCAACTGATGGGATACGATCTTACCAGAAGGGGAGGGCATGTAGTCTGGCAGATAGAAAGTAAACATTTTGCAAATGGGTGATTGACCCCTCCCTCACCACAGTTTCCTACTTTTATTACATCTACCTTTGAATAAACTCTTATAACAAGACTCTAGTTTAACAGCTTTTTATCTCTGGCCAGGGGGTGACATCCAATACCCATCAGGATGGAGTGAAGGGCATTGCAGGAGCACCAAAACTAAAAAAAAATCAACAAACCATAATCCAGAACATCAACCACCTGGAACTGGGCCAGCCTAATCTCTCCCCATCCTGAAGCTCAGGGAAATTTGCAGAAGAGGGGGCGGTAAGATTGTAAGAGCACAAGGATGGGAGGAGTAATGATATGCAAGATACTCCACACAAGTTAGGGCCAAGGCAATCATAATTGGACTTTGCATGCCCTGCGCAATGTCCAACACACTGTTGACCCCACAAAGTCTAGCATTTGCTAAAGGCACTAGGATCCTAGAAGGCAAGGGATTGACAGCCACAGTAGTGTTCCTCTGCTTAAGGGGAACACAGGAAAGGGTTCTGGGAAATGCCACTGGGTCCTTGCACCTCATCAGAGAGGAGGACCCAGAGGAGAGTTTGGCATGCACATTAAAGGATGCTCTGGGGATTGGGGCGGAGGCACTGGGGGATGGGGAAGGAGGGGAGAGGGGAGGGTAGAGCAGGGGGGTCAGGGGGAGGTGGAGGGAGGAAAGGACCGGTGTACTTGTTAAGGTTGTATGAGTGGAAATAAAAAAAAATAAATAAATTTTAAAAAGTAGATCTTTTGTTGGTAACCAACTATCTGTAGATATCCCTTAATGTGTGTATATATATTCTTTGTAGAGGGCATTCTTCATAGCTATTAAGAAATTTTAGCAATTAAATTATTCAAGCTATCTGTATTTTTTGTTTCAGCCTATTTAGTATTTCCAAAATAAGCTAACACTAAAAGTTTCTTCTTTTATACTCGACTTTTAATTATAGCAAAAATTGCTTCATGAATATTTACATAAAGATCTACACATATGCTCTTTCATAGGATAGATTCTCATCACATCTTATTTTTAAGCTAAATGAAATTAATGGAAATTAAATATAATCAAAAATTGACATCTTTCAATCTAGTCATACCTCATGAACTCAATAGTCCCATGTGGCTAGTGGCTAGCATCAGACTATCCAATGTCAAAGAAAGTTTGGTTGCATAGTTCTGATAATGACTATTCTTTTTTATTGTGGACCAATGTTTGATTAATATAATGATGCTATATTTATTACTTATTTATTTATTGCTATCAGATGCTTATTTATTGCTATCAGAATTCAGTAACTTCATTTTTTTCTTTTGTCTGATACAATTTTCCTTTTTACTTTAATGCTTTCACATAGTTTCATTTTCCTTATTGTATCCTGTAAGTACTTCATGATTCATCTGTTTAAATATTTTAAAAATAAGTTTAATAATTTGCTGTTTATTTTAATCATAGTGTGTTTGATCTTTACAGACCTTGATCTACGTTTTTTCAAACCATTTTCCTATAGTTCTGTTGTTTTTATCTTTATAAATTTGTAGAATATTGGTTAAAACCGTAAGTTCAAGCATATGTCTGCCTGTGCATGGATCTCGTTTGAACATGTTAAGAATCATGAACTCTTAAATCCTTTCTGCCTGTGGGTTTTTCTGTATAAAATTCGAATATCTGGGATAAAAATAGGACCCATTACACAGGGTAATTGAAAGATCTATATGAACAAATGTTTTTAATGTGCCTGATACGTAGTAAGTTCTCTTAACTGTTATTAGTTATTTCTTGGAATCTGTTACTTATAGAAACACCGATGTAATTTTTTAATTGAATGATTACTGTTGAATTAAGAAAATCACATGCAGCCTCCATATCTCTAATTAGCAGGTACATAAATAACCTCCACGTTGAGTTATGTTGTAAACTTGTTTTTTTGTTCCCTTTAAAGCACACCTTATATACATTTCTTACTTTTGTTGAAATTATCTGAGATTGTAGAGTCATGTTATTTAACACAAAGCCTATTTTAACTCCTATAGTTTTGTTTTCAATCATGTTTGATTTTGAATTCTGGACTACAATCTTTTTTGTGTGGCGGTGTATCTTTTCTTTTTAAATTTATTCTTATTCTTTTGGAGTTTCATGCATAAATACAATGAAATTAGATCATTTTACCCCTTATCCCCCAATTCCATTCCCCTCAATTTCCCACTACAAATGTTACTCTTCTCTACCAGTCTCCCTCTTAGTTTTATGTCTTTCTGAGTGTGTGACGCACTGAACTTCATCTAGGTTGCCCTTAATGGTATGCGTCTGAGTACTTGTTGGATATCGATGGTATCAGCAGTGAGTATACTATTGCAGAAAGTAGCTCTCCTACCCCTATCTTACATTTACCCTCCATAGTCTCTCAAGGAGGCATGGAGACTCTTGAGAATTAACCCTTCCGTGGGAAAATGTTTGTCATGGTTTGAAATGTGTCCCCCACAGTCTCATGTGTTTGGCAAGGTTATGGCACTTTGAGAGGTGGAGGCTTGCTGGAGGAAGGCAGTCACAAGGGGTGGGACTTGAGGTGGATTAGTCCCACCCTACCTCCAGGAGAAGTCAGCCTTTGCTGCAAGCAGTCTGCAGCTCTCAGCTTCCAAGATGTCTGTGGTGACTTAGCCTCCTCCAGCTTTGGCCAGCCAGCCGTGCCACCTCTGCTTTGAGAGAGTGTACTTTCCCTCTGGAACCGTAAGCTGAATAAACCTCACTTTCTCCCTTAAGTTTCTTGATTTTGGGTGTTCTCTCACAGCAATAGTTAAGAGTAACTGTTACCGAAATTGGTACCGGGTAGTGGGGTATTGCTGTGAGATAAGAACAGCTGGTACCACAAAGTGAAATTGTTTGTGAAGCTGAGAGAAGTTGGTACCCAAAAGTATGGCCAATGCTGTGATGTGGCTAGTATGCCTTTGGAACTGTTTGTTGGGAGAAATGTGGAGAACTTTGGGACTTTGTGCTGGGAAAGTCTTTGCATCTGAGCAAGGGTGCCAAATGGGCCTTTCTTGTAAGAGCTCAGAGGAGAGCAATGCTGTGAGAGACGCAGCAGTGGAAGCCCAGCTTGTGATGGTCCAGAGAGGAACAGAGACTGTGTTTGCAACTGGATGAGTGACACATGGAACCATGTGTTGGCCGAGAGTTTAGTGAAGTTTTGTCCTCTTCCTGAAAGCTTGCCTGAAGTTAAGCTGGAGTGCTTGGCAGAGGAAATTTCAAAGCAATGTAGTCTTGACAATGTGATGTGGCTACTTTTTAGTTGTCTTCAGAGTTATGAAAAAGAGTAAAGAATCAAGCAGGAAGAAGCAAAAACTGTAAGATCCAATGATGAAAAATACAATGGCACACTTAAAGAGTTGAACCAGGAAGAAGCAGAGAACAAATGGTTGTTGAAGAGATTAGCTCCATTTGTAAATCAAAGCCTGCTCTTGGTTTGGATAATAGGAGAGGCCCTAGCTTGAGGGCAAGATCCTCAGGGAAGGCTCCCACTCATAAGAATGCAAATCCCTTCAGAAGACTGGAGCTAAAGGGTGGAGTTCCAAGACATGAGTTGGTTTCTCTTACCAAGCAACTGCCCAGGAGTGAAAGAGATGGTCAATATAGAGAAGCAGGATCAGCTGTGATTCAAGGGGGCCAATCTTGGCAAAGTCGTCCACGTGGTTCTGGTTTTAGAGGCATCAGTGATGCAAGAGGGAAGAGATCATGGAGTCCTCCTCCAAGATTTCAAAAATTGGCAGAATCCAGGCATCATGTGGCAAGAAGCCTGCAGTGTAGAGGCCCAAGAAGGGCAGTTTGTGCTGTGGAGTTAAAGCCTGGTTTGCCATTGAGAAGTAAAGATGTTAGAGATTCCAGACACAACGTGGGACACCTGACAAGGAGAGCTGTATACCTCGGGAGGAGTCAGCTCAAGAGACCAACGTATTCTATGGGCAGCTGCATTGGAGGGATGGAACCAAAGCTCTTTGGAACTGAGATGATTTCAACAAGAGGCTCACCTGTTGGACTTGGAGCTACAAGATTTGGGGTTTGTCCTGCTGGTTTTCAGTCTTGTTATGAACTGATCTTTCCTGGATATGCCCCCATTCCTTCCTTTTGGAATGGAAATGTTTATTCTGTGCCATTCTATGTTGGAAGTATGTAACTTGTCTTTTGATTTTACAGGAAGTTTTGGACTTTGGACTTTTGGACTGTTGGGACTACTCTTGTAGGCTATGAAGACTTTTAAAGTTGGACTGAGTATGGTTTACATAATGAGATGGCAATGAGCCTGTGAGGGCCAGGGATGGAATGTCATGGTTGAAATGTGTCCCCCACAGTCTCATGTGTTTGGCAAGGTCATGGCACCTTGAGAGGTGGAGGCTTGCTGGAGGAAGGCAATCACAAGGGGTGGGCCTTGAGGTGGATTAGTCCCACCCTACCTCCAGGAGAAGTCAGCCTTTGCTGCAAGCAGTCTTCAGCTCTCAGCTTCCAAGATGTCTGTGGTGGGTGACTTAGCCTCCTCCAGCTTTGGCCAGTCAGCCATGCCACCTCTGCTTTGAGAGACTGTACTTTCCCTCTGGAACCGTAAACCTCCTTTTCTCCCTTAAGTTTCTTGATTTTGGGTGTTCTCTCACAGCAATAGTTAAGAGTAACTCTTACAATGTTGATAGGCCAATTATATTTTGCAGGTCTTGTAAAAGTGCTCATAAGCGTGCGACTCCATGGTGCAACACCCTGTCATATCCAGAAGATACTGTCTGGTCACACTCCTTCCTCCCTTACCTCAAGCTATTATATTCTTACTGCCCCTCTTCAGCAAGGTTTCCTGAGCTTTGAAATGGGGATGATTTAGCTATCCTGTTTAAGGATGAGTACTCCATAGTCACTTATTCTCTGCATTTAGGCCACTTGCGATTCTCTGTATTAAGCAACTTCCATTGCCAAAGGAAGCTTCTAGGTTGAGAGCTGAGAGCTTCTATAATCTTTTGATATTTGACACACATTGAGTATGGTTTCAATATTTATCCCCAAACCTTTCAACCCTTTCTAATATTCTTTTCTATGATTACAACTTAACCCAATAGTTTTACAGTGTACCTATTTCGCTGTTTAGTGTGCCTGTATTTCTTGATCAGTGCTTGTAAAAGTGATTCATCCCAAGAAAAAAGTCATAATTAATTATTAAAGTAATTAAAATAATATACCAAAAATGTGAAAGGTTAATGTCCAATTTCTTCTATTTAGTGACATTGTTTGAACTGTGTGGTTGTCTGTGTTTGGGTGGTATCCACTTGGCCATTCCATTATGGGTGTGTTACTCTTTATAAGCTTTGCTTGGAAAATGAACTGTATCTCTCCCCTACTAGATTCAATTGTATCATCCTATAGGACTTCAATTCCAGCATGTACCTAGACAACTCTTTAGTCTGTGTGCTCAATTCTGACTCTCTTCCTTTCTCTAGTACAGTAATTCCTGGTTTTAGTAGATTTTTCTACAGGGCTATTATTCCTAAGATGCATATTTATTCATGTGTAAATAATGAGATTGGATTATTCATTTATTTATTCCAGGAATAAAAGTCCATGATCTATAGCTGTTACTGCTTTATTATTCCACTAGCTTTTTTTTTCAGTTTTTCCCTCTGAATTTGTTCTTATCACTATTGGTCTGGAAGCTGGCCATTTCCCTAACACATTGAACTGCACATTAACTGGAACATTGAGTGTTTCCAAAATATTCATCAGCTCTGATCCTTTTCAACCTTCCTCCCTGCAATTGGTGACTTCAGTATCCAGAAAGAACACATAGGCACTATTCATTCTCAGCATCTGAATGCTCACCAATTCTTTCTGATCCATCCATGTAAACGTTGGATGCTCTAAGTCACAGGATAATAGGCAGCCTTTAGCGAGAGGAATTCCAGTGCCAGCACCAGAGAAAATAAAGAACGGACTCCATTGCTCTTTGCACCACCTTTTAAAGATGTGCAGTAGACTGGAACATCAATTTTTTTTCATTTTTTATTATTATTTACCCTCATACAAACTTAATATGTACACTGATTCCCTCCCTCCCTCTTCCTCCCCCTTACCCCCCTGTTCCCCTTCCCCTCACCCCTCACTCCTCATCCCCCAGTGCCTCCCCCCTCAATCCCTGGAGAATCCTTTAATGTGCATGCCAGACTCTCCTCTGGGCCCTCCTCTCCGATAACGTACAAGGACCCAGTGGTTTTTCCCAGAACCCTTTCCTGCATTCCCTTTAAGCATAGGAACACTACTATGGCTGTCAATTCCTTGTCTCCAAGGATGTTGGTGCCTTTAGCAAATGCTAGACTTTATGGGGTCAATAGTGTGTGGGACATTGCGCAGGGCATACAAAGTCTGATTATGATTGCTTCGGCCCTAACTTGTGTGGAGTATCTCACATATCATTGCTCCTCCCATCCTTGTGCTCTTACAATCTTACCGCCCCCTCTTCCGCAAATTTCCCTGAGCTTCAGGATGGGGAGAGATTAGGCTGGCCTAGTCCTAGGTGTTTGATATAGAGTCTCTGAAGTTCTGGATTATGGTTTGTTGATTTTCTTTTGCAATTTTGCTGCTCCTGTAATGCCCTTCACTCCATCCTGATGGGTATTGTCTTTCACCCCCTGGCCAGAGATAAAAAGCTGTTAAACCAGAGTCTTGTTATAAGAGTATATTCAAAGGTAGATGGAACATCAATTTTTTATTCATCTCTTTCTTAGCTCATACTTTACTAGGAGAGTGTGAACCACATTCTTTATTTTGGGACTATTAGACCAACAGAGATGACACATGCCACACTCAGACACTAGCGAAACTCTGTGAAGTTGAGGAAATTAACTCAACCAGTGAATAATTATCCTCAGGCTGTGTACTAGTTACTCTTATCTATTGCTATGAGAGAACACCCAAAGTCAAGCAATTTAAGGGAGAAAGGAGATTTAGGTAGCTTATGATTTCAGAGGGGAAATAGTCTTTCATGGCAGAAGTAGCATGGCTGGAGGCCAAAGCTGGAGATAGACTAAATCATTGCAAATATCTTGGAGGCTGAGAGCTGCGAGATTCCTTCCTACAAAAGCAGACTTCTCCTGGAGGTAGAGTGGGACTCATCCACCTCAAGCTCTACCCCCTGTGACCACCTTCCTCAAGCAAGTTTCCACCTCTCAAATGTGCCATGACCTTCCCAAACACATGAGACTGTGGGGGACACATTTCAAACCATGGTAGGCTGTAAGCTCTAGTGATGGTTTCTGGCTTCTAGTTTAAGTTTAGTAGGAATTCTCTCTCTCTCTCTCTCTCTCTCTCTCTCTCTCTCTCTCTCTCTCTCTCTCTCTCTTGGTCTCTCTTCCTCCCTCTGTCCATTCATCCATTCATCCCTCTCTCCCTCTCTGAATGTCTATCAAGAATTTTATTCACTGATCATACAAGGAAAACTTCAGGTCTGTATTATTAAACTACTACTAATATTACTGTTATCATTATTATTATTACAGTCAGTAGTGAATGCTACACAGGAATAGGGGATTATTATTGTGATAATCACCTTTGTCATTCTTGTAGTTCTTACTTAATGTCAAAGAATAGGTGAAAATCTTTCTATATATTGCTTTGTTTAATATTTTCTGGGGTTCTATTGGTTAGCCCTATTTTTTTTTTTAGATTTTTTTTTCTCATTTGTGGTTGTTCTATCTTTTTTATTTTATTTTTTCCCAATCATACAAACTTAGTAGGTATCCGGGTCCCCTCCCTCCCTCCACCCCTCTCCAGTCCCCCTTGCACCCTCCCCCCCTTTTCCTCTTCCTTTCACCCCCCTTCCTCCCTTTCTCCCAGTGCTCCCTCTTCCCCCCTCCCATTCCCTGGAGCATCCTTTAGTGTGAAAGTCAAATTTCTCTCTGTGTCCTCCACTCTAGTGAGGTATAAGGACTCAGTAGCATTGCCCAGAGACCTTTCTTGGGCTCCCCTTAATATGGGAACACTATTACAACTGTTAATCCCTTGCCTCTAAGGATCCTAGTGCCTGTGATCTATGCTAGATTTTGGGGGGGTCATTGACATGTCAGTCATTGGGAAGGTCATGCAAAGTCCGATTATTGGTTAACCCTACTTGAAGAACGAGAAGGAAAGGAATTTTTGAGGTGTAGAGCATATTCCCTAGGATAGTAGTATCCATGAGTAGTGAAGCTGTAGTTTTGGAATTTCAGTCTTGTTACCTCAAAGCCCTCTCTCTCTTAACAGAGCCTCAAGCTGGAAAATTCTTGCACATGAACTGCTTAATCTCCCTCTGAAATGTCGGCAAATATTAATGGACTTCAATATTCTTTCTGTATAAGCCCAGATACGAATTAGCCTCCAGAATGGAATCAGGCGGTCTCTAGGAAAAAACCCATCAGAATTAACAAGGTGGTCAAAGCCATTTGTGAGTCCCATATTGTATTTCCCAAAATAATGTCTTCCCTCCACTTCCCATTCCATGGTTCTCCTCTGGCATTGAGATGCGAGAGAATTGAATCCAAAGTTCATTCATTTAAAGTTCTTCTCGTTATAAACCATAGATTCTTTTTTTTTAATAATTTTTTATTTTTTTCTGCTCATACAAACATAATAGGAACCCCTGTCCCCTCCTTCCCTCCATACCTCCCTGTTCCCTACCCACTTTATCCTTTCCTTTCCCCCCTCCCTCCCTTTTTCCCAGTGCCCCCTCCTTTCTTGGGCTCCTCTTAATATGGGAACACTATTACAACTGTTAATCCCTTGCCTCTAAGGATCTCTGAAGCATCCTTTAATGAGAATATCAAACTTGCCTCTGGGTCCTCCTCTCTGATGAGGTGCAAAGACTCAGTGGTATTTCCTAGAACTCTTTCTTGTGTTCCCCTTAAGTATAGGAACACTATTGTGACTGTTAATCCCTTGTTTCTAAGGATTCTAGTGTCTTTAGTCCATGCTAGAATTTGAGGGGTCAACGATATGTTGGTTATTGTGCAGATCATGCAGAGTCCTGTTATAATTGCTTTGGCCCTAACTTGTGTGGAGTATCTGTCTTGCATATCATGACTCCTCTCATCCTTGTGCTCTTACAATCTTACGCTCTTACAATCTTACCGCCCCCCTCTTCCGGAAATTTCCCTGAGCTTCAGGATGGGGAGAGATTAGGCAGGCTGATTCCAGATGGTTGATATAGAGTCTCTGATGTTCTGAATTATGGATAAACCATAGATTCTTACATCATGGATCTGCAGATTGCAAGTGGGGATCATTAAAAAAATTGTCAACAGTAAAAGTTTTGAATATGCCATCACAAAAAATTATTTCAGAATCAAATATGTAGCAAATCCCAGGTATTTCAGTCAACATTAACCCATGTTGCATTTTGTGACTTTGCTATAACCTTGGTTCAGAACACAACATGCTCATGTTGCATTGTATACACCTTCATATCATACTAATGAATGCTGACCAAAATACCTTGGTTCATATTTGAGATTATTATATATTAGGAATTGCAGTGTTTTTTCCCTATACATACAATATACATACAATGTTTTCTGCTCTTGTACAAACATCATGAATGATTTAATCCTGGAAAGCAAAGAGTTTAAATATTTTTCTGTCATCCTGCACCACATAAATATCCACTTAGTACTTCTTTGGATTGGATTTATATGAATATTTAGCTTTAAAATTGCTGTCTGAGTTGCTCACTTGAGTTTTTAAGTTTATTTTTCTATTTTTGCATGTGCATGTGCATGCATATGTGAGTGCATGACTGTGTGTGTGTGAGTGTGTGTGTGTGTGTGTGTGTATCAGAGGACACTGTATGTCCCTGTGGAAGATCAAGGGTGACTTCAGGAATCATCCTGGATTGCTTCTACCTCCTTTTTGCTTTGCTCAGGAATTTCCCAGGCTCAGTCCCCCAAGCCCAGAAGTGCAGACCACTGGCATTTCTGCCTGGTGTTTTTTACGTGGGACCCAGGATCCAAACGCAGAACCTTCTTTATGAGAAGCAGAGTCTTAACCCCTGAGACATCTCTCCAGCCCTTATTTGAGTTTTGTAAATAAATAAATTAAATAATTAAATAAAATTATTAAATGAATTTTGAGTTATGATTAGGACAGAATTTTCAATAATTTCTGAAATGATTCTAAACATCCTTCTGCCATTTTAAGTTATATATTTATGTGAATTGATACAGCATTGACGATCACAAAAAAATCAATAAACTGAAAAATCTTGAACATGTTTTATGTTCTGCAGTACTAAATAGTCAACCGAGCTTTAGTTATTTATGTAAAAATAACAAGCACATCTATTTAATTAATATGCACACTTATTTTGTCTTTAATAAGTGCAAATCTTATATGAATATCAAAGAATTGTTTTTAAAGAAATTTCTCTGATATTTTGATATATATGGAATTGGATAAAATAGGCAAGTAGGGGTCACTATATACTATATCTGGAACTGGATAAAATCTCAGGTAAACAGGTATCACCAGTGGAAAATAGTTAAGAAGCTGTGCTATATATGCATATATGCATTTTGACTGCTTTGAATACCTGAACATCAAGCATTTCATTTCAAGGTTAAGAGTAGTTCTACCATGTTGTACATTATTTCCTCTTAATATTTTCAGAGTTCCAGAAGATCCATCCCTCCACATATCACTGACTATCCCATCTTTCCTCACTGAACTCCATTTTTATCTGAGAATGAACTTTATAAATCCTTAGAAACTTTTGTAATCAAAAAGTATTTGAATCATGAAGATAACATATATGAATATCACTGGGAAATTCAAGCTGATTTTCATTGATTCCACAAAGCAATGCCAGACTGAAAAAGAACATCTATATGCTTACATCCTTAGATGTGTCCATTTATTCTTAATATTGGTAAAAAAAAATATATTGATGCAAGGAGAGGCGATATCTTCCTGTTGTAATAAAGCAGTGCCCAAAGAAAAAGAGCAATTATTCTCAGTATACATGTAGGTGTGCCTTCTTTCCACATCCTAAATGTTTATTATTCATGTGAGTTACACATCTGTACAAATGCAACAATTGTTTCATCTTCCTCAAACTAATAAAGATGTTAGAAACATCTAGTAGTTGATAATTCATTTTTTTCATTGCAACTTTTCATAGGTGCAATTCAATATATCCCTTGAGAGGCTCTTGCATTTATGACAGGTGTGTATTTCTTATGTGTCTTTGTTTGACACCATTTTCTCTCTTAAATCCAGCTGGAAGTACGTTCATCTAACCAAAAAAAAAAAAAGAGGGGGAGGAAAATAAAGTTTGAAGGGAAGTTGGAGTGTCAAATGGCTGTTGAATAAAGCATTCAGTTCATTCTAGTAATATGTGTTCTGCTTTTTTGGTGCAATTTCCTGCAACTGTCTTTTACAAGTTTGTCACTTTTCTCAATTTCAAGTTGCTTAGCTTCACACTAATTTACCCAGGTCTCTAAATGAGGTTTCTAGTCAGTGTGGAACTAGGAATTGACTCAGTTTATCTGACATTCAGCATACAATATCCCAGCACCTCAGCATCTCATCACCCTGTCTGAGGCTCAGAAAGAAAATGAGTCACTATATCCTGAATGTTCTGATCCCTTCTTAGTGCAAGCTGTTTGATCTCTAAAGACTTTTTTTTTTTTAGCTCCTTATGACCTTATGAAGATTATCTCAAGCATCCCAGTAGTTATGATTAGCTAAGGTTATTTTTACTGAGATCATCTTGGGGTTTGAAGTGGAGGGGTAAAGACTTGGTGCAGGGGTCAGGGCTTGGAATTCTTCCCTTGATGTGACATAATGAATCTTAATCAGCCTGACCTAGGCTATTGTATAGCAGCCTCAGCTGGTCAAGCCTGAAGGACTGGCCATTTCTTTGGATACAGGTCAGAGATAGCCCAAAGAATTATAGCTGGAGAGAAGGTGTGTGGAATATAACCTTGAAAATCGAGATTATGACACCTACATTTCTGGATCAGTAATTTTCACCTTTGAAATCGTAGTTTATACAAGAGCAATCAAATATTCCTCTAAAATACTCAATGTTAATGGTGTTCATACTACTTTTGCTCAAGTATCTCACACTTCTCTGATTCCTAGGCACTGATAACAATCCAGCCTTTTGTGCTGACTGAACATATTGCTTCTTATACACACACACACACATACACACACACGTGCACGCTGTGTGTGTACATGTAAGAAAAAACAACCAAGTGTTTCCATTAATAAAAGGATATTTCTTTATTCTGTTTGTGTGTGTGTGTGTGTGTGTGTGTGTGTTTATGTGCATGGGTGCAAGCATATGAGCAGATGCATATGTGTGTGGATATATGGAGACCAGAGGTCAACCTCAATTGATGTTCCTCAAAAATCATTCACTTTGTATTTTGAAAGAGGGTCTCACACTTGAACTTGGAGTTCTCTGAATAGGCTGGGCTGGCTGGCCAGTGAGAAGTAGAGAACCTCCTATCCAGGGCTATTATTACAAATGTGTACCACCGCACCCAGCTATTTGTGGGTAGGCTCTGGAGACCAAACACCTTACTTCAATCAGTTAAATCCTAAGACCTAACTGGTCTCTTTTTAATAGTCCATGCTAAACTTTTTTTCCTACTGGTTTAATGATTTCCTCATTAAGGTCTTGAAATGTGGACTATTTCTAATTCGTTCTTCAAAATAAAAATGAATATATGCCCCAAAAATATAGTACAGCATAACTCAGCCATTTTCATTCATTTCTTTCAAGGGTCTTCCAGTGATAAGCTAGTGAAAATATTCCCATTAAATTTATGGAACCACCAGAATGATTCAAGATGCAATAACTTGACCAAGATCAATGCTGTAGGGTTATGTCTCCATATTAAATTGTCTGACTAGTTCCAGTTGTAAAATTTTGCTTAAGTTACCAAATTATTTTGATCTCTTAAAGCCTCTAGACTAAAGTAGCCGTGCTAATCTGAAAGTGCAATTTGTCTTCTGCTGGACCAGGCCTTTGTGTAGGAGACTTCTGAGCATGGATGACCTCAGTGCCCAAGCATCTTCAGCTCCCTCCTGCTGATAAGCTGAGGAAGGAGCCTACACTCTTCCTGCTTTTCCACTGGTCCACAGACTCTCACTTATCCTTACTGCCACTTAATGACTGCAAAGCATTTCCATGGAATATCCACTTGGAAATGGTGTTGATAATTACTGTTTGTGCTGCCTCAGCCAGCCTTTTTTTCCCTTGTTCTTTCCGGGTGGTCTCCTGATGGTCTCAAGAATTCCACAAATGCAAGGAATGTGCAAGAGTCTGGGACTCTGATTTCAAGGCAATTTCACCTGCACTCTCTTCCCCTTCCTTTGTGACTGAAGTCCAGAGAACTTTAGTAATTAGGTTAATCTCTTCAAGAAAAAAGTCTTGTGAATGTTGTGTGTCAACATTAGAAAAGTATTCTCATTCATCTTAACCACTCTGTTTTAAAAGGTTTTCTTTGTTTTAGAAACCAATGCAATAGATTTTGGAATGACCCAATAATAAGTGTTATATTTCTTCCATAGCAGGAAAGAGAGATTTCTTTTCCCAAGTACAGCCTTCTATTCCTCTTTTCTTTAAGTCCCAGGAGTGGTATTTAATCTTTGAGAACATATTTTGCATATGGTAAAGATTTTTAAAACCATTGGGGAAATTTACCAGGAAATCGGTGCATATTTTCCTCCTTCCTTTTCTTCACAGAAGTAACAATGATCCTAACACTGTTTTTCTCTCATCTAAGACTCCTGATACCAGGCTCAGCTTCAAGGATTTCATCAAAACTCATGCATATTGCTTTGATCATATGCATTTCCTTATATGCTGATCAGTGGGGTTCCAGAAGATGCAGATAGATCAGGATCAACTAAAATACTTTCTCTCTCTCTTTCTCCCTCTTTCTTTCCTTCCCTCCATACATGTGGTGTATGTGTGTGTGTGGGGTATGGATTTGTGTTTGAGTGCACTTGAATGGTTGTGCTGTGGAGGCCCAAGGATGACATAAGAAATTATCCTGGATTGTTTTATGTCTTTATTACTTTGCTTTGGGGTTTCCTATGCTCTGCCTTCCAATATATCTGCCTGGCATTTTTCATGTGGGATCTGGGGTTCTGAACTAAGGTCCTTTTGCTGGCAAGACAAAGACTTCAACCCGCAGTAACCTCCTAAGTCCCAGCTAGCAGGTTCTCCCCTACAACCAGTTTCCCATTTAGTGTTTCTGAGGTGAACCATAAAAAATTGTCTGTCCATTTTTTAAGGTAATAATGATACCACTTGTCTCAGACCACCATTTTTAGAGACTCTTTAGAGAATGCAGAAACAAATGTTCCATGGTCAACATCTGAAGCTGCTAGTCCTTGTACAAGAGTGTGGAGTTAAAGTGTTAGAGCAATCCATGTTACTTCAGAACCTGTCTTTATCCCCATGTTGTGAACCTATGAAAAAAGATGGATCAATGCTATATTTGTAAAACGTTTAGCTTCTTAAGACATTCTCAAATGCTCATAACATTAGTAATAACATTTAGCTTTTTAAGACAAACTGAAGGCTGGGAAGATGACTCAGTGGTTAAAGCCTTTGTCTCACAGGGAAAAGGACCTGAGTTTGGATCCTAGATCTCATGTAAAAAAAATGATGGGTGGGTGTGACAGCCTGCCTGTAATTGTAGTGCTGGAAAGCAGAGCCTGAGAATCCTCGGAGGGAATGGGTTAGACAGACCAGCTCTAATAGCATTCACTGGGCATAATTAGAGATCCAGGCTTACAATAGTAAGGTGGAAGAGTAATTGAGGATAATTCTTGATATCACGTTTGGGCCTCTACAGGCACACTCAAGTACACTTGTATGCATACATGTGTGTGTCAACCCACATGCAAACACACATGTGTACACAACCTATGCACACGTATATGAAAGGAAAAAAAGACATACTCAAGTGCCATGATTTTTGTTCCAAACTGTTATGCTGTGAGAAAAATGATGATAAAAGTTATGAAGGAAAGGGTAGTCTTAGAATGATGTCAACTTAACACCTCATGGAGAAGAATGTGTTTTTCTCATATCACATGACTTAAAAGGTTAGTTAAACCAGGACAAGCCTTGATGTGTCTGGACTGAGTTAATGAGTAACTGAATAATTTACTTATAAGTGCAGAGTAATCCTCATGACTATATGATATAATACAGAAAGCAATCGACAGTTTCAAAAAATGACATCACCGACCTATTGTTTTCACTTGACTTAATTGATAGTTCCTCTGTCTTAAAGGGAAAACTGGACTAATTAGTGGAGCAGGAAGAAACCACCTGGCAAAAAGGCACAGCGTTAATGACATATGCAAGCCTAGTCACAATGTTCAGTTACAGCTTGTGAAGATGGACGAGAGAGCAGGGCAGTAAGAAGACAGTCCTGGGCATGGATCCGAGATGAAACTTCTGCCAAGGATTTCAATGACAAGTTCCAACACTGTCCTGGTGTAGATGCTTTGTGAGAAGAACAGTTTATGGCAGACCAGTCATTATAAATGAAGTCAATGATCCTGTCACTTTCTTCTAGATAACCTCTTGAATACCTAATGATGAGTCAGTAGCCTCTCAATGCATAATCATTAACACTTTTCAGATGAAAGTTTCTGCCATTTGGTGACAGGAAATGGTATAAAATCACAAAGTGAGAACAACAGGCGAACAAATGACTTATGGATGGAGAAACATAATTTATGGACTCCCAACTCAGTGCCTCTCTCTGTGGGCTCTATGGTGCAAAATTGGGTAGTAAGTGTGCATGGAGTCCCTTCCAATTTTCCTATTTTGTTAAGGGAATGTTGGACAATTATACAGGCTTTGAGTTCTGGATGCCTTCTCCCATCAGGCATTTCTGGTTCTGTTCAACAGCGGGCACTTGAAAGGCAAGCCTGACGAAACATTTAACAGGAACTTAATGTCTACTCCTTCTGGCATTTTCCATAGTTGCTCCTCTGCTGCCATTGTTTTCTCGTTTTGCCCCCCCTTATAATGTTGACCAGTCTTCTCTCCTCTCTTTTGGTCACTATCTGCATCAAATGCCCAGGATTTGGAGAACATAGAAGGGGTTATAGTCTAGCCTCAAAATGACCTCAGCTTTTGGGGGCTACCGTGCTAAAAGGAATTTTACCATTTCATTTTGGGCCAACTGCCTCCAGCTGGAGAAACTTAGTACATTCTCAACATTTCAAATGAACTCCCTTCCTGTCTGTGCCAATGAATATGAAACTAAGGATAATAAGCACCGTATCTGGCAGGTATTCATACACTTTGAGATTATACCCATCCTCATTTAATAAATAGCAAGATCCTTTTGCAGGCCTGGCAGTAGGGACAGAGACCTGAACAACACAGACAGATTCTTTCTGCTCTAGTGGTCTAGTGGGATAAGCACAACACTGAAATAAATATTTGCAATCTGCCGTGAGTTATAATGGTAGGTGGAGCACAGTCTATGGATGCCTTCAGGAGAGGACTCAGTCAGGGTCCAGATCTTCCAGAAGATTTGGCATATGTGTTAAGATGTAGGGATCATAGGAGTTCACCCTGATGATGAATGAAAAACAAGCATTTTGAGTCAAAACAATAGCAGATATGAAAAATATCAGAGGTGAGAGGCTGAGTGATATAGTTAAATCACCTAAAGATTATCTAAAACCAAATTTTACTCTGTAAATAAGGTCATTTGGACCCAGAAGAATGAAAAGTCATGTCCAGGGGCGTTATGTGGAGGATGCAGGTCATGCAAATTACACAACTGGCCTCCTGCCATCACGGTTGTGACCTTGTGTAAGATGATTAGACCTCGAGGCTGCTGGCTTAAGTGGCATCTTGGCATAACTCAGAAATATTGCCTCTCTCTAGGCTGTTATAAAAATTTCACTAGCACAGGTCTGCCAGAAACAATTGTGTCAAAGAAATATGCAAATCTTCAGTGCCTGTCTTCTGGATGGCACTCTGCTAGATGCATGGCATGTATAATCACTTGGTTGCAGAGGATTCAGATCAATCACACACAAATTAGTGTTCTTTTAAGCATTTGTTGGAGGAAGAGCCTATAATCATTGCACTTCGGTGGATTTTTAATGGTTACTGATGAGCTATCCAGAGTTGAACCACTGATCTTGACTCCTTCTCGGGTGCTTACATTCTCTTAGCTCCTGATTTATGACCTATTGCTGGCTGTGAGCTTCAACATTTCTGTCTATTCTCCTGCTTGCCTGCCTATTGGTTCCTGATTTATTACTTTCCACGACCAGGTTCATTTTCTCCAGGTGAAACAACTGTAACTGCCAAGTCACAGGATCAGAAATGAAGTGAACTCTGTGTCCTTATTGGGTTTTTCTTCCTCTCTTGCTTAGGCTTGACAGCCTTGTTTGAGAAGTTACTGGGCCTCTTCCATGGCATGCAGGCTAAATAAAAGAATGGATACTGAGTGTGGGTGAGAAAAAACTTCTCCAAGTGGGTTGTACACTGTAAGATGTGCATTTTCGCAGTGCTCACAGATATTCAAAACAGGAAAGTTTCCTTAGTTATGTAGTCTTGAACAACTGAAGGAATAAAAAAATAATAATGTTATGATTTATTTGTTTCTCAGTCTCTGAAGTCTTCAATGTGGTAGTATGATATTGTGATGGTATAAATTTGCAGTTGTGTGAAACATTTTAAGAATTAGTTGACTAAATTAACAATAATATTTGTACGGGTTCCTCTTTGTATGGCTGTGAGAGAACAACCGAAGTCAAGTAACTTAAGGGAGAAAGGGAGATTTATTCTGCTTATGGTTCTAGTGGGGGAGATAGAGTCTTTCATGGCAGAAGCAGCATGGCTGGTGGCAGAAGCTGGAGGTGCCCTAAGTCATATCCATCAAGGAAGATGAGAGTTGCAAAACTGCCAGCTGCAAGAGCAGACTTCTCTTGGAAGTAGGGTGGGGATAATCAACCTTAAGGCCCTCCCCCATGACCGACTTCCTCCAGCAAGCCTCTGCCTCCTAAAGGTGTCATGACCTTCCCAAACACATGAGCCTATGGGGGACACATTTCAAACTATAACAATATTCCTTTTACATTTGCTATGTAAATCAGACTGACCTTGAACTTGTGATCCTCTTATGTCAACTTCTTCAGTGTTAGGAGTACAATCATGTGCCACCAAGACTGGTGGTAATGAGATTCTTCTACTTTGTGGAAGACTCTTGTCCCATACTATGTGATTTAAGCAAGTTTGAGATACTTATTTCAAGAAAGAAAAGTGCAGCCCATCCTTGGTGATCTAGAAAAGGGGAGCATTTCTTATTTGGGGGCTGACATAGTTTAGGCAGTATATTTTTTACATTTTAGTTATTTATCTGAATGTTAAAACTATGCATTTTTGTGTGCTTATGGTATGTGTGTGCATGTGTGGAGTCACAGTGGCAAAAACTATGGCATGCAGGTAGATGTCAGAAGATAATGTTGTAAAGTCAGTTTACCCCTTCATTTTACATGGGTTCCAAGGACAAATTTCAGGTGGTAAGGCTTGCAGAGAAAGTGACTATGACAGTTGCAAATGTCAGTTTGACAGCTGAAGGCTGAAATCTTTTGGTACATCTATAAAGGATTATTTAGTTAATGGAAGCCCTACAAGAGCCTGTGGGAGATTATCTAATTGATATGGGAAACCCAGCCCATAATGATTGGTACTATTACCTGGGAAGGTAGGTAAGGTAGAATTAGTTCACTATTTTGGAAGTATGGCAAACTAGGAAGTATACTCTACTCTCATTTCTCCCTGTGGATACAGTGTGGCCAGTTCACTCAGTTCCTGATGTTGGCATGAACTTCCCTGTCTGGTTGATAAAATGTAACTAAGAATCGTATACTAAAAATAAGCTCCTCATTCCCCACATATTGTTTGTTCATGTACTCATGTCAGTAACAGAAGAGTAGATGGAACAGTGCCTTTACCTGCCGAGTCATCTTCCTGGTCCTTCAGCAATATTTAGTGACAAGGGACAGAGGATCCAAGGGAGACCAGTGGTATAAGACCACCAAGGGAATGAGAAGTGGTAAAGTCTTACTGTGAAGGCTGTTGCAGTCTGCCTGAATGGTTGCTGATATACGACCATCAAACGGCTTAAGGGAACAAGGGGTTTATTTTTTTGTTATGATTACTGGTTACAGTTCTTAGTCCAGCTTGACAGGAGGGCATGCACCAATACCAGGGCCAAGGGAACTGGCCACACCATCACCACATAATGGCTGAAAGAACTTACTTGCTAGACCAGCATGTCTCACCAAGTGTACACAAGGATGTCAACTTCCTCAACTGGCTGTCAGTATTTTATTCATCTATTCAGGGCCTAGTCCCACCCACCAAGGGCTGGGCCTTCCCTATTAGCTGAACAATTTCCTGCAGGTTTGCTCTGGGCCTAACTCAACCACTATTTCTCTACAAATGTGCCCAGAGCTCAAACCCTCACTACCAAGTTGACACCTGTGCCTAACTATGACAAAAGCCTCTGTCTCAGTTGTTTAAAGCAGGGCTTCTGCCACAACAAGAAGTCGAAGTGGCCATCTGGAAACCAACTGACAGATCATGGAGGGTAATACCTATAGAGTCTCCATAGCTGTCACAAGACCAAGACCAAAATTCCCTGACTCCAGGCTTATGCATATTTTTCATTCTATTTCTTATTCATTCATGTCTGAAGGCCATTTGAAACACATGCAAATGCTTCCCCCCTTCGGGCTGAGTTTTTATGTTGCATTTTGCTTTAAATTGTCACATTTGCAAAATCATCTACATAGAGGTGTTCATTTTGAATAACTGCACAGAATTCTATTGCATGGATGTATTTTATTAGGCTCGTATGTGGTTTCCCTTCTTACAATGCTGCAGATGAATATTCAACACACAGTATTGCATACATGTAGTAATATTTCTATGGGATGAATGCTTACAAGCCAAAGATGAATGTCTAGAAAAGAACTCATTTATAACTTTGACAGAAATTTCCAAATTGTCCTCTGCAGACATTGAGCCAATTTCTGCACACTCATTAATGTATGACTACATACTTCACTTTAATGTTTGTTTGACCTGCATACTGTTATTACAAATGTGAATTTTTACAAATGGGAGTATATTAGTCTGTTAGTGCTGCCAGAAAAAGAAAAAACACCACAGACTGGGTGGCTTCAGCTAAAGCTAGTTTGCCTCTCAGAGGGCTGTTGTACCACTGTAATGTTACTCTTTTTTTTTATGTAAATTCTTTTTTTTTTATTAAAAATTTAATTATACATTTTAAAATTTTTTACCAGTTCCCTCCCTCCTCCCTCCTCCCCCTCCCCTTCCCCCAGTGCCTCCCCCCCAATTCCCAGAGAGTCCTTTATTGTGTACGCCTAACTCTCCACTGGGTCCTCCTCTCCGATGACATATAAGGACCCAGTGGCATTTCCATAAGCCCTTTCTCTTCTTCCCCTTAAGCATAAGATCACTACTATGGCTGTCAATCCTTTGCCTCCAGGGGTCTCGGTGCCCTTATTAACAGATGCTAGACTTTATGAGGGCAACAGTGCGCTGGACATTGCGCAGGGCATGCAAAGTCCCATTATGATTGCTTTGGCCCCAACTATTGTTGAGAATCTTGCAAATCGTTGCTCCTCCCATCCTTTTGCTCTTACAATCTTACCGCCCCCTCTTCCGCAAATGTCCCTGAGCTCCAGGATGGGGAGAGATTAGGCTGTCCTAGTTCTATGTGATTGATATAGAGTCTCTGAAGTTCTGGATTGTGGTTTGTTGATTTTCTTTTGCAGTTTTGCTGCTCCTGCAATTCCCTTCACTCCATTCTGCTGGGCACTGTATGTCACCCCCTGGCCAGAGACAAAAAGCTGTTAAACTGGAGTCTTGTTGTAATAGCACATTCAAGGTGTAATGTTACTCTTAACTGTTGCTGTGAGAGAGCATTCAAAGTCAATCAATTTAAGGGAGAAAGAGAGATTTATTTAATTTACAGTTCCAGAGGGGAGAAACAGTCTTTCATGGTGGAGGTGACATGGCTAGTGGCAGGCTATGAGTAGACAGTAGGCTAGTGGATGATGGCTGAAGGCTGGAGGATTCCTGGAGAGTCTCTCATCTTCCCAGTCTTCTGTTCTGTGGTTCCTTTTATCTGGTCCATTACTGGGAGGTTCCAGTTGGTCTTTGTATTGTAAATGTATTGATCCAGATAATCTCTTCAGGTGGTCTCAGCTGATCTTAGTTAATGCCAGGTGTGTCAAGTTGACACTCAAGATTAATTATCACAACCACAGAAAAAGAGTGAATTGGGAACTTGAGGGGTAACAAGCAATACATGTTCATTGAGTCAAGTTGAAAAATCTGTTTTTAAATATGGTTCTAAAGTCTAAAACCAGTTTGGCAACCAGAGATGCCTTTTCCGGGATATGATTTGATGATCTTGATTTAGGACAGGTATTCTGTTCAAAAGAACAAAAATAATAAGGAAGTTGAGGTAGGAATAACAGAATGTAATCATTTAGGTGTGAATGCCTTAGTCTGATATTTTCCATTCACCTTTGTTGTAGGTACTCTTTTTTGCTGTTGTAAGACAACACTCATACACTAGTTAAAGGAAAAAGGGAGATTTATTTGGCTTATGGTTCCAGAAAGGCTCATGGTTCCATAGGGGAGATATAGTTCATTATGGCAGAAAAGGCATGGCTTGGAGGCAGAAACTGGAGGCGGCTCAAGTCACAGCAGTCAGCTTGGAGGCAGAGAGAGCAAGGGGCCAATTGCTAGAGAAAGCAGGACAGGGCTACCAAACTCAAGGCTGGCCCTGCCTTCCTCCAGCAAGACTCTACCTTTTAAAAGTGTCAAAATCTTCCCCAACACTAACATTAACTAAGGATGCAAACACATGAATCCGTGAGAGCCAACTCACATTCAAACAATGGCAATCTCTAACGTGGCAGAAATTTAGGGATACCTATCTCCTAGGTTTTATTTGAAGTCGTGTATATCTCAAGGCTTTCTAATTTGAAGGGAAACCATGAGCCGAGAGGTTCAAGTATCTTGGGCCTTTGCTTCAGTGCTCTTCAGGGCAAGGTGAATGGCCTCAATTTTACTTTCCCTTACCTGAAGCGGAAGGATTTGTACTTCATACATTTCCTTAACTGACCTGAGAAGAAAAGATGCTTGCCTAAACTATCAGAAGAATAACTCCACCTGTCCAACCTTCCACATCAACTCTGTGCTATGGTGAGCCTAGCCATTAAAAGTGTAACTTTAGGCCCTCCTTTTCAAAAAAAATTTTTTTTTATTTATTCAATTGTGCGTGCGTGCGTGTGTAGAACCATGGACGAATTCGGGAACCACCATGGGCCGCCTCCACCTCCTCCTTGTTTACTCTGCCCGGGGATTCACAGGCTCCGCCCTACCAGGACCAGAAACGCAGGCCGCCCCCGCTTCCACCCGGCTTCTATACGTGGGGTCTAGGATCCGAACTCAGGACCTTCAGCCTGCAAGGCAGAGGCTTAACCCCTGAGCCACCTCTCCAGCCCCAATCCTCCTATGTCTAACTTGCTCCAGGGACTAAACACCTGTTCTAATACTGCACTGGAAGTCCAGTGTCAAAATTTTTTAGCAACCCAGAGGCAGATCCACAGGGCATTCTAGGCTAATAACTGTTCATTCCATGCAATGTTATCTGGGTTGTACCTATATAAGTAAAGGGAGGGATATCAAATGGTGACCTCTCAAAGCATTACTCTGGCTGTTCCATCCCCAGAGTGTTGAGGGTTTTATGGGGATTTCAAAAGGTGTGATTTGTAGATTGCCACCTAGTGGAAAGTGGCATTTAAGACATCATCTTAACAAGGGAATTTCACATAGCTGAGGAATTTTGGACAAATGGATGAGAAGGTTAAATAATGAATTCTCCACAAAAGCAAAAATACAAAGTGTTGGTCTGGCCTACTGACACTTTTTGGAGTCCCTTCTTGATCTAGGTAATGACCCAAGGTTCTCAGGCTAACCTTGAAGATATGAGAGATTCATAGAACATTTTTTTTTATTTCCGCTCATACAAACTTACCAGGTATACAGGTCCCCTCCCCCCACTCACCTCCCCCTTCCACTCCCCCTTCCCCTCCTCCCTTTCTCCCCATCACCCAGTGCCTCTCCCTCCCATCCCCGGAGCATCCTTTAATGTGCATGCCAAACTCTCCTCTGGGTCCTCCTCTCCAATGAAGTGCAAGGACCCAGTGGAATTTCCCAGAACCCTTTCCTTGTTCCCTTAAGCATAGGAACACTACTGTGCTGTCAATCCCTTGCCTCCCAGGATCCTAGTGCCTTTAGCCAGGGTAGACTTTGTGGGGTCAATAATGTGTTGGAACTTGCGCAGGCATGCAAAGTCCAATGATTGCCCTCGCCCTAACTTGTGTGGAGTATCTTGCATGTCATTGCCCCCCCCCATCCTTGTCTCTACAATCTTACTGCCCCTCTTCTGCAAATTTCCCTAAGCTTCAGGATGGGGAGAGATTAGGCTGGCCTAGTTCCAGGTGGTTGATATAGATTCTCTCTATGTTCTGATTATGGTTTGTTGAATGTTTTTTTTTTCAGTTTGTTGCTCCTGCAATGCCCTGTCACTCCATCCTGAGGTGGGTAGTGGATGTCACCCCCTGGACAGAGACAAAAACCTGTTAAATTAGACTCTTGTTATAAGAGTATATTCAAAGGTAGATGTAATAAAAGTAGGAAACCATGGTGAGGGAGGGGTCAATCACCCATTTGCAAAATGTTTACTGTCTATCTGCCAGACTATATGCCCTCCCCTTCTGGTGAGATCATACCCCATCAGTTGCAAATGATCAGGAAGGAAAGTCTGTGAACTTAATCAGATGTCTCATTACTTACTTGTAGTCCTTGATGGTGGCCTATTTTCTCTGCTGTAACATGGTCCCCTCTCTCCTTGTTTCTGGTGTGTCCCTCCTTCCCCATCCCTCCTGTTTATAATCTTTGCAATTACTGTAGTTATTACAGAGATTTATCCTTGAGTGTCTCTAAGTGGGTTTGGTACTAGGATCCACCTATAAGGGAGTACATAAATCGCTTAATTTTCTGTGTCTGGGATACTTCTCTCAATATAATTGTTTCTAATTCCATTTCCTGGCAAATTGAATTAATTCATCATTTTTGATGGCTGAGTATTATTCCATTGTATAAATGTACCACATTTTCCTTATCCACTCGTCAACTGTTGGATATTTGGGTTGATTCCATGACTTTGCTATTGTAAACAGTGCTGCTATGAACGTGGTCGTGCTTGTGTTATCGAGGTGAATTTTTGCTGTATGGGGGGTTATTTCCAAAAGTGGAATAGCAGGGTCATAAGGCATTTCAATCTTTAACTTCTTTTTTTTTTTTTTCAGTCATGCAATGGGCATTTTTTGTTAAGTTAAAATCCATAGAATTTTTTATTTTTGGTTCAATTAAAACCACATTATTTTGAACAATTTTAATATAAAAATGCAACGTGTATAATTTTATCTTTTTTTAAACATTTTTTATTATTATTTCTGCTCATACAAACTTAATAGGTAGACCAGTTCCCTCCCCCCTCCCCCTGAACCCCCTGCTCCTCCTGCCTCCCTCCCCATCTCCCAGTGCCTCCCCTCCAATTCCCAGAGAGTCCTTTATTGTGTATGCCTAACTCTCCTCTTGGTCCTCCTTTCCGATGACATAAAAGGACCCAGTGCATTTCCCTGAACCCTTTCTCGTGTTCCCCTTAAGCATAGGAACACTTCTGTGGCCATCAATCCCTTGCCTCCAAGGATCTTGGTGCCTTAGCCAATGTTAGACTTTGTGAGGTCAATAGTGTGACGGACATGGCGCAGGGCATGCAAAGTCCTATTATGATTGCTTCAGCCCTATCTAGTGTGGAGGACTCTTCAAATCATTGCTCCCCATCCTTTTGCTCTTACAATCTTACCACCCCCCCTCTTCCGCAGATGTCCCTGAGTTTCCAGGATGGGGGGAGAGTAGGCTGGCTTAGTTCTATATGGATGATATAGAGTCTCTGAAAGTTCTGGATTGTGGTTTGTTGATTTCTTTTGCAGTTTTGGCTGCTCCTGCAATGCCCTTCACTCCATCCTGATGGGCACTGTATGTCACCCCTGTCAGAGACAAAAACTGTTAAACTGGAGTCTGTTATAATAGCATATTCAAGGGTAGATGTAATAAAAGCAGGAAACCTCGGTGAGGGAGGGATCAGTCACCAATCTTTAACTTCTTTAAGAATCACCAGATGGCTCGTCAGAGTGGTTGTATGAGCCTGCATTCCCACCAGCAATGTAGAAGAGTTCCCCTCTCTCCACATCCTGTCCAGCATTTGGTGTTGTTTGCATTGTGGATTTTTGTCATCCTGACCAGGATGTGATGATCTCTCAGGGAAGTTTTGATTTTCATTTCCCTGATGGCTAAGGACGTGGATCATTTTTTAAGATATTTGTTAGACATTTTAATTTCGTCCTTGGTAAAATTTCTTTAAGTTCCAAGGCCCATTTTTTAAGTGGCCCATTTGTTTCCTTGGTGTTTAATTTTCTATGTTCTTTGTGCACTCTGGATAATAGAGCTCTATCAGATATGTGGTTAGTGAAGATTTATAGAACACTTTCTTTCAGGTCCAGAATCCAACCCTCAGAAATGCTGAAATACTTTCACCAAGATGGAGTCCTAAACAGAGCTGGGCAGTATGTGGCACTCTACTAGTGATCCTTGTGTTCTCACTGCCCTTTCTCCGAGAATTCTGTGAGTACATGCAATCTCCCTTCTCTAAGCCTCCATGAGAAGAAAGCCCAAATGAACCGCTTCCACTGTGGAGTGCTTCTAAGTTGACAGTAACTTGGTGATGGGGCGATTTTGATGACATGATTTATGCTCTACTCAAATTGGCTCCATCTTTTCATTCCTTTGGAGTTGAGAGAAAGAGAAAAAAAGGAGAGAAGGACGAAGAAGGCAGAAAATCATTGAGCCTGGGAGAAAGGTCAGATTATCCTACTTTGATTTTTATAAAAGAGGTTACCCAGAGCAAAAATCCATACAGGGTTGTGTGTATGTGTGTGTGGGGGGGAGTGCTTTGGAGAACAGGGATACTATTTCCTGGTCATTGGTCAGAAGCAGATGTTTCATAGTTAATATCTTCTTGAGTTCTTGAAAATTCCTATGGTACTGATGTTTAGGATTCTGATTTTTGGAGGCATAGGAATTGAGAGTAGAAAATTACAAAGTAAATGATCTTCTACAACTGGTAGGAGGTATGTCTGGATTTTGTCTGTGACACCCTTGAGGTTTCTACCCCAAAATTCTGACTTCTCATTCATTCTTCACCTTAATTTAGAGGTCTTTCTGGAGTTCAGAAATGTCTCCCCAACTCTTTGCATTTTGGACATTTAATCAGACTGCATGTGCATCCTAAGGCTGACCTTTAGGCATTACTTCCTTTACTTTATTATTTTTTAGGGATGATCTTGAACTTCTGATCCTTTGGCCTCTACTTCCCCAAGTATTAAGATTACAGGCTTGTGCCACCATGCCCAAGTGCCATTACTTCTTTATTACATCAGGATTTCCATGTAATAGAAGAAAATGACATCTTTCCCTACTTTTGCTGAGTTATGATAGCCTCAAACACAAGATGTCTCCAGTCTTATATTGGTCTGCCCGAAAACTACAGATTTAAGAGTTCCTGTCTAAGGTATCTCCCTACAGACGACTCCACATCTCAGCTTTGCTCCACTGATGCTTTCTTATTATTGTCTGTAGTTTCGTTTCTTACACCAATAGCTGGTTCCTCTCTGATGAGGGTGCTGACGTGTGGATGAAAGGGAGGGTCTGAGAAATAATAGGCGAGCCAGGTGGAGATGCATATGGAGAGGCTCTAGTCAGGAAAGTTGATACCCCAGGATTTTCCTTCTTGCTTCCTTTCTCCTAAGTCAGAATGATGGCGAGAAGCTCATCTTAAAATCTTGCCTGTTCTTGCATTTTTCTTATCTGTGTCCTCAATGGATTTGAGCTTTTTTTTTTTTTTTTTTTTTTTTTTTGTCTCAAGTTACTATGGCTTCCAAGGCCTGGGTTTCTTGTCTCTCACACCTTTTGCCTACTTCCTGCTATTTCTTGGAGATTTCAGGAATCTCAGCAAAGCAAAACACATATCAGGGTGAGTGGAAATTTGTGTATTAAGGAAGTGTTACATCCTTTCTATTGGCTTTACTCCCTTCCAATGATAACGACACTCAGCTCAGCCAGCACCATGGCAGCAAGTGATAACTGTGATTAGGTGCATCATGGAACACATAGACACATGTGCTAAACACAAATCCAGACAGTGGTCATTTTGCTCCCACTAAAACAGTGTTACTTTTTGTTTCTCTGCTCGGTTGCCTTATCTAGACACCTCTGAATGTGGGAGAGCTTCAAAACTCACCTTATCTTTGATCAGGTCCTCACCAAACTCTGCAGACAGCACCCCTATCTGTGTGTACACTAGGCAGGGATAACTCAGTCCTGATCACTGGCTTTAGTGAAGGATGGGTGACAAGACATTTCAAGTGCCCATCAGTTGGCACAAAAATATGGGTGGTATGGTGATCAACAGTTTTATGAGCAGGTTCAGAGCAGCAGATGCTTCTTGGTATCCCTTCTTTCAACAAAGTTTGCAACTTGGGAATAATGGTGTGTGTGTGTGTGTGTGTGTGTGTGTGTGTGTGTGTGTGTGTATACATACGTAAAAGAGGATACTTGAGCATGTGTGCTTATGGAGGCTGAAAAGTGACTTCAGGATCCATCCTGGTTTACTCTACTTTCTTATTGCTTTGCTCTAGGATTTCTCAGGTCAGTGCCATTTCCACCTTGCATTTTTACATGGGGTCTGGATCAGAACTCAGGTCCTTTTGCTTGTGAGGCAAAGGCTTTAATCTCTGAGTAATCTCTCCAGCCCTTTACGGCTTTTTATTTTTAACTAAATGGGTAGTTGCTGAATATTAAGAGCCAAATTCATGTACTATAGTCACAGGCTAAGTCCATGTATGATGCTAGCTGCTAGAGAATCATGCAACATACACAAATACATATCCATAGTTGTGATGAAACAAAGGGCCATTTTCTTGTTATGTTACATTATAGTGATTTGTATTAAATGCTGACATTGGGGCTGGGAAGGTGACTCATTTCGCAAAGTGCTTGTCATGCAAGCATGAAGAAGGACCTGAGCCTGAATCCCCAGTACCCACACAAGAAGTTTGGTTTAGTGACATGCTTGTAACTCCAACATCTGGGCTTTAAGACGTGAGGATCCCTGGAACATGTTGGCCAGTCAGACTAGCTGAATTGGTGAGCTTCAGGTTCAGCAAGAGAGCTGAATAAACTGGGAAGATGGTTCTGTGGCTAAAGATTCCTATGCACAATCCTGTTGATGTGGTTCTAGTCCTGGATCTTCTACTGCTGGGGAAGAGGAGGTTAAACTTCTGGGAAAATTGTCCTCTGATCTCTACATACTACATGTATGGTCTCTCTCTTCTCTCTTTCTCTCTCTCTCTCTTCTTCCTCCTCTTTGTCTAATAATAACTATATTAAATATAACATGTAGTCTAGTAATAAATATATTAAATATATTTAAGTATATTAATAAAATATTGAAATTACATGTGTAATCTATGATGTGCACATACATGTGAGCGCTTGTACACACACACGCACACACATATAGACATATACCACATACACATATACATACACAAACAAAATTCAAAACTATTGATATGACGGTTCATTTTATGTCACCTAGTGTCACTTTAGCATAAATTGATTCAATTTTGACAAAATGCTTGGCACTTTTACATTTGATGCTAATAATAATGTTTTTTTTTTTGCTTATTAAAATTCACAATTTGAAAAGATTTTGTTTTCAAAAGGTGATGCCTCTTGGCCAGAAGAGGGAGAGAAGGAAGCTTGTGTGTATGTGTGTGAGTGTTAATGTATGTGTGTGTGTTCAGATATATATGTGGATATAGAATTTTTTAATGTCTTACTTTGAAGTGATTATGGCTATACTACCAGTTAAAAATATTACAGAGAAATTCCATGCACTCTTGTAGCTCTATTTTCTACTACTATTTCCTAGTTTGAATAAAATGTGATCATAGTAAGTCAAAGTCAGGAAACTGACACTGGTGCAGCATAATCTATTCCATTTTGCCCTATGTGTAAATTCAGTCATGATGATAGTCAAGATACAGAACTGTTGTAACATCACAAAGCTCCTTCATGCTCTTTCAATATTCTCACCTACTATCACACATACCATCTCTAAGTCTTGACAATTACTAATCTGTTCTCTATCTCCAATTTTCCTACTTTATTTCACAGTCTAAACGCATTCCCCCTCCAAGTTCATAAGTTGAAATTTTATTGCAAACATGATAGTAATAAAAGGAGACGATTAAGTCAAAGGGCAGTGGTCTCATGGGCAGGATTGACACCATTGTAGTAGGAATTGAGGGAATGGGTGCATGCTTTTTCACACTAAGAAGTGTCCATCCCCTTTTGCCTTTCAAGTCTTTCTTCCATGTAAGGGTACCATGTACAAAGAACAGTTTGCAAATAGAGACTAGAGTATTCACCAGGCACCAAATCTGTACATATCTTGAATTTGGATTTTCCATTATCCAGAACTATGAGGATTAAATAATGTTTATTCTTTATAAATTATCTGGTGTTCGTTGTTTTGTAATAATAGAACAAAGGAGTCAAGACACTTGATATAAATGGAAGCATACAGTGCATGACCTTTGAAGATGAGCTTTTTCATCCTTACCAACATTCCCTGGAGATACATTCTACTTGTGTTCATTGAGAGTTTATTCATTTTTATTGCTGGGAGACAGTACACGCTGTTTATCTGTTCATCATTTGATGGATGGAGGGGCTCTTTCCATTTTTTAACTAGGACAAATACAGCTGCTATGAACATTTATATACAGATTTCTATGTAGACAATTCTTTTTATTTTTATAGTGTAGCTGGCCATAAGTGTTATTACTGAGTCATACATTAGGGTAGATGTAGGCTTTCTATTAAATACAAAATGTGTCCACATTGGTAAATCTTTAAATACTGAGGAGATGATACTGATCTTGCAAAAAATATTTTATATTTTGTTTGAAAAGCTGAAGGTGACAGTAAGATAATGATGATTGTATAAGACAAGTATCTGTCCATAAAATTCATGTGATAAATATTACTTTAGCTTATGATTTCATACTATATTTCAAGCCTTGTCCTAACCTATAATTTTGTAACATGCTGTGTCTCCCAGTGAATTCACTTGGAATAACATGGTGTCTTTAATCTCAACTTATCATTAGTTCTCTTAAGTTGACCATTGTAGTCATTTCAACACAACATGGTCAAAGATAACCAGCATATGGTTGTTTTCTCATCGAAGGATACTGCTAACTTTTTGACTCTCTCACTTTTGTGATGACTGCTTTTAAAAATGCTTCTAAAAGCTACCAGTCCCTCATATTCCAAAAGTACTTATACTTTATGGTTCTTGTCATGTCTTGTTTGCAAGCTTCTAAACTTTTTAAAAAAATGTTATTCTCCCACATGAACTTAAGAACACTTGCCCAGTGTTGCAAGTCAGCAATATGAAACAATTGCATAGTATTCATCTTAGTAAAAAATCTCAGGGACTGTCGCACTGAACTTCTGGGATTCTCATCACACAGCAAGTCCAATGACTGAAGCATGAAGAGAGATATTGCCAAAGGTGTCGCAAGCACTGATGTAATTTGCAGTTCACTTCTTTTACATGAAATAACATAGAGCATATGTGGCTAGTTGAGACTGGGTCTAAGTCAGAACTGGAAGAGAAAATGAAAGGGGAGAGAGAACCTCATAAATTAATTTGGTGGCACTTTAGACACAGGTATAACCTGGTTCTTCAAAACATCCATCTCAACCCAAGACTCTACTCCAGTTTGCAATCCTTCCTGGACAGCTTTATTGGTTTGGAGTCTT
Source organism: Typhlomys cinereus (assembly GCA_023101885.1). Classification (NCBI taxonomy): domain Eukaryota; kingdom Metazoa; phylum Chordata; class Mammalia; order Rodentia; family Platacanthomyidae; genus Typhlomys; species Typhlomys cinereus. Next base: position 644,585 of record JALPQD010000023.1, read on the forward strand.
ATGATTTATGACTTGCCATTTATGGAACCCCTATAAAATTTCACTGGAGAAGATTTGGACCAATGTTGTCATTAGAAGACTAGGGTTTAAACACATTGGCCAAGGTCAAAAAAGAACTATATTCTGAAGTTGAGATGAGCGATGTGGCTCCTGTCTTTTCAATCATAATTTCTTGAGTGGACAGAAAATACAGTTTTCTCAGCAAAGATTCAGTTAAATTGTTCCATTGTAGATAGTAACAGTGTTTGTTTTGCATTGAAAAGCTCCCTTTCAGGAGAAATTCTCCATTGAACCTAAATCTAAGCAGTGTTGGTATGTTAGTATTTGATAAAAGGTTCATCTCTATTGTGTTCCTCTGGGCAAAAAAAAAAAAATGAGAGAAGGGGTAGAAGTGCTTGGGGGTTAAGACTCTGCCTTGCAAGAAGAAGAACGTGAGTTCAGATCCCACAACCCATGTAAAAATGCCAGGGAGAAGTAACAGTGGAGTTCTGGCCTTGGAGAGCGGAGACTGGGACTCTGCAGAGTGAAGCAAAAAGGAGATAGAAGCCATCCAGGATGTTTCTTAAAGTCACTCTTGGGCTTCCACAGGCACACACAGTGCCCTCTGACACACACAGATACATAAAAATACACACCACAATGAAAGAAGATCACTATGTCTTTTTAGATTAGAATTTCACTCATACATCTGGGGTAACCCAGTGCATGTATCTATATAATTGTGGCACTATGTAGTTTTATTTACAGTAGACCATGAAAACATTCACACAGCTATCTATCAACAGAAGTCTGTGGTATATGTAAATGAAAGGATGCAACATACTAGCATGAAAGAATAACCACTAACATAAAACTACATATGTGAATTTAGTAACACTGAAAAGGGCCACATGTGCCAATTTAATTATAGGCTAAGACCTACCAAGCTAATACTCTTTGTAGAAATCATGGCATTGTTTGCCTTGGGTTCAATGGAAGCCTTCAAAGGTAATAGAAATGTCTTATGCCTTCATCTGAAAGACAGTTTCAGAAATGCATAACATGCAAAAAGTCATAAGCCCCTACGTTTCAAATCTGAACACTTTTGAAATTAGATTGTAGAGCCAGTCCGCCCAACCCCCCAACCCCCCAACCCCCCAGGTCGCCCCATGTCCCAGCGGCACGCCCCGGGCTGCCTCGGGCTTTGGCCTGGGCCGCACCCTGGGCGCCAGCCCCTTTCTTCCTCCCTCCCACCTGTCCAACCAACTGGACAGGACTTGCTCACATTCCTCCATCCCTGGAGCTTGGGAGGGCCACTAAGCCAAGTCCCAGGCCCCAGGTGAAGAATTCTGCCAACAACATCAGCCCCTCTGCCTCTCTGTCCCATCGGGGACCCAGGCAAGTGGTCTACAGAAGACATGCTGCTACTCAGAATTCAATAGAGTCCGAAGAAAACTCAAGCAAAGTTCTAAGGGTCAAAGGCCATACATTTGAAAACCTCTACAATCATCCTATCACATGGGAGAGATTCTTCACATCCAGCCCAAAGATAAGTAAACCTCCCTTTTTTTTTCACCTTACTGTTCTTTTCTAATATTAATCACTGTAGATTAACCTTTCCATACAGCCACCCCAAAAACATATACAACTCCAGGGAATACAACACTCACTCTCACATATCACCAAAATACTACATCGTAAAAGTGCACTACCATACTAATATTCACCCCCTGTCTACTTAAACTGATTTAACTGATGTACTAACAGCCTCAACTAGGAAATAGCAATAAAAAAGACAAACATACCCAACCCCAAGGCAAGCACTAGTAACAACTGCCCAAGTGTAGTAATACCAACTAAACCAGTTCAGTCAAAAACACACAGAAACTGAAAAGCCCTAGAAGACAAAACTACAATGCCCAAGTCAAAGTGCTGATACATGAGAAACAAAACCCAAGGAGTCCAATCTCCCACTGAAAGGATCAACCCCTTAAGGATGGATTCCAACCAGAACAAATTCACAGAAAATAGCCAAGAAAGCCAGACCCAAGACAACAACTTTCAAAGTATGATTGTTACCATGATTAATACTATGAAACAGGAAATCCAAGAGTAATTAAACAACCACATCAACCACTTTGAACACGAAAACAACAAGCATTTGGAGGAGTTGAGAAAAACAGTTCAAGAAACAAAAATAGGCATAGAGCAGTTAAAACAGTCTCAGGCAGAGTTTAAAATTGAACTAAATGACAAGTTATCTTCAACCCAAAGTTCAACAGAGAGTCTTATCAGCAGAACTAACAAAGCAGAAAATAGAATTTCAGATCTTGAAGACAAAGTGGGAGAAATAACCAGCTCAATGGAAGAGGTAAAGCCAAAAAGGTACTTGAGAGGAACATTCAAGAGATATGTGACACCCTGAAGAAGCCTAACATGTGCATCCATGGAATACCAGAGCAAGAATCTCAAAATACCACACCTGAGGAAATTTTTCAAATTATCATAAATGAAAACTTCCCTCAACTGAAGAATGAGAGGCCCATCCAAATACAAGAGGCATTTTGCACTCCAAACAGATATGACCAAAATAGAAAATCGCCATGGCAAATAATAGTCAAAACATTCCACATTCAAGACAAAGACAAGGTGATGAGAGCTTCAAGAGAAAAAAAGCAAGTCACTTTTAAAGGCAAACCTATTAAAATAACAAATGACTTCTCAATGGAAACAGTAAAAGCAAGAAGAGCTTGGAGAGACGTACTTCATGTGTTGAATGAGCAAAAATGCCAACCCAGCCCGATATACCTGGCAAAACTATCTGTCATGATTGAGGGAGAAAGAAAAATTTTCCAGCACAAAGACAACTTGAAGGGATACATGTCTACCAAACCAGGCCTTCAAAAAATGCTAGAAATGATACCCAAATTTGAAGAAAAAAACAACCGTATCCAAGAGGACAGAAGAGTAGTGTAATACCACAAAAACAAAAATGTAAAATAATAAGCTTACAAAATTCACTAAACATAAAAATGTCCAGAATTAGAAATAATTTTTCCATTATAACATTAAATGTCAATGGTATTAACTCACCGATTAAGAGACACAGATTACAAACTTGGATTAAAAACCACAACCCATCAATCTGTTGCCTTCAGGAAACTCATCTCACCACAAAAGATAGGCACTTCCTAAAAATGAAAGGCTGGTTCAAAATTCTGCAAGCTAATGGAACCAGGAAACAGGCAGGGGTAGCCATTATGCTGTCGGACAAAGTGGACTTCAAACCAAAGAAAATCATAAGGGACACGGGTGAATACTACATTTTAGTGACAGGTACAATTCAGCAGGAAGACTTCACAATACTGAACATATATGCACCCAATGTGGGCCCCTCCACATTCATTAAGAAAATCCTACAACGGCTAAAGAAAGAAATCAACCCCAAACGATAATTCTTGGGGATTTCAACACCGCCCTCTCAACATGGGATAGATCAACATGTCAAAAGCTTAACAGAGACACTTTGGAACTTAATCAAACCCTTAAAGACATGGACCTTACAGATACTCTATCAAACTTTTCATCCATGCACCAAAGAATACACATTTTTCTCAGCAGCACATGGAACTTTCTCCAAAATAGATCACATATTGGGCCACAAAACGAATCTCCACATATACAGGAAAGTTGAAATTCTAGCCTGTGCCCTATCAGACCACCATGGCTTAAAGCTGGACATCCACAACACAACAAATGACAGAAAATACACTAACTCCTAGAAACTTAACACTATGATGCTGAATGAGAACTGGATTCAGGAAGAAATTAAAAAGGAAATTCAAGATTTCCTGAAAGCGAATGATAATGAAATACAACTTACCAAAATCTCTGGGACACAATGAAAGCTGTCCTAAGAGGTAAGTTCATAGTTCTTAATGCCTACCTCAAAAAATGGAAACATCAGAAATAAGTAACTTAACAATGCAGCTTAAAGCTTTAGAGACACTAGAGCAATCCGATCCCAAAAGCAGTAAAAGAGAGGAGATTAGCAAAATAAGGGGAGAAATATCCGAAATCAAGCTTAGGAAAACGATACAGAAAATCAACCACTCGAAAAGCTGGTTTTTTGAAAAAATCAATAAGATTAATATACCTCTACCTAAATTAACCCAAAGCAAGAGAGAGAAAACCCAAATCAACAAAATTAGAAATGAAAATGGAGATATCACTACTGATACCCAAGAAATCCAGAGAATTATAACAGCATATTTCAAAAACTTATACTCTGTGAAATTTGACAACACAAAAGAGATGGATGAATTCCTAAGTAAATACAACTTACCTAAATTGAATCAGGAAGTTGTGAATTATTTAAATAGTCCTGTAACATATAAGGAAATTGAAGAAGTAATCTCAAAACTTCCCTCCAAAAAATGTCCTGGACCAGATGGATTCAGCACAGAGTTCTACCAGACATTTAAGGAGTTAATAACACCAATACTCCTTAAACTGTTCCATCAAATAGTAAAGGAAGGAACACTACCAAATTCCTTCTATGAAGCTAATATCATTTTAATCCCCAAACCTAATAAAGATTCACTTAAAAAAGAAAACTATAGGCCGATCTCTCTGATGAACACAGACCCAAAGATTCTCAACAAAGTCTTAGCAAATCGGATTCAAAAACACATCAAAAAGATCATTCACAGGGACCAAGTAGGCTTTATCCGCGGCACACAAGGTTGGTTCAACATATGTAAATCAATAAATGTAATTCATCATATAAACCAGTCCAAAGTCCAAGACCACATGATACTCTTGATAGATGCAGAAAACGCTTTTGACAAGATCCAACAGCCTTTTGTGATCAAAAAGCTAGAGACAGTTGGAATGGAAGGAACCTTTATCAATATAATAAAAGCAGTATACAACAAGCCCACAGCAAGGATTATGCTCAGTGGGGAAAAACCGGAAGCATTCCCACTTCGATCAGGAACTAGACAAGGCTGTCCACTCTCACACTTCTATTCAATATTGTACTTGAAGTCTTAGCTGAAGCCATAAGACAAGAAAGGGACATAAGAGGGATTCAAATCAGCAAGGAAGAAGTCAAGCTATCCCTATTTGCAGATGACATGATCATATACTTGAGTGATCCCAAAAACTCCACCAGGAAGCTCCTGGAACTAATTGAGAAGTTCAGCAGGGTAGCACAATACAAAATAAATGTACAAAAATCAGTGGCTTTCCTATATGCCCAGAATGAAAGAAGTGAAAAAGCCCTGAGAGAAACAATCCCATTTACTATAGCCCCTAAAAAAATGAACTACCTTGGTATAAACCTAACCAAGGAGGTAAAAGACCTTTACAATGAAAACTTTAAAACCCTAAAGAAAGAAATTGCAACCCTTCCCCTTCCCCTCCACTCCGCCGCCCGGGACACACACAAGGTCCAGCCGGGCTTCACCGCGCCCTGAACCAGGTAACCTTGGTCCCCGCCCGCCCCCAGAGCTCCAGGCAGCCCCAGTGGACCCAGCTCCTCCCACCATCCAGCAGGAGCCGGGCGCAGGGCCTGGGAGGAGGAGAGGGCACCCCCTCTGCGCCCGGCCCTGCCCTCGGGTGGCCCGGGTTTGAAGCCCCATTCCCCCCTTCCCCTCCACTCCATGGCCGGGACGCGCGCGCGGTCCAGGGGGCCTCACCACGCGGTGACCCAGGTAAGCTCGGTCCTTGCCCGCCCCCAGAGCCCCAGGCCAAATAATTCAGTTTAGTGAAAAACGCACAAAAATTAAAAGATCTGAAGAGGTAAAATGACAATGCCCAAGTCTAAGTGCAAATCCATGAGAAACAACACTCAAGTAAACAAATCTCCCACTGAAGGAATTAATCCCATAGTGTTAGACTCCAACCAGAACAAACCCATGGAAAATGGCCAAGAAATCCTGACCCAGGATAAGGACCTTCAAAATATGACCATTACCATGTTCAATACTATGAAAGAGGAAATCAGGGAGGAATTACATAATCGAATCAATCGCTTTGAGGAGGAACACAACAGACACATGGAGGAGTTGAGAAAAACACTGCAAGAATCAAAAACTGGTATAGAGCAGTTAAAGCAGACTCAAGCAGAGTTTTAAACTGAGCTAAAAGACAAGTTATCTTCAACCCAGAACTCCACAGAGAGTCTTATCAGCAGAACTAACAAAGCAGAAAACAGAATTTCAGATCTTGAAGATAAAGTGGGAGTATTAACCAGCTCGATGGAAGAGATTGTTAAAGCCAAAAAGATGCTTGAGAGAAATATCCAGGAGATATGGAACACCCTGAAGAAGCCCAACATGCGTATTCATGGAATACCAGAGCAAGAATCTCAAAATACCACCCCTGAGGAAATTTTTCAAACGATCATCAAGGAAAACTTTCCTCATCTAAAAAAAGACAGGCCCATCCATATACAAGAGGCATTCTGCACCCCAAATAGATATGACCAAAACAGAAGCTCGCCACGGCAAATAATAGTCAAAACACTCCACATTCAAGATAAAGAATTGGTGCTGAGAGCTTCAAGGGAGAAAAAACAAGTCACTTATAAAGGTAAACCTATTAAAATAACAAATGACTTCTCAGTCGAAACAGTAAAAGCAAGAAGAGCTTGGAGAGACATACTTCAAGTACTGAATGAGCAAAAATGTCAACCCAGGCTGACTTACCCTGCAAAACTATCAGTCAAGATCGAGGGAGAAAGAAAAATCTTCCAGCACAAAGACAACTTGAAGGGATACATGTCCACAAAACCAGGCCTTCAAAAAATACTAGAAATGATACTCAAGCTTGACGAAAAAAACAGGCATATCCAGGAGAGCAGAAGGCAAGTATAACACCATTAAAAGCGAAACAATATACTTATAAAAACTACTAAACATAATAAATGTCTGGAATCAAAAATAGTTTCACCATTATAACACTAAATGTTAATGGAATTAACTCACCGATCAAGAGACAGATTACAAACTTGGATTAAAAATCACAATCCATCAATCTGCTGCCTGCAGGAAACCCATCTCACCACAAAAGGTAGGCACGCTCTAAAAATAAAAGGCTGGTCAACAATCCCACAAGTTAATGGAAGCAGAAAACAGGCAGGGGTAGCCATTATGCTATCAGACAAAGTGGACTTCAAACCAAAAAAAAAAAAGAAAAAAAAAAACATAAGAGACACAGATGGATACTACATTTTAGTCACAAGTACAAGTCACCAGGAAGACTTCACAATACTGAACATATATGCACCCAATATGGGCCCCTCCACATTCATTAAGAAAACCCTACAGCGTCTAAAGCAAGAAATCAACCCCCAAACGATAATTCATGGGGATTTCAACACCGCCCTCTCAACATGGGATAGATCAACAGGTCAAAAGCTTAACAGAGACACTTTGGACCTTAATCAAACCCTTAAAGAAATGGACCTTACAGATCTCTATCGAACTTTTCATCCACGCACCAAAGAATACACATTTTTCTCAGCAGCACATGGAACTTTCTCCAAAATAGATCACATACTGGGCCACAAAACGAATCTATACATGTACAAAAAAGTTGAAATTCTAACCTGTGCCCTGTCAGACCACATGGCCTAAAGCTGGACATCCACAACACAACAAACAAGAGAAAATACACTAACTCCTGGAAACTTAACAATATGATGCTGAATGAGAACTGGATTCAGGAAGAAATTAAAAAGAAATTCAAGATTTCCTGAAAGTGAATGATAATGAAAATACAACTTACCAAAATCTCTGGGACACAATGAAAGCTGTTCTAAGAGGTAAGTTCATACCTCTTAATGCCTACATCAAAAAAATGGAAACATCAGAAATAAACAACTTAACAATGCAGCTTAAAGCTTTAGAGAAACTAGAGCAATCTGATCCCAAAAGTAGTAGAAGAGAGGAGATTAGCAAAATAAGGGGAGAAATATCTGAAATTGAGATTAAGAAAATGATAGAAAAAGTCAACCAGTCAAAAAGCTGTTTCTTTGAAAGAATCAATTAAGATTGATACACCCCTACCTAAATTAACCAAAAGCAGGAGAGAGAAAACCCAAATTAACAAAATCAGAAATGAACATGGAGTTATCACTACTGATACCCAAGAAATCCAGAGAATTATTACATCATATTTCAAAAACTTATACTCTGTGAAGTTTGACAACACTGAAGAGATGGATGAATTTCTAAGTAAACACAACTTACCTAAATTGAATCAGGATGTTGTGAATTATTTAAATAGTCCTGTAACATATAAGGAAATTGAAGAAGTAATCTCAAATCTGCCCACCAAAAAATGTCCTGGCCCAGATGGATTCAGTACAGAGTTCTACCAGACATTTAAGGAGTTAATAACACCAATACTCCTTAAACTGTTCCATCAAATAGCAAAGGAAGGAACACTACCAAATTCCTTCTATGAAGCTAATATCGTTTAATCCCCAAACCTAATAAAGATTCACTTAAAATAGAAAACTATAGGCCGATCTCTCTGATGAACACAGACCCAAAGATTCTCAACAAAGTCTTAGCAAATCGGATTCAAAAACATATTAAAAAGATCATTCACGGGGACCAAGTAGGCTTCATCCCTGGCACACAAGATTGGTTCAACATACGCAAATCAATAAATGTAATTCATCATGTAAACCAATCCAAAGTCCAAGACCACATGATACTCTCGATAGATGCAGAAAAAGCTTTTGACAAGATCCAACAGCCTTTTATGATCAAAACGCTGGAGACAGTAGGAATGGAAGGAACCTTTATCAATATAATAAAAGCTGTATACAACAAGCCCACAGCAAGGATTATGCTCAGTGGGGAACAATTGGAAGCATTCCCACTTCGATCAGGAACTAGACAAGGCTGTCCACTCTAACCACTTCTATTCAATATTGTACTTGAAGTCTTAGCTGAAGCCATAAGGCAAGAAAGGGTCATAAGAGGGATTCAAATTGGCAAGGAAGAAGTCAAGCTATCCCTATTTGCAGATGACATGATCATATACTTGAGTGATCCCAAAAACTCCACCAGGAAGCTCCTGGAACTAATTGAGAAGTTCAGCAGGGTGGCAGGATACAAAATAAATGTGCAAAAATCAGAGGCCTTCCTATATGCCCAAAATGAAAGAAGTGAAAAAGCCTTGAGAGAAACAATCCCATTTACTATACCCTCTAAAAAAATGAACTACCTTGGTATAAACTTAACCAAGGAGGTAAAAGACCTTTACAATGAAAACTTTAAACCCTAAAGAAAGAAATAGCAGAAGACACCAGAAGGTGGAAAGACCTCCCTTGTTCCTGGATTGGCAGAATCCACATCGTAAAAATGACCATCCTACCAAAGGCAATATGCAGATTCAATGCTATACCAATCAAAATCCCAAAGCAATTCTTCAAAGAAGTTGACCAAACAATCTTAAAGTTCATATGGAGGCACAAAAGACCCAGGATAGCAAAGACAATCCTGAGTAACAAAAGCACTGCTGGAGGTATTACCATACCAAACCTTAGTCTATACTACAAATCCATAGTTATAAAGACAGCCTGGTATTGGCTCCAAAATAGACACACAGATCAATGGATAAGGATTGAAGATCCAGATATAAGCCCACAAAAATACAGCCATTTGGTCTTTGAAAAAGGGGCCCAAAAACTCCAATGGAAATAGAACAGCATTTTCAACAATGGTGCTGGCAAAACTGGATCTCCACATGCAGAACATTAAAGCTGGACCTGTACTTGTCACCATGTATAAGACTTAATTCCAAATGTGTCAAGGACCTCAATATAAGGCCAGAAACTATAAAAACCATTGTTGAAAGGATAGGGAACTCCCTCGAGCTGATTGGGCTAGGCCAACAGTTCCTAAACAGACATCCAATGGCACAGTCACTGCTACCAACTCTCAACAGTTGGGATCTTGTGGAATTGAAGAGCTTCTGTTCAGATAAAGAGATTGTAACATGAGCTCAAAGTCAACCCACAGAATGGGAGAAAATCTTCACTAACTACACATCTGACAGAGCTCTACTGTCCAGAGTGCACAAAGAACTTAGAAAACTAAACTCCAAGGACAACAATGGCCCAATCAAAAAATTGGCCCTGGAACTTAAAAGAAACTTTACCAGGGATGAAATTAAAATGTCTAACAAATATCTTAAAAAAGGATCCACTTCTTTAGCCATCAGGGAAATGCAAATCAAAACTTCCCTGAGATATCATCTCGCCAGGGTCAGGATGGCAAAAATCCACAATACAAACAACGACAAATGCTGGAGAGGATGTGGAGAGAGGGGAACTCTGCTACATTGCTGGTGTGAATGCAGGCTCATACAGCCACTCTGGCGAGCCGTCTGGTGATTCTTAAAGAAATTAAAGATTGAAATGCCATATGACCCTGCTATCCCACTTTTGGGAATAACCCCCCATGCAGCAGAGGTTCGCCTCGATAGCACAAGCTCCACCATGTTCATAGCAGCACTGTTACATAGCAAAGTCATGGAATCAACCCAAATGTCCAACAGTTGACGAGTGGATAAGGAAACTGTGGTACATCTATACAATGGAGTACTATTCAGCCATCAAAAATGATGAATTAATGGAATTTGCCGGGAAATGAATGTCATTAGAAACAATTATATTAAGTGAAGTATCCCAGACACAGAAAATTAAGCACCGTATGTACTCCCTAATAGGTGGCTCCTAGTACCAAACCCACCTAGCCCACCTAGAGACAGTAATTGCAAGGATTATGAACAGGAGGGATGGGGTAGGAGGGCCACACCAGAAACAAAGAGAGAAGGGACCATGTTACAGCAGGGAAAATAGGCCTCCACCAAGGACCCATATAAGTAATGAGACATCTGATTAAGTTCACAGACTTTTGTTCCTGATCATTTACTACTGAGGGGGTGTGATCTCACCAGAAGAGGAGGGCATATAGTCTGGCAGATAAAAAGTAACTATTTTGCAAATGGGTGATAGACCCCTCCCTCACTGTGGTTTCCCACTTTTATTCATCTACCTTTGAATGTGCTTTTATCACAAGACTCTAGTTTAACAGCTTTTTGTCTCTGGCCAGGGGGTAACATACAATGCCCACCAGGATGGAGTGAAGGACATTGCAGGAGCAGCAAAACCGCAAAAGAAAATCAACAAACCACAATCCAGAACTTCAGAGACTCTATATCAACCACCTAGAACTAGGCCAGCTTAGTCTCTCCCCATCTTGAAGCTCAGGGAAATTTGTGGAAGAGGGGGCGGTAAGAGTGTAAGAGCAAAAGGATGGGAGGAGCAATGATATGTAAGATACTCCATAGTAGTTAGGGCTGAAGCAATCATAATTGGACTTTGCATGCCCTGCGTATAGTCCAACACACTGTTGACCTCACAAAGTCTAGCATCTGCTAAAGGCACCAAGATCCTTGGAGGCAAAGGATTGGCAGCCACAGCAGTGTTCCTATACCTAAGGGGAACACGGGAAAGGGTCCAGGGAAAGGCCACTGGGTCCTTATATGTCATCGGAGAGGAGGGCCCAGAGGAAAATCAGACATGCACAAGAAAGGACTCTCTGGGAATTGGGGCGGGAGGCCCTGGGGGATGGGGAGGGAGGGGGGTGGGGAGGGGGAGCAGGGGGTACGGGGGGAGGAGGAGGGAGGGAGGGAACTGGTGTACCTAATAAGTTTGTATGAGCTGAAATAATAATAAAAATGTATTAAAAAAATTTCCTGAGCCAGGAAAACTAAAAAAAAAAAAAAAAAAAAACGAAAGAAAGAAATTGCAGAAGACACCAGAAGGTGGAAAGACCTCCCATGTTCCTGGATTGGCAGAATCAACATGTAAAAATGACCATCCTACCAAAGGCAATATACAAATTCAATGCTTACCAATTAAAATCCTAAAGCAATTCTTTAAAGAAGTTGACCAAACAATCTCAAAATTCATATGGAGGCACAAAAGACCCAGAATAGCAAAGACAATCCTGAGTAACAAAAACACTGCTGGAGGTATCACCATACCAAACCTTAGTCTATACTACAAACCCATAGTTGTAAAAACACCCTGGTATTGGCTTCAAAATAGACACACAGATCAATGGATAAGGATTGAAGATCCAGATATAAGCCCACAAAAATACAGCCATTTGGTCTTTGAAAAAGGGGCCCAAAAACTCCAATGGAAATAGAACAATATCTTCAACAAATGGTGCTGGCAAAACTGGATCTCCACATGTAAAAGATTAAAACTGGACCCGTACTTGTCACCTTGTACAAGACTTAATTCCAAATGGATCAAGGACCTCAATATAAGGCCAGAAACTATAAAAACCATTGTTGAAAGGATAGGAAACTCCCTCGAGTGGATTGGGCTAGGCCAACAGTTCCTAAACAGACATCCAATGGCACAGTCACTGCTACCAACTCTCAACAGTTGGGATCTTGTGAAATTAAAGAGCTTCTGGTCAGATAAAGAGATTGTAACACGAGCTCAAAGGCAGCCACAGAATGGGAGAAAACCTTCACTAACCACACATCTGACAGAGCTCTACTGTCCAGAGTGCACAAAGAACTTAGAAAACTAAACACCAAGGAAACTAAAGGCCCAATCAAAAAATTGGCCCTGGAACTTAAAAGAAACTTTACCAGGGATGAAATTAAAATGTCTAACAAATATCTGAAAAAATGCTCCACTTCCTTAGCCATCAGGGAAATGCAAATCAAAACTTCCCTGAGATATCATCTCACCCCGGTCAGGATGGCAAAAATCCACAATACGAACAACACCAAATGCTGGAGAGGATGTGGAGAAAGGGGAACTCTCCTACATTGCTGGTGGGAGTTCAGGCTCATACAGCCACTCTAGCTAGCCGTCTGGAGATTGTTAAAGAAATCAAAGATTGAAATGCCATATGATCCTGCGATTCCACTTTTGGGAATAACCCCCCATGCAGTAGAGGTTCACACATGTCTGTGTGTGCGTCTGTGTCTGTGTGTGCATCTGTGTCTGTGTGTCCTCATGAGCTTGTGAGTGCTGATAGGATGCTGATAGGTTCACCTCGATAGCACAATATCAAAGACACAATGGCAAAGTCATGGAATCAACCCAAATATCCAACAGTTGACGAGTGGATATGGAAAATGTGGTACATCTATACAATGGAGTACTACTCAGCCATCAAAAATGATGAATTAGTGGAATTTGCCGGAAATGGATGTCATTAGAAACAATTATATTGAGTGAAGTATCCCAAACCCAGAAAATTTAGCGCCGTATGTACTCCCTAATAGGTGGCTCCTAGTACCAAACCCAACCAGTCCACCTAGAGACACTCAATGATAAATCTCTGTAATACAGTAATTGCAAGGAGTATGAACAGGAGGGATGGGGTAGGACAGCCACACCAGAAACAAGGAGAGAGGAGACCATTTTACAGCAGAGGAAATACGCCTCCATCAAGGACTGCAAGTAAGCAATGAGACATCTGGTTAAGTTCACAGACTTTTCGTTTCTGATCATTTACAACTGAGGGAGTGTGATCTCACCAGATGGGGAGGGCGTATAGTCTGGCAGATAATAAGTAACCATTTTGCAAATGGGTGATTGACCCCTCCCTCACTGTGGTTTCCTACTTTTATTACATCTACCTTTGAATATACTCTTATAACAAAACTCTAGTTTAACAGCTTTTTATCTCTGGCCAGGGGGTGACATCCAATGCCCACCAGGATGGAGTGAAGGGCATTGCAGGAGCAGCAAAACCGCAAAAGAAAATCAACAAACCACAATCCAGAACTTCAGAGACTCTATATCAACCACCTAGAACTAGGCCAGCCTAATCTCTCCCCATCCTGAAGCTCAGGGAAATTTGTGGAAGAGGGGGCGGTAAGAGTGTAAGAGCAAAAGGATGGGAGGAGCAATGATATGCAAGATACTCCACACAAGTTAGGGCCGAAGCAATCATAATTGGACTTTGCATGCCCTGCACAATGTCCAACACACTATTGACCCCACAAAGTCTAGCATTTGCTAAAACACCAAGATCCTTGGAGGCAAGGGATTGACAGCCACAATAGTGTTCCTATGCTTAAGGGGAACAAAGGAAAGTGTTCAGGGAAATGCTGCTAGGTTCTTGTACATTATCGGAGAGGAGGACCCAGAGGAGAGTTCGGCATGCACATTAAAGGATTCTCTGGGGATTGGGGGAGGGGAGGCCCTGGGGGGTGGAGAGGGAGGGGTGAGGGGAGGGTGAGCAAAGGGGTTGGGGGGAGGAGGAGGGAGGGAGGGAACCGGTGTACCTATTAAATTTGCATGAGCAGAGATAATAAAAAATGTTTAAAAAAAAAGGAAATTAAATTGTATCCCAAACTGTAAAAGGCTGGAGAGGAAACTATGCATGGACCACATCTATTAAAAATGTTATTTAATTGTTTTGTGATATGATAAACATTAATGTTTAAAGAAATAACACATAAAGTGCGATCATAAATCCATTTATTTTTCTTTGTTTCTTTCAGACTGTGTCTTGCTATATAATTTTGGTTAGCCTGATACTCTATGTAAGCTAGCTGGCATCCAACTTACAGCAATCCTCCTGTCTCAGCTTCATGAAGGCTGGAATTACAGACATGTACACCTATGTGTAGTTAATAACTGTGTTTGTATGTGTGTCTGTGTGTGTATATGTGTGTCTCTTTGTGTGTGTCTATGTATGTGTGTGTGTGTTTCTCTCTGTGTGTGTCTGTATGTGTGCGTGTGTGTGTCTGTGTCTGTGCATGTGTCTGTGTCTGTGTGTGTCTGTGTATGTCTGTGTGTGTGTGTCTGTGTGTGCACGTCTGTGTGTGCGTCTGTGTCTGCGTGTGCATCTGTGTTTGTGTGTCCTCATGTGCTTGTGAGTGCTGATAGGATGCATTAACTTGGAACTTGTGTAGACTCAGCTCATTGGCTATGCAGTCTCCACTTCCCGGCACTGGGATTACAAACAAGCTACCATATCCAGCCTTTTCTTTTCAAACCATGAGTGTTAAGGATGGACCTTGGGTCCTCTTAAATGCAGTGCAAACCTTACCAACTGAGCCATGGCCACCAGTCAGTCCCATAATGCTCCTTGAATAACACTCCCTGTTTTCCTTTCCCTTCACCATTATCAGCATCATTGAGTAGTTCTGAGCATTTCTCACCCAGGTTGAGCATTTCTGTTTTATCCTGGTGAAAACGCTGAGCCATTGGAAGGACGAAAAAGGCAATGTTTGAAGGTTTCTTTGGCAGGTGCTGGAGACCTGAGAATTCTGCGCTGAGTGGGGGCATGAGGATAAAGTAAGAGCTCAGGACCCATGCAGTGTTTTCTCACTTCCTTTCCTTCCCCCAACATCTAGCTATAGAAAAGAAACGAGAAAGGACTGAATTGGAGGTTGGGAGCAGGCTAATTGGCTCACTTTGAAATTTGCCACAGGATAATCTAATTCCAAATAAACAGACTTTTGTGGCATCAAAATAGACTTTAAGGTAAAAGTGTAATTGGAAGGGAGAGAATCATATAGTTCATTAAAGCAGCTTTTTGCATTTTTCCCCCCTCCAAAACATACAAAGGATTTCAGAGTCAAGGAAGGTTCATAGTCAAAGATTGAATTGAGGGACTTTTGTCCCCCTTTTCCTTCAGTATTTGGTCCTGTTTTGTGTCGAGGTTATACAGTTGTGTGCGATATAGTTTTATAGTATGTCAATGATTTTTAATCTAAGATGACTTTGCCCTCCTGGGGAGGGACTAGGTGCCAGGACAATCTATTTCGTGGCTGTCAGGGATGTTGCCAAACAATCGATAATTGACACATTGACTGTTAATACCGAAAGTCATTCAGCCCTCATTCAATAGTACTGAAATTCAAAAATCTAGGCTTAAACTAAACCCTATGCTTAGGACTCAGAGTGACTTTGGAATGGGTTGTGAACAAAAAGCTCCACATGAATCATCTACATATCATGGTTTTTTTTTCATTTATAAATCTGTTAGTTAGATGTGAATTGTTATTGAAAGGTATTCCCAGAGATCTCACAAGATGCCTCGGTGTCTGGGTGGGAAAATAAAACAAGCAGAGTCTGAAGAAATGGTTTGTTCTTGCTGTTTTGATTCAAGACATCAAAGAAAATTGGAGAATGAGGCTCTAACAGGGGCAAATTTATAATGCTGCCCAATAAGAAAATATAATCTGCTCAAGCAGAGAAAAGATGACACAGTAAAAGATTATTGGGTATATACTTCTGTTTCTGGCCCAGTCTCCCTGTCTCCTCCAATAGCGAACATGGTGAATGTTCCTAAAACTTATTGGACTTTCTGCAAGAAATGGAGTTAGAGATGTGGATTTTCTACTTTGGGAAAGCAGAAAGGCTATGTTGGTGCAGGATTTTTCTGAGAAGAAAAGGATAGGCTAGCAAGGAAAGAGAAGAAGGACCACAAAAGAGGAATGACACCAGAAATGAAAAAATGAAAAATCCTATCTCAAAGAATGTGAACCATGACTCTGAAGATGATACCAAGTTTATCCTGTGGTCTGCACATGCATGTACACCCATGTATGCAAACCTGTAATACACATTCATTGACATACACTCAATCACCCACACCTGTGTGCATAGATGAACACACACACACACACACACGCACGCACGCACGCACGCACGCACGCACGCACTTACATCACTAGATGAGTTATGAGAATACTAGATTGCCATGGATGTTCCATTCTGTGACACTTGATGAAGGGAAATCTTTCTTGATCTGCCATTCCTTATTCATGATATAACCAGTATATTCTTCAATAAAATAAATTAATGCCATTGGTTTTGAAATATTTCAGACAATGTAATGACTAGAAGAATATAAAAAATTTTTATTGGAGTTACTGTTTTCCTTTCTTTTAGTATGCCTGCCACATACAGGAAGTTCATTTTTCTCTGTAACATCAAGATGTGTCTTTCTGAATTGTCAGTTTAACTGTTTGGCAAAATATGTTCCAGGTAAAGAGAAATAACCACACAGAGATGTTTAACATTTGTTCCTAATGTTAACTTTTAAACTCTGCTTAGAAAAACAATCCTGTTCAGAAATTTGATCTGTCTGCCTTCCTTTTGTATTGCTTTTGGCTCTTCCAGAACTTCAGAAATGTCAATTTGTTATTCTTCTTGGCCTTCACTAATCCTTCTAAAGAATGTGAAAAGACCCGCAGTCTTTTATATTAGGAAATACCTGAGATTAAAATGGATTAAGTCTGAAGGCCTTTCTCTTGCTGCATACTGTTGTACTCAGTGTTATTACAGTATTTAAGAAAGCAATGGAGTTTTATGCACTGAGCCATCATTTTTTTGCATGAGCATTCGATGTGGGAAGTGATCTAGTTAGGGATGATAAATTTTTTCAACCTAATTGCAGGCATTCTTGTGCAGAGCTGGACAAATTGGTTATCAGAGAGGCAAGAAGAGTCATGTATGTAAAGTTTACATATGAGCAGGCTTGGCTGTGGATGTGAACAAGCAGCAAGGGAGGCTAACATTGTGTGAATATTTTCTATATTGTAGCTACTCCTTTGACCAAGGACATGGGATACTCTTTCTTCACACTGAAGGTGCTACAAGCCTCATATCATAAGATACCTTGATATTCTAATACAAACACTGTATAGTTCCTAATACAACTCTGCACTTAGACCTATTTCCAATTGGACACTGTAATACAGAATGAAATTAAACTACAGAGACTGACATACCTATGGCACTGGGTCTGTTTTCTACCCCTAAGCTGATGTGCTCTGGGCTTGAAGGAAAGGGAGTTGATTATACCACAGGGTAGTTATTACTCAGCTAGATTCTCCAATCCAAAGTTAGGACAATGATGGAACCTAATTTTCTCAACGATTGGGCATAAACATTCCTTTTTAGAGAATAAATGTGACTGCCTCCATGAAATCAGAAACTGATTACTGTTTTCTATAGCCATGTTTCCTCAAAGGGGGCTTTGTTTGGGTGACTCATGTCTGCTGCTCCGTAGTGACTTGCCTGTACTCAGATACATTCCACACAGCCATGATCATATGCCTTGAAATGTTCTGAATGGGAAATTCCCCCACCATGGGCTCGTGTATTTAAACAGTTGCTCTCTAGATGATTGCCTCCTTCTAGGAGGTTGTGGAATCTTTGGGACTAAGCCCAGCTCCTAGACATGCAGTAATGAGATAATAGTTTGGCTCTGCTTCCTGATTCTTTGCTTTCTGCTCAGTGGCATGTTCCCATGTCACCTTGTCTCTCCTGTCATAAAGAACCATATCCCCTGAGCTGTGAGCCAGAATAAATCCTTCCTCCCTAAGTTGCTTCTGTCAGGTAGTCTGTCACAACAGTGAGAAAAAGAAAACATACAAAATGAACAGAGAAATCCCACAAGTCCTGTGAACGCCCAAGAGAGCAGGTGTGGGTCTTCAGGTTTGACATGATAATTTGCAGTCTACAATGGAGGAAGCAGACAGCCAAGTGGGTTATTTTTTAATTTTTTATGCCTTGACACTTTCTTAATAAATACAATAAATTTATGTGTTTTCACCCCCTTTCTACCCAATCCCATCTGCCCCTCCTGTCCCATTTCATACTTTCTCCTTTCTAGTCAGTCTTTCTCCTCCTTTCACATCTTTCTGTATGTGCAGATCACTGGATTTCATCTGGAATGCTGTAGTGGTAAGTGCCTGAGTACTTTCTGGGATGTGGATGACTTATCAGTGTTAAGTCATTGCATAAAGCACCTCCCCTTCTTCTGTCTTGTATTAGCCTTGAAAAGTCTATCAGGGTGGCTGGTATTTCTTGAGATCTTCCATCTCTCATAATGAAATTTTAATAGGCCAACTATTGTGCAGGTCTAGTGGAAGCAGACATTGCCATAGTGAGTACTTACATGCAGCGACCCTTAACATGAACAAACCCACGAACAAAAGATACTGTCTGGAAGGACCATTCCAAATGGGTTATTTTTACAGCTTACTCAAAAATATTGTAAATTTGAATCATAGTAAGTTCGATGTGAAAAGATCAGACTTAACCTTTCTATACCATTCAGAAAAAATAGGTGGCAAGTGCAAAAAAAAAATCATCAGTTTTCCAATTGGCTCTTCTAAGGCTGAGTGCTAATGTAGCTAATATTATCCTGCATAATCACATTCTCCATTTTTTTCCTGGTCAAAAAATCATATACAATACACAGAAACGAAAACTAGTATCTGTTCCTACTTCTTCAAGCCAAGATCAGTTCACTTAAAAAGCTTGTATCTCAGCCACTCTGGCGAGCCATCTGGAGATTCTTAAAGAAATTAAAGATTGAAATGCCATATGACCCTGCGATTCCACTTTTGGGAATAACGCCCCATATAGCAAAAATTCACCTCGATAGCACAAGCACGACCATGTTCACAGCAGCACTGTTTATAATAGCAAAGTCATGGAATCAACCCAAATGTCCAACAGTTGACGAGTGGATAAGGTAAATGTGGTACATCTATACAATGGAGTACTACTCAGCCATCAAAAATGATGAATTAATGCAATTTGCCGGGAAATGGATGGGATTAGAAACAATTATATTGAGTGAAGTATCCCAGACACAGAAAATTAAGCGATTTATGTACTCCCTAATAGGTGGCTCCTAGTACCAAACCCACTTAGAGACACTCAAAGATAAAGCTCTGTAATAACTACAGTAATTGCTAAGATTATGAACAGGAGGGATGGGGAAGGAGGGTCACATCAGTAACGAGAGAGGGGACCATGTTACAGCAGAGAAAATAGGCCATCATCAAGGACTGCAAGTAAGTAATGAGACATCTGGTTAAGTTCACAGACTTTCCTTCCTGAATATTTACAACTGATGAAGTATGATCTTACCAGAAGGGGAGGGCATATAGTCTGGCAGAGAGAAAGTAACCATTTCGCAAATGGGTGATTGACCCCTCCCTCACCGTGGTTAACTACTTTTATTACATGTACCTTTGAATATACTCTTATAACAAGACTCTCATTTAACAGGTCTTTATCTCTGGCCAGGGGGTGACATCTAATACCCATCAGGGTGGAGCCAAGGGCATTGCGGGAGCAGCAAAACTGAAAAAAAAAATCAACAAACCATAATCCAGAACTTCAGAGACTCTATATCAACCACCTGGAACTAGGCCAGTCTAATTTCTCCCCATCCTGAAGCTCAGGGAAATTTGCAGAAGAGGGGGTGGTAAGATTGTAAGAGCACAAGGATGGGAGGAGCAATGATATGCAAGATACTCCACACAAGTTAGAGCCGAAGCAATCATATTTGGACTTTATATGCCCTGCACACTGTCCAACACACTATTGACCTCACAAAGTCTAGCATTTGCTAAAGGCACTAGGATTCTGGGAGGCAAGGGATTGGCAGCCACAGTAGTGTTCCTATGCTTAACGGGAACACAGGAAAGGGTTCAGGGAAATGCTACTGGGTCCTTGAACCTCATCGGAGAGGAGGACCCAGAGGAGAGTTTGGCATGCACATTAAAGGATGCTCCGGGGATGGGAGGGGGAGGCACTGGGGGATGGGTAGGGAAGGGGGAGGGGAGGGGGGCACAGGGGGATAGGGAGTAGGAGGGAGAGGGGACCGGTGTACCTGTTAAGTTTGCATGAGTGGAAATTAAAAAAAAAGAAAAAAAAAGCTAGTATCTCAGAGATCACCATGATATGTTTTGGTATGAAAATATTGCATTTCCTTAGTGGTCACTCAACATTCCTGCCCTATTACAGTCTCCTTGCTGACCACATCCTACTTAGAGAGTCTCCCTCCTTCTTTTTTGTGATAATTATCTTTCTTTTTTAATTTCTCTTATTGCTTGGTTTTGTCTCCTCTTTTGGGTCCTTTGTTTTCTTTCCGTGCTAATCCATCCTTTCCCTCTCTCACAAATCCTATGCTGTCTATACTTTCCCTAGGCGGAGAATCCCACATATTTATTCATTACTGACCTATATCTCTAGATTCTTCTAGAACGGAATTGTCAATGCTTGACAGTCCTGTTACACGGGATATGTACACGCTATGGACTAAATGTCAGTAGCATACACTCAAAAGCATCTCTAGACATTCTCAAATGTAACACAGGAAAAAAGAAGAAAAAAATCCTTGCCTAACTGAGAACTACTTAACTAGCTACTGATGAGCATTGGAAACCAAGGGATGGACCCAGGTGTTGGAAAAAGAGAGATGACTCAAAATTAGTTTTTTTCAATAGTGATACTAATGGACAGAGTTCTCTCAACATTAATTACCATAGATATTTTAAATTTTCCATCAAATTAGGACAGAAATAAATTTTAGTCTTTTTTTTGGAGAATAGTAGATTTTCATTTTAATGAAAGTATTTAGCTAATGAAAGCAAAATGCTTTCTTAGAAAGCAATGAAAGCAGGATTTTCTTAGAAATTTCATCTTAATTCTGTATTAAATAACTTTTGTTTGACACTTCTTTTCCATGAAATACCAATAGCTTTATTAGCAAAGCTTTGGAATGTGCCCAATACTGAATGAAGAATTATGTGGTTAAAGGTTAGACAAAGTGTAGTGTTAACTTTAGACATTCCAGTTAGTAAAGGCATACCTTCTTCTTTAATCAAGTGTCTCTCTCTTTAGAGTACATCAATTTAGATTTTAACAGTTTTAACTAAATGAGAATTAAAGAAATCACCCTTATATCCTAATTAGTATTTTAGTATGTAGAGAAAATATAGGTTTAAGGCACAGTGAAAATTTGGAAAACAAGCTTGTCATTTGAGTATTAACAGATTGCTACTGAGGAGATTTTTGGCAAAACTGAAATTTTCACATTTTATTTACATGTCAGTGCATAAAGTAAAGAAAACTGCTATGAACTTTCTTATGTGTGTGTGTGTTGGGGGGTAAGGATGACATCGGGAATCATTCTGGATTGCTCTACTTTCTTTTTGCTTTTTTCTGGGGTTTCCCAGGCTCCATTTTCTAGGGCCAGGATTTTTATGTGTGATCTGGGATTTGAACTCAGGTCCTTCTGATTTCAAGACAGAGACTTAACCCCTGATCCATCTGTCTAGCCCATGACCTTTTGACTGTATAAGTACACTACTCGAAAACCTCTGTAACTATCTTGGTATAGTCTATTTGGAGTCTTTCTGGCTTTAAATCTTGATCATAAGATATACGTATTATAGTCACATACACTCAAAAACATCTCTAGACATTCTCAAATGTAACGCAGGAAAAAAGAAGAAAAAAATCCTTGCCAAACTGAGAACTACTTAACTAGCTATTGTTCAGCATTGGAAACCAAGGGATGGACCCAGGTGTTGGAAAAAGAGAGATGGCTCAAAATTAAATAGTTTTTTCTCACTGTTGTTGTTCAGGCATTGAAGAGAATCACACTGAATTCTACAGCTCTATATGAAAGAACTCTGCATTAGCTTGGCTGGTTCATCTGCTCAGGAGATGACCAGTGTAAAATCAAAGTGTCAGTCAGCTGGGTTCTTCAAAGGTCTTGGGAAAACCTACTTCCAAACAAATTCACTTCCTTGTAGTTGTAGGCATGAGGTATTGTTTCCTCACAGCACTTCAGGTAGGACTACTCTCTACTCCCAGAAATTGCCTGCATGTGTCTTTCCTTTGCTCCATGGTGGTCTTCCAAGACAGGTTTAGTCCCTGTTCCCTCAGAGTTGCTTCATCTTCCCTTTCCTCCATTGCCCTAAACTGAATGTTGAGGTGGCTCCCACTTGTGTTATATCCTAAATCATAAGATGATGTGTTAGGAGGTGGGTCCTTTGGGAGGTGATTGGGTCACTAGTGTGGAGCCTTATGGATGGGTTTAATGTCCTTGTAAAGGAGACTTCAAAGAGCTCCTTGCCCTTTCTCCATGTAAAGACACAGAAGTAAAGGTGCCAACTATGAATCAGGAATAAGAACTCATCATGGTGAATCTGTTCCTTGTTGGTCTTGTACTTATCGATTTCCAGAACTGTGAAAATATAAATAGACAAAAACATTTTCTATCTGTAGTTTCTCATTCATATATATTAAATGTAAATACATCCATAATCTAACCCTTTCTGTACAACATAAAGCTTTCCATACATAGTGCTATGTGCACTGAAATCTTAAGAATTAATAAATTATACAAAGTTTCCATATTGGTATGCACAGAACTTTTTATAGTTTTTCAGTGTTATAACATATAAATATATCATACATAGTGGACTTTTAGATGTTTTCTTGTATTTTCCTACAACAAATGACATTGAGACAGATTATCTTTTTGACATTTGTATAAATATGCAGAACAAATTTCCAGAAGTGCATACTTATCCTAATAGGTATTACCAAATAACTATACTATATAATATATGTAAGAAATATACTATGAGAATTGATTATAGGGACATTTTCCACACACACATACAGACTTGTCACACACATGTGGACATACACTATTTAAGATAATAGATTTATCCATTTGCTTGACTTCAGTAGAGATTTTAATTCATATATATATTTAAACATCACTTATTATGCAGCAAATATATGGTAATTTAAAAATAGTTTGTCAACTTCATTCCAAGAATATGTGGATACTGTTTTCCTGTAATTTTAGTAGTACAGACTGTTTTTAAAACATAGAATTGTAGCAATATTATGGCATCTTTTTAAAATTATATTTTCTTTATCTATTTATTTATATATTTATTTAGAGTGTGTGCATGTGTATATCAGAGGGCACTGTATGTCCCTGTGGAGGTCCAAGGGTGGCTTAGGGAATCATCCTAGGTTGGCTCTACCTCCCCTTTGCTTTCCTCTGGGGTTTTCCAGGCTCCGCCCACCAGGACTAGAAGTTCAGGCCCTCACCATTTCTGCCTGGCATATTTTATGTAGGACCTGGGATCGGAACTCAGGACCTTCTGCTTGCAAGGCAGAGTCTTAGCCTCTGAGTCATCTCTCCAGCCCTATAGCTAATCTTTTTATGTTATATGTTCTGTTGCAACAAGGTATTTGAATTTTATGATATTTTGTGCAAAACAGAATAATGCTTTAAATTATTTATTAAAATAAAATTTGTTAACCCATAAATAGGAAAAAAATACCTATGCACATACTACCACATATGCAAACTTTAAAAATATTATGCTAAATGACAGAAGCCACTTTATAAGGACCACATATTGCATGAATACATTTATGTGAACAATAAGTACATATGGATAAAATAGATTAGTGGTTGCTTTAATCCTTCTACCTAACCTCCTTTTCACAGAAGAAGTATTTTTGGGGACCAGCCAATTTCTTTTTTCTTTTTGTACTTAGGAATCTTATTTTTTTAGCATTCTTGTTAAGAATTTTCATGTACAAACAAAAATTAAGTCCTTGTCCCATCCCCTTTCTCTCCCCCCACTGTCTTCCCTTCTCCAATCCAGCTACAGCCCTCCCACCCTAATGAGGGTCACACACATGCCTTCAGGGTGCCTGTGCTGGTAAGGAACCAGGTCTCTGTGGCAGTGTATGTAGGCCTTCAGTGGGCAAACTCACAAGTGGGGTGGCTCACCTTGGTTTGAACAGCACCTGCCCCAAAGATTCTCTCTGAGTGTAGTTGTTTCTCCTGAAATCCTCACTGGTATTGGGGGAATGTTGAAGTATCAGCCATTGTGTAGATCTGGTGGTAGTAGATCTCATTGCAGTGAGCTCCTGGATGCCCTGTCATGAATGGAGTGTCCTGGCCCACAGTAAGCCTCCCTAACTTTAGGTTCTTACAATCTTATTGTCTCTCTTCCACAACCAACCAGTTTCAGTAATTCATATCCTTGCATCACCCAAGAGGCAAGATTATGCTTAGCCTATTTTTTTATTGTTTATTTTTAGTTGTGCGTGTGTGCACGCTCATGTGTGCTCGTGTGTGTATGTGTGTAGAACCACGGGCGAATTCGGGAACCATCATGAACCACCTCCATCTCCTTGTTTACTCTGCCCCGGGATTCACAGGCTCTGCCCTACCAGGACCAGAAACGCAGGCCGTCCCCGCTTCCGCCTGGCGTCTATACGTGGGATCTAGGATCCGAACTCAGGACCTTCCGCCTGCAAGGCAGAGGCTTAACCCCTGAGCCACTTCTCCAGCCCTATGCTTAGCCTATTTTGAAGAGACCGAGTTTATTCAAAATACATGGTCTTCTCTCAATCCATGGAAGTGTTTTCTCCCATAACTTCCTCCCTGAATTCCAGCAAAGGGTCTCTTAAGGTCACTTAAGGACTAATGCTTCCAAGAAGAAAGGGTGGAAATTGCCTCCTCTCCTTCCCTTACCCTATTGAACTCATTTGTGAGCTGGCTAGTCTCAAGAAAGTCTCACTGGAATAGCATCATAAATAACTCTTAGGAGATAGAACACATTTGTGAAAAGTCAAGCATAGGATACTTTCTGCCGAAATTGCACAGCTAAAATGAAGCAGTTTACTCTTAAATTTTGGCACCTTTTTTTGGCCATGATCTTGACAAACACCACAGAAGACAAATAACTTTGAGCTGTAAATATTATGCTAAGGGAAATTATTAACTTGATTGATTTGGTGGGATTTCTTTCTAATTGTGGAGGGATGTATCTAATGATTTTTAAGATGTCGATTTACTTAGCAAACATTTATTGACTGTCTATTTTGTTGAACACACGGTTTTGGTATTCTTGGATATCTAAATATAATC
The DNA here is from genome assembly GCA_023101885.1 of Typhlomys cinereus. NCBI lineage: Eukaryota > Metazoa > Chordata > Mammalia > Rodentia > Platacanthomyidae > Typhlomys > Typhlomys cinereus. The sequence continues at coordinate 670,369 of JALPQD010000023.1, forward strand.
CTTGCACAGAATTAAGGAAGTAAACATGTTTTTGAAAAATTATGACTCATTTAAGCACCATAATATCTGGAGAAAATGAGAATTCCCACATTATATATGTTTTGGTATTAATAGAATTGACCTCATTAAATAGTACACAGTGAGTGATAATGATTCAAATCCAGATTGGCTTGGCTCCAACATGTGTTTTCTTTTCATAGTCCATATTGCTTCTCTTATTTAATCCCTTACAATTTTAATATATGTTCGTAAATTGGGATTTTACATGCATTCTTTTTTTATTAATACATTTTATTATTATTTCAGCTCATACAAACTTATTAGGTATACCAGTTCCCTCCCTCCCTCCTCCTCCATGACTTTGCTATTGTAAACAGTGCTGCTATGAACATGGTCGTGCTTCTGCTATCGAGGTGAACCTCTGCTGTATGGGGGGTTATTCCCAAAAGTGGAATAGCAGGGTCATATGGCATTTCAATCTTTAATTTCATTAAGAATCTCCCGACGGCTCGCCAGAGTGGCTGTATGAGCCTGCATTCCCACCAGCAATGTAGGAGAGTTCCCCTCTCTCCACATCCTCTCCAACATTTGTTGTTGTTTGTATTGTGGATTTTTGCCATCCTGACCGGGGTGAGATGATATCTCAGGGAAGTTTTGATTTGCATTTCCCTGATGGCTAAGGAAGTGGAGCATTTTTTCAGATATTTGTTAGACATTTTAATTTCATCCCTGGTAAAGTTTCTTTTAAGTTCCAGGGCCCATTTTTTAATTGGGCCATTGGTTTCCTTGGTGTTTAGTTTTCTAAGTTCTTTGTGCACTCTGGACAGCAGAGTTCTATCAGATGTGTGGTTAGTGAAGATTTTCTCCCATTCTGTGGGTTACCTTTGAGCTCGCATTATAATCTCTTTATCTGAAGAGAAGCTCTTTAATTTCACAAGATCCCAACTGTTGAGAGTTGGTAGCAGTGACTGTGCCATTGGATGTCTGTTTAGGAACGGTTGGCCTAGCCCAATCAGCTCGAGGGAGTTCCCTACCCTTTCAACTATAGTTTTTATAGTCTCTGGCCTGATATCAAGGTCCTTGATCCATTTGGAATTAAGTCTTGTACATGGTGACAAGTACGGGTCCAGCTTTAATCTTCTGCATGTGGAGATCCAGTTTTGCCAGCACCATTTGTTGAAGACGCTGTTCTTCTTCCATTGGATTCTTTGGGCCCCTTTGTCAAAGATCAAATGGCTGTAACTTTGTGGGCTTATATCTGGGTCTTCAATCCTTATCCATTGATCTGTGTGTCTATTTTGGAGCCAGTACCAGGCTGTTTTTATAACTATGGATTTGTAGTATAGACTAAGGTTTGGTATGGCAATACCTCCAGCTGTGTTTTTGTTACTCAGGATTGTTTTTGCTATCCTGGGTCTTTTGTGCCTCCATATGAACTTTGAGATTGTTTGGTCAACTTCTTTGAAGAATTGCTTTGGGATTTTAATTGGTATAGCATTGAATCTGCATATTGCCTTTGGTAGGATGGTCATTTTTACGATGTTGATTCTGCCAATCCAGGAACAAGGGAGGTCTTTCCACCTTCTGGTGTCTTCTGCAATTTCTTTCTTTAGGGTTTTAAAGTTTTCATTGTAAAGGTCTTTTACCTCTTTAGTTAGGTTTATACCAAGGTATTTCATTTTTTTAGGGACTATAGTAAATGGGATTGTTTCTCTCAAGGCTTTTTCACTTCTTTCATTCTGGGCATATAGGAAGGCCTCTGATTTTTGGACATTTATTTTGTATCCTGCCACCCTGCTGAACTTCTCAATTAGATCCAGGAGCTTCCTGGTGGAGTTTTTGGGATCACTCAGGTATAAGATCATGTCATCTGCAAATAGGGATAGCTTGACTTCTTCCTTGCCGATTGAATCCCTCTTATGTCCCTTTCTTGTCTTATGGCTTCAGCTAAGACTTCAAGTACAATACTTAATAGAAGTGGTGAGAGTGGACAGCCTTGTCTAGTTCCTGATCGAAGTGGGAATGCTTCCAATTGTTCCCCACTGAGCATAATCCTTGCTGTGGGCTTGTTGTATATAGCTTTTATTATATTGATAAAGGTTCCTTCCATTCTTACTGTCTCCAGCATTTTGATCATAAAAGGCTGTTGGATCTTGTCAAAAGCTTTTTCTGCATCTATCGAGAGTATCATGTGGTCTTGGAATTTGGACTGGTTTACATGATGAATTACATTTATTGATTTGCGTATGTTGAACCAACCTTGTGTGCCGGGGATGAAGCCTACTTGGTCCCCGTGGATGATCTTTTTAATATGTTTTTGAATCCGATTTGCTAAGACTTTGTTGAGAATCTTTGCGTCTGTGTTCATCAGGGAGATCAGCCTATAGTTTTCTTTTTTTAGTGAATCTTTATTAGGTTTTGGGATTAAAACGATATTAGCTTCATAGAAGGAATTTGGTAGTGTTCCTTCCTTTGCTATTTGATGGAACAGTTTAAGGAGTATTGGTGTTATTAACTCCTTAAATGTCTGGTAGAACTCTGTACTGAATCCATCTGGTCCAGGACATTTTTTGATGGGAAGATTCGAGATTACTTCCTCAATTTCCTTATATGTTATAGGACTATTTAAATAATTCACAACTTCCTGATTCAATTTAGGTAAGTTGCGTTTACTTAGAAATTCATCCATCTCTTTTGTGTTGTCAAACTTCACAGAGTATAAGTTTTTGAAATATGATGTTATAATTCTCTGGATTTCTTGGGTATCAGTAGTGATAACTCCATGTTCATTTCTAATTTTGTTAATTTGGGTTTTCTCTCTCTTGCTTTTGGTTAGTTTAGCTAGGGGTGTATCAATCTTGTTGATTTTTTTCAAAGAACCAGCTTTTTGACTGGTTGATTTTTTCTATCGTTTTCTTGGTCTCGATTTCAGATATTTCTCCCCTTATTTTGCTAATCTCCTCTCTTCTACTACTTTTGGGATCAGATTGCTCTAGTTTCTCTAAAGCTTTAAGCTGCATTGTTAAGTTGTTTATTTCTGATGTTTCCATTTTTTTGATGTAGGCATTAAGAGGTATGAACTTACCTCTTAGAACAGCTTTCATTGTGTCCCAGAGATTTTGGTAAGTTGTATTTTCGTTATCATTCACTTTCAGGAAATCTTGAATTTCCTTTTTCATTTCTTCCTGAATCCAGTTCTCATTCAGCATCATATTGTTAAGTTTCCAGGAGTTAGTGTATTTTCTCTTGTTTGATGTGTTGTGAATGTCCAGCTTTAGACCGTGGTGGTGTGATAGGGCACAGGTTAGAATTTCAACTTTTTTTGTATTTGTGTAGATTCATTTTGTGGCCCAATATTTGATCTATTTTGGAGAAAGTTCCATGTGCTGCTGAGAAAAATGTGTATTCTTTGGTGCGTGGGTGAAAAGTTAGATAGAGATCTGTAATGTCCATTTCTTTCAGGGTTTGATTAAGTTCCAAAGTGTCTCTGTTAAACTTTTGACCTGTTGATCTATCCCATGTTGAGAGGGCGGTGTTGAAGTCCCCAAGAATTATCGTTTGGTTGTTGATTTCTTGCTTTAGACGCTGTAGGGTTTTCTTAATGAATGTGGAGGGGCCCATATTGGGTGCATATATGTTCAGTATTGTGAAGTCTTCCTGGTGAATTGTACCTGTGACTAAAATGTAGTATCCATCCATGTCTCTTATAATTTTCTTTGGTTTGAAGTCCACTTTGTCTGATATCATAATGGCTACCCCTGCCTGTTTTCTGCTTCCATTTTCTTGTAGAATTGTTGACCAGCCTTTTATTTTTAGAGCGTGCCTATCTTTTCTTGTTAGATGGGTTTCCTGCAGGCAGCAGATTGATGGATTGTGATTTTTAATCCAAGTTTGTAATCTGTGTCTCTTGATCGGTGAATTAATTCCATTAACATTTAGTGTTATAATGGTGAAACTATTGTTAATTCCAGACATTCATTATGTTTAGTAGTTTTTATAAGTATATTGCTTCGCTTTTAATGGAGTTATATTTGCCTTCTGTTCTCCTGGATATGCCTGTTTTTTTCTTCAAGCTTGAGTATCATTTCTAGCATTTTTTGAAGGCCGGATTTGGTGGACATGTATCCCTTCAAGTTGTCTTTGTGCTGGAAGATTTTTCTTTCTCCCTCGATCATGACTGATAGTTTTGCAGGGTAAATCAGCCTGGGTTGACATTTTTGCTCATTCAATACTTGAAGTATGTCTCTCCAAGCTCTTCTTGCTTTTACTGTTTCGACTGAGAAGTCATTTGTTATTTTAATAGGTTTACCTTTAAAAGTGACTTGTTTTTTCTCCCTTGAAGCTCTCAGCACCAGTTCTTTATCTTGAATGTGGAGTGTTTTAGCTGTTATTTGCCGTGGCGAGCTTCTGTTTTGGTCATATCTGTTTGGGGTGCGGAATGCCTCTTGTATATGGATGGGCCTCTCTTTTTTTAGATGAGGAAAGTTTTCCTTGATGATCGTTTGAAAAATTTCCTCAGGGGTGGTATTTTGAGATTCTTGCTCTGTTATTCCATGAATACGCATGTTAGGCTTCTTCAGGGTGTCCCATATCTCTTGGATATTTCTCTCAAGTATCTTTTTGGCTTTAACAACCTCTTCCATTGAGCTGGTTAGTACTCCCACTTTATCTTCAAGGTCTGAAATTCTGTTTTCTGCTTCATTAGTTCTGTTGATAAGACTCTCTGTGGCGTTCTGGGTTGAAGATAACTTGTCTTTTAGCTCAGTTTAAAACTCTGCTTGAGTTTGTTTTAACTGCTCTATGCCAGTTTTTGTTTTTTGCACTTTTTTTCTCAACTCCTCCAAATGTCTGTTGTGTTCCTCTTCAAAGCGATTGATTTGATTATGTAATTCCTCCCTGATTTCCTCTTTCATAGTATTGAACATGGTAATGATCATATTTTGAAAGTCGTTATCCTGGGTCAGGCTTTCTTGGCCTTTTTCCGCGGGTTTGTTCTGGTTGGAGTCTAACATTATGGGATTAATTTCTTCAGTGGGAAATTTGTTTACTTGAGTGTTGCTTCTCATGGATTTGCACTTTGACTTTGGCATTGTCGTTTTAACTCTTAAGATCTCTCAATTTCACTAAACTGAATTATTTGGCTTGGGGTCCTGGTGGGTGGGCACGGGCGGAGACTTACCTAGGTCAAGGGGTGAGGCCCGGCTGGACCGCGTGCACGTCCTGACTGGCAGCTGGGGCGGGGCCCGGGCGCAGGGGGAGGTCCTCCTCGTCCCTTGGCCCTGCGCGCGGCTCCGGCTGGATTTTGGGAGTCGGAGCCGGGTCCCTTTGGGCTGACCTGGGGTCCTAGGGCGCGGGGTGAGGTCCGGCTGGACCGGGTGCGCTCGCGCACCTCCGGACCGGCGGAGCGGGGTGGGGTGAGAAGGAGCACATGCATTCTTATACTATCATTGAAATGGCTTACATATTTCACATATATGTAAACTTATAGCTTGAGGACATAAATTTTGAGGTGGTTAGTGTATTTAATATGCTTTAAAATGTACACCTGTATATTTTATACACTGAGAAAGTTAATTTAAGCAAAAAGAAAATAACTATTTGATTAAAAAATAAATCTTTTCTGCAAGGTTTATATTTCTGCAAGAGCTTCGTTATATGCCTAGAATAATGTTAAACATTTTAAAACAAGCAGCACTTCTTCCTCAAGAATCTTGACATCTTTAGGATTTGCATATCAGTTATAATATTTAAAACATTATGTATATGTACATATGTAATATGTTGCATAGGCCATATGCATATGTGTACATATATGTATATGCTATCACTACATATATGTATAGCTATCATTTATATATGTGTATGTTATGAATATTTATTTTATGAAATGTTTTATCTTCTGTTCATCTATGGAGTTCAATTACAAGGAAAACTTGTTGAAACGATTATGTGAGTTTGTCCTATGCCTATAGCAAGCATATGCTAGTGCCAGAAGTCGAAGGCATGCACTTGTTTTTGCATTGGAAGGGCACATGATAAAGGTTAAGTGTTGCTGAAAAGAATATTTTTAAACAATTTATAGGGGTAGTGATGAAGGTATCCCTACTCGAAGCAGGCTCATGTAGTTGAGGTGAGAGTTCTATGATTCATGATAATGTGAGTCATGTAAACTTTCCATTTCAATAAGCTGTTTCCACTATGTAACTCAATAAACATGCAGTGAGCACCTATTAAACAGGAGACACCATGCTGTATGTCTTATGGGAAGAATGAATCTACTATCCCAAACAAAAGAATCATTTCATACTTATGTCGACAATGACCTAGAATATTTGCAGCCTGTATAATTCCTTTTACAGAAAATTCCTTTTACTGTCATTATGTTTCCTGTTTTCTCTGTGCATTACTGAAAGGCAGAATAGTTGGATGTTCTTTTCCACAGAAGAACTTGTTCATTTTGATGACAAAGAAATACTTTAAGAGGCAAAAGCTATAAGCCTAGATCTGGCTATTGGACTCAGAGAGAAATTAAATCTGAGCAACTTAGATAGTGCTTCTCTGCAGCAGTAGCCTCTCCTGTATGTTCCAATGAGAAAAGCTAATAAAGGTATGAGGTCCAAGAGAGGGATATGGGATGGACCAATCATGTATATATAGTGCTGAGGAGACAGGACAGGCCATTTGAGATAAAATGGAGGAAAGGCAGATAAGCAAGAACAAGGTTGAAGACTAGAGGATTTCAGTCTTTTCATAAAAGATGCATTCATTCAAGTGTGAAGTGGGTAAAGGTAGATTTGAAGTCACAGGCAGGGTATAAATGTTTGTAGTATTTGCCACTGAGCCACTGGTAAGAAGACTTAAAGGAAAAAGAAAGTCATACAAACCATTGATTTGTAAATGATGTTACTGATCTCTTTTCATTCAAAAATTGAAGAGCAGGAGTGAAAAAGATCCACAACTGGGAGAGATGTCAGTCAGGGTCAGTTGGTGATTGGCAGGGTAGGAATCCAGGAAAGACCTGAATAAGAGTGATTATAGGGTAAAGATATGGATAATGCTGAAATTATTGACTATTTTCACTTTTATAACTCAGCCAAAAAACCACTCAACTACACTACTTGTGTCTTAGTTTCCTGTGGTTTGTAACAAATCGGCTTAGAGGTTTAAAGCAACACTAACCATGTTACATTCTGGACATCAGAAGTCCAAAAATAATTTTCGTGGACCAAAATCAAGGTATAAGCAGGTCCGTTTCTCTCAGAGCTCCAATGGACAGGACTAGAAAGTGGATGATACAAAGAAAGAGATCTAAGAGGAATCAGGATATAAAACATTGAAAGATAAGTCAGGAAGTTGTGCTGTCTCACAATTTGAGAATTTGGAAGCAACAAATGACCATGTATATTACAATGCCTCCTGAGAAAGAAGTATCAAAGAAATGGACTATTGTTCAGAATGTGAAAGAACTAGAAAGAATGGTATCAGATGGGGCATCCCTAGGGTTGTCAGAACTTGGAGGATGATAGCCAGCAAAACAGAAGATTTTAGTGGAAATCTAGTATGTTAAAGAACCTGGTCAATCATCTCAGAATATAGCAACAATATACGGCAGAAGATACATGAGCATGTAGCAAAAGACTTACAAACCAGAAGCTTTGCTGCCTGCTGCTGACAGAACAGGAACCAAGATGCTGAAGAGGAGAGACCAAAGTATGTCACCCTCTCTTCCCTATTTCTCATCTCATTTTTGTATCATGGGAAGTTTAAGAAGGAACCCACTTTCATCTGGAAAAGGTATGAATAAAGAGGAAGCCTGAAGAATAAGGACTTAGGATAGTTCTGAATTGTTCTGGTGACCAGCTAGGAAGATGTGTGTACTTCTGGCATAGAGTGCTGACACGTGAGACAGTGTCCTTTCTTCCTATGGAAGGGGGGATGAAAGTCAGCACATTCTTTGGTCCAATGTTTCTTATCACAAAAATACTACTGAATAAAGACTGCCTGTACAACCTTTGACACTTTCAAAGCTTCTTTGTAAGCTACCCCACCTTAGTGGAACAGGTATTAATATTATTGACAGATAAACCCACTCAACTTAGTGGGATTGCAGGATCAAACACAGGACACAAGGCCAAAAAATAGCCCAGTCGTGGTTAATCTCCAAGTTTCCTAAACTAACTGCAACCCCATTGACCAAATTAAAAAGGAGATTGACCTGAAAAATAGTGGTGTTGTTTAAGGGAGTATGAGAAGAAAAAGGGGCATTTATTAAACCACCAGATAATTTAAAAATTGGTTTTCAACCAAAGGGGGTAGGAGGTGGTTAAGAAAATTTTTCAATCTTAGAAGTAAATATGAAAATGTTACCACAAAGCCTTAGAGGAAAAATTTATTGACTAGCAAACTACCAGTATGTTGCCTTGTTGTTCATATTGTGGTGAACCCTGAAAATGTTGGCTTAGAAATTTTCCATGTGGTGTGGATGGTGCAATTCTGGTTTCTAAAATGACCATATCGCTGTGGAATTCCAAAGGATAGAAAGGCAGGAAAAGTTCCCAGGCAAAATGGGCTGAAGTCATCCTTACAGGGACCTGGATGGGCAATAGTATGAATTAATTCAACAATGTGTATATGTGTATGTATTTTGCACTTGACTGTCTATGTGAGTGTGTGTTCTTCACAGTTGTTTAATTAAAGGCCCAGAAATCACTAGTCTCCCAAATTAATGTGCAAAGGATATAGAGTCTTGGTAAATATTCAATATGCCCTTGGGCAATTATACAGGAGTTCAGAAGGACAAAATATAAATATAACACAACTCATTCCTAGAATCTGAAGATATTGCAAATACTTGGTTTAGGCATAATTTCCTTGAGTGGGAAGTGCTTTCTTCCACGTTCTGGTAAGGATACTAGAAAAGGAAGGGAGGTGAAGAAGAGCTGAAAGAAGAGAAAGAATTTTTTCCTGTAATTATCATGAAGAAAATTGAACAATGTGAAAGATAAGAGGAAGCAAATTCTTTCAAGTGGCTTTTTTCAGTTTCCTAACAAAATATTTGGCCTTGACTTAGCTATTCTCCAGATGTTTATGTGAAGTGAAGTACTACAGGGGAATTTTAGATTTTGCATCTGCCTGTAATTGAATAATATGTCATAAGAGTTTACTTTAGCTATGTATACATAGTGATGAATACTTTCATCTTTAGAATAAATTAGAGTTAAAAGGTGGTGGGATTGAAGGAATTACTTAGAATATCTTAAAAAAGCTTTTCTCCTGCGTCAGACATAGAAGATGTACCTTCTAAGTAGACCAAATGCATCAAGTGCCTGTAATAAATTTTAGGCCTGAGGAATAATCATTTGGCGTTGTTGAAGAAAATTCGGAGCCAATGGAAGGGTTGCAAATAATATTAATATCATATTTTCATGTTCAAACAGAAGTGCCACTTGACAAGCAGTGGGAGATCATTCCCAAATTCTTTAAAGCTGCAATTCTTAGTGAATGCATGTATGTTCTCCTTAATGGAGAAAGATAACACATCAATTGCCAAAAGTCCAATTCCCAGAAGTTCATTTTCCAATTGCTAAAGGGATGAAATGGCATATATCACAGAGGACATGTTGTTATGAGGGAAACAGATCATACTGCACATTCCAAAAGGAATATGAAACTTTTATATGGGGAATAAGTGCTTAAGATAGGAAATAAGAACATATAAAATATTGTCAGACCCTAAAGCCAGTCTGGATGATAATGCTATTCTTCCCCCAAAGCAGAGTTTTTCCAGCTCAGCGAGTGACTGTAATAATAAAAATGGAGGGATGCAAGCCATTAGGTTCTATCCACTTTGGGCTTATGATACAAAAAGAAACACTAAATAATCCTTCTGCTTTTTATTCTAGTCTCTTCCAGGCTTCCTTGCCTTCTTTTTGATCTTACCATGTTAGGTCAACAACTACTCACATTGGTGACCCACCTACCCATTTTTCCACTGACATTGTTTTAGTTAGTCAAGCCCAGGCTGTAAGGTCTAATTGGGTTCTTGTTTCCTTCGAATGGAAATATTCCTTCCTGGAGGAAGGAAGGAGACTCATAAGGTTCATAAGGTTCAGATTCACAAGGCCCCTGTCCAAGGTCATAGAAATAGTTAACAATTAACCAGGGGAGAATATAACTTCAGTGGAGTTTTATGAGAATTGGGCATGATGCACCAGTGATGCAGCCTTTCTCAGTCATTGTGCGTGCTGAGGTGGGCTTTTTGGTGAGGCAGCTACCTTTGAGCCACTCATGCTCCTGTAAGTAACGCCTTACCCAAAGTCTTGTAAGTAACTCAAGCGAATTGACTGGCATAGCAATATAGAATTCTGTTGCAGTTCACATGCATGGTTGCTGATAAATCACTATCAAATGGCTTAAGGGAACAAGGGGTTTATTTTCTTACGATAGTCTGATTACAGTCTGTAGTCCAGCTTGACGGGAGGTATGCACCAACACCAGGGCCGAGGGAACTGACCATACCATCTCTACATAGTGGCTGAGAGAGGGACCATCCTAACTTGCCAGACCAGCATGTCTAGCCAAGTATACGCAAGGATGCCAACTTCCTCAACCAACTCTCAGTATTTTATTCATCTGTTCAGGGCCTAGTCCCACCCATCATAGGCTGGGCCTTCCCCATCAGCTAGACAATCTCCTGTAGGTTTGCTCTGGGCTTAACCCAACCACTAATTGTCCCAAATGTGCCCAGAGTTCAAACCCTCTATAGTCAAATTGACACCTGTGCCAAACTATGACAAACTAGATGGGTTCTTTTCTTTGATCTGTTGTTAATATCCTATCTGTAGTGAATATAAACAAGTCTCTTCAGGAAAAGTCATACACTAGGACACATTTTCATACCCCATGTGTGGGAACTTTTGTAGTATACATAAGTCACTTGTTTCCTGATTTTCCTTTTGTAAGAAGGAGGAATTTTGACTTTTCACTGTTTTCTTGAGCCAGAAATGAGGTATACTGTTTAATTAGTGATCAAATGCCACTAGAAAATATTGGTATTTACAGTTTTCCTTTCCTAGTTGGTTTCTCTTTAACACCAGCAAATTGTGAGTACTGTATTTGTACAGTGCAGATTAGCATACCTTGACAGAACACATTGACAAGAATGATAGTCTCCGATACCCTTAAGGGGTTGATTTTTACTTTATTTCTATATTGTCTGCACTTAATACATAGCAATAGCTTGATAATATTTGTGGAATTAGTGAATGTAAGTTCAAATGTTAAGTTGAGAGAAAGTTTATAGTTTATATTATTTTGAAGTCATAAATTTAAGTTTCTTTCACTTGACTGCTCTGGTAAACATTTGATAGTAATTAGAAATGACAAATGAAAACCAGAATTTTCTGGGTTACATATAACATTGGTGAACATATGGTCTGAACTGCAAAGATGTTGCTTTCCCAAGTATTAATGGATATTATTTCTGAGTATTCTGCCATCCAACTGTGAAATTTGCCTGTAGAAATTTATGACCAAGGAGCATTTATCTTCTAAACGCTTCAAATCACTAAGCTGCCTCACATTCTTTGTGAAGCATCAGATTACCAAATGTAACAGTAAAGCTACTCCACTCATTTTGTATTTGAAATAGCTATTTGCAAATTTTAGAAGAGATGGGAGAGAAATATATCTAGGAAGTAGATATATTCTAGGAAGTACTGGATAAAAGGCATTGATAACTTGCTTTTGGATTCAAGACATTCTAAATAAAACTACTTCACTCACATAAAGAAACATCTATTAGTGAGGCACACTTAGATTAGTTGGTTAACTAATGTGATATTAAAAAGGATCCATGTTATCAACACCACTTGCCATGTTTCCTGTAAGTTTAAATTCAGGTTCAAGTTAATGGTCTTACGCATCACTTACAGATATAATGCCTGTGTGTATTTTGTGTAGGTTATTCACATGTGTACATACTATGGATGCAAGAAAATTATATCAGATATCTTTCTCAGTCATTTTCCATATTATATTTTGAGACAGTCTTCCTTGAGCCTGGAGCTCATCGATTTGGCTGAACTGACTGGCTAGTGATCCTCTGGGGTCCTCCTTTCTCTGTCTTCCTAGGGTAGTGATTACAGGGGTGTGCAACCACACTGCACTCTTTTTACATAGGTGTTAGGGCTTTGCATTTACATCTCAATTTTGCATGGTGAGTGGTTTGTCAACTTAGAAATCTTCCCTGCTCAGATACAATGCTTTCCAAAAACCAAAACCAAAACAAATAAAAAAAAAAAAACCCAGCAAACATAGTTTTTCTTTACTGTTTTGGAAGAACCGGGAAATCTCTACCAAAAGTCTTGACCTGAATTCTTTTCATCATTGTTTGGCCGGAACAAAGTCACACATTCATTTTTCATTGAGTCAGAATTTACAGGAATAAGATGCTAAAATGGAAACATAGACAGATCAATCATCAATCTAAATATATATTTAAAAGACACATAAACCCACCAAGGGCGGTATAGATCATTTGTCTCATGTCAACCCATTCTGAATTCATGAACTAACCAACATCGTGTTTCATCTTCACTGAAAACTGATGAATTCTAAAATTTAAATGCATATTCCAGCAACAAGTTTAAGAAGATAGAACTGAACTAATCCACACTTCATTTCTTATCTATCTTGCAGGAAAACAATGTCTAATCCTCATACTTTCTTTGCCTTGTCTCAACTGAGATGCTCTAGCAGATTTAAATTTGAGTTTGGTGATTGTTGATTGGAAGTGAGATTGACCAGGGCCACCACCTTTAGAATCTCTTAAAGGACTTTTTTAATCCTTTTCCTTTACTCTATCTATTTTTATTTTTGTTTTTTAACAGGATAAGAGGTAGTTTATTTTGCATCCATGTGTGAGTGATCATGGCTTGAGAATACAAATTCAGGTTGCCCCAAACTCTATGTTCTATTGTGGCAGCAGTTTCTTGGGATGTTGTAATCACAGAAACAAAGAAAGCCCTAAATCAAGACTTCTTGTTTCTTTTTAAAGTATGTCTCTGCTCTTCTGATCTTTTACTTATGGTAAAATAGATGTTTTATTAATAGCGCTTTTTAAGAAAAGATACAAGAATTGTATACATAGAGGGCACACACTTGAAAAATAGTAAATGCCACAGGTGATAAAAGTCAACATAATTAAATCATTTCCATGTACTTTGTGTGATGGCAGGTCACTTAGTTCACTAAGTGAACTAATCAACTAGCTGACTGTCATGTAGGTTTTAACTAAAGACCTCCAAATTCAGAGAGTTTGAGGCAATTGCCAGAGGCGTTGCTTGCTCTCTGAGTGGCCAAACTGGGACTCAAAACCATAGCACTCTGTGTCTGTCCGCAGGAGCGCTCTTCTCACTAGATAAGAAATACGTACTTTTTTTCTAAAATAAATGTTTAAGCTTGTGGAAATAGACCCTAGCATGTCTAAAGTCACCCATAGGACTGAAAAGGTAGACCCTAGCATGTCTAAAGTCACCCATAGGACTGAAAAAGTTGTTGTGACCTTTCTCATCAGGCCAGTGAGGATGAAAGCAGAACTCCAACTCTGATTTGGTGATTGATAGACAAGGAGGTCTTGGCCATCTTCAGCTCTTTCTTTAGGAACAAATGGTTCTACTAGAGGAGGGCTTGGCAAAGCATGGCCTTCAGATCAAAAGCGACTTGTTGCTTTTTTGTGATCACAGTTTTATTGGCACAGAACCATCTCCATTTCCTTATATGCTATCAGAGACTGTTTTTTGCCCAGCAAACAGCACAACTGAATATTACAACAGGCCAAATGACAGGAAGGCCTAAGATGCTGACTAGATGGCCCTTTATGAAAAATATTTGCCAACCCCTATGCTATATTCATGGTCCTCAAATATCCAAAATTGAGATAAAGAAAATGACACAAAGAATTAACAAAGAAAGAGCTGGTTCTCTGAAAAAAACAAGAGTGATTAAACTCTTATGCAAATTAACCAGAAACAAAAGAGAGAAAACCCAAATTAATAAAAATAGAGATGAAAACGGTGCTATAGCAACTGATCCTGAGAACCTTCAGAGAATTATAAGATCATATTTCGAAAACTTATTTTCCACAAACTTTGACAATCAGAAAGAAATTGATGAATTTCTATGTACATACAACTTACTGAAATTGAATCAGGATGAACCGAATTATTTAAATAGTTCTATGTAAAGTAACAAAGTCAAAGAAGTAATTACAAATCTCCCCCCTTCCAAAATAAGCCCTTAACCAGACGGGATCAGTGCAGAAATCTACCAGACATTTAAAGAACAACTAATACCGTGATGATTCCTTGAACTACTCCACAAAATAGGAAAGGATGGAGTACTTTCAAACTTTTTTTTTATTTCCACTCATACAAACATAACAGGTACACCGGGCCCCTCCTTCCCTCCACCCCACCCCCCTGTGCCCCTCCCCTCTCCCCTCCCTAACCATCACCCAGTGCCTCCCCTTCCTATCCCCGGAGCATCCTTTAATGTGCATGCCAAACTCTCCTCTGGGTCCTCCTCTCCAGTGAGGTGCAAGGACCCAGTGGCATTTCCCAGAACCCTTTCCTGTGTTCCCCTTAAGCATAGGAGCACTACGATGGCTGTCAATCCCTGCCTCCAAGGATCCTAGTGCCTTTAGCCCATGGTAGACTTTGTGGGGTCAACAGTGTGTTGGACATTGTGCAGGTCATGCAATGTCCAATTATGATTGCTTCGGCCCTAACTTGTGTGGAGTATCTTGCATATCATTATTCCTCCCATCCTTGTGCTCTTACAATCTTACTGCCCCCTCTTCTGCAAATTTCCCTGAGCTTCAGGATGGGGAGAGATTAGGCTGGCCTAGTTCCAGGTGGTTGATATAGAGTCTCCGATGTTCTGAATTATGGTTTGTTGATTTTTTTTTCAGTTTTGCTGCTCCTGCAATGCCCTTCACTCCATCCTGATGGGTATTGGATGTCACCCCTTGCAGTCCTTGATGGTGGACTATTTTCTCTGCTGTAACATGGTCCCTTCTGTCCTTGTTTCTGGTGGGGCCCTCCTTCCCCATCCCTCCTGTTTATAATCTTTGCAATTACTGTAGGTATTACAGAGATTTATCCTTGAGTGTTTTCAAGTGGGTTTGGTACTAGGGGCCATCTATTAGGGAGTATACGGCACTTAATTTTCTGTGTCTGGGATACTTCATTCAATATAATTGTTTCTAGTTCCATCCATTTCCCCGCGAATTCCATTAATTCATCATTTTTGATGGCCGAGTAGTACTCCATTGCATAGATGTACCACATTTTCCTTATCCACTCGTCAACTGTTGGACATTTGTGCTGATTCCATGACTTTGCTGTTGTAAAAAGTGCTGCTATGAACATGGTCGTGCTTGTGCTATCGAGGTGAATTTTTGCTGTATGGGGGGTTATTCCCAGAAGTGTAATAGCAGGGTCATATGGCATTTCAATCTTTAATCTCTTTAGGAATCTCCAGACGGCTCACCAGAGTGGTTGTATGAGCCTGCATTCCCACCAACAATGTAAGAGAGTTCCCCTCTCTCCACATCCTCTCCAGCATTTGGTGTTGTTTGTATTGTGGATTTTTGCCATCTTGACCAGGGTGAGATGATATCTCAGGGAAGTTTTGATTTGCATTTCCCTGATGGCTAAGGAAGTGGAGCATTTTTTAAGATATTTGTTAGACGTTTTAATTTCATCCCAGTAAAGTTTCTTTTAAGTTCCAGGGCCCATTTTTTAATTGGGCCATTAGTTTCCTTGGTGTTTAGTTTTCTAAGTTCTTTGTGCACTCTGGATAATAGAGCTCTATCAGATATGTGGTTAGTGAACATTTTCTCCCATTCTTGGGTTTTGTACTCGTGTTACAATCTCTTTATCTGAACGGAAGCTCTTTAATTTCACGAGATCACATCTGTTGAGAGTTGGTTGTAGTGACTGTGCTATTGGATGTCCGTTTAGGAACTGTTGGCCTAGCCCAATTAGCTGGAGGGAGTTTGCTAAGACTTTGTTGATTATCTTTGCATCTGTGTTCATCAGAGAGATTGGCCCATAGTTTTCTTTTTTAAGTGTATCTTTATTAGGTTTTGGGATTAAGATGATATTAGCTTCATAGAAGGAATTTGGTAGTGTTCCTTCCTTTGCTATTTGATGGAACAGTTTAAGGAGTATTGGTGTTATTAACTCCTTAAATGTCTGGTAGAACTCTGTGCTGAATCCATCTGGTCCAGGACATTTTTTGGAGGGAAGTTTCGAGATTACTTCCTCGATTTCCTCACATGTTACAGGACTATTTAAATAATTCACAACTTCCTGATTCAATTTAGGTAAGTTGCGTTTACTCAGGAATTCATCCATCTCTTTTGTGTTGTCAAATTTCACCGAATATAGGTTTTTGAAATATGACGTTATAATTTTCTGGATTTCTTGGGTATCAGTAGTGATAACTCCATTTTCATTTCTACTTTTGTTAATTTGGGCTTTCTCTCTGTTGCTTTTGGTTAATTTAGGTAGGGGTGTATCAATCTTATTGATTTTTTTCAAAAAACCAGCTTTTCGAGTGGTTGATTTTCTGTATCGTTTTCCTAATCTCAATTTCGGATATTTCTCCCCTTATTTTGCTAATCTCCTCTCTTCTACTGCTTTTGGGATCAGATTGCTCTAGTGTCTCTAAAGCTTTAAGATGCATTGTTATTTATTTCTGATGTTTCCATTTTTTTGATGTAGGCATTAAGAGCTATGAACTTACCTCTTAGGACAGCTTTCATTGTGTCCCAGAAATTTTGGTAAGTTGTATTTTCATTATCGTTCACTTTCAGGAAATCTTGAATTTCCTTTTATTTCTTCCTGAATCCAATTCTCTTTCAGCATCATAGTATTAAGTTTTCAGGAATTAGTGCATTTTCTGTTGTTTGTTCTGTTGTGGATGTCCAGCTTTAAGCCGTGGTGGTCTGATAGGGCACAGGCTAGAATTTCAACACTCCTGTATATGTGGAGATTCGTTTTGTGGCCCAATATGTGATCTATTTTGGGGAAAGTTCCATGTGCTGCTGAGAAAAATGTGTATTCTTGGGTGCATGGATAAAAAGTTCAATAGAGATCTGTATGGTCCATTTCTTTAAGGGTTTGATTAAGTTCCAAAGTGTCTCTGTTAAGCTTTTGACATGTTGATCTATCCCATATTGAGAGGGCGGTGTTGAAATCTCCAAGAATTTTCATTTGGGGGTTGATTTCTTGCTTTAGATACTGTAGGGTTTTCTTAGTGAATGTGGAGGTGCCTGTATTAGGTGCATATATGTTCAGTATTGTGAAGTCTTCCTGGTGACTTGTACTTGTGACTAAAATGTAGTATCCATCTGTGTCTCTTATGCTTTTTTTTTTTTGGTTTGAAGTCCACTTTGTCCAACAGCATAATAGCTACCCCTGCTTGTTTCCTGGTTCCATTAGCTTGCAGAATTTTGGACCAGCCTTTCCTTTTTAGGATGTGCTTATCATTTGTGTTGAGATGAGTTTCCTGAAGGCAGCAGATTGATGGGTTGTGGTTTTTAATCCAAGTTCGTAATCTGTGTCTCTTGATTGGTGAGTTAATACCATTGACATATAATGTTATAATGGAGAAATTATTTTCAATTCTGGACATTTCTATGTTTAGTGGATTTTGTAAGCATATTGTTTGACATTCATGTTTTGTTGGTATTATACTTCCTTTCTGTCCTCCTGGATACACTTGCTTTTTTTCTTCAAGCTTGAATATCATTTCTAGCATTTTTTGGAGGCCTGGTTTGGTAGACATGTATCCCTTCAAGTTGTCTTTGTGCTGGAAAACTTTTCTTTCTTCCTCAATCATGACAGATAGATTTGTTGGGTATATCAGTCTGGGTTGGCATTTTTGCTCATTTAATACTTGAAGTACGTCTCTCCAAGCTCTTCTTGTTTCACTGTTTCCATTGAGAAGTCATTTGTTATTTTAATAGGTTTACCTTTAAAAGTGACTTGCTTTTTTCCTCTTGAAGCTCTCAGCACCTTTTCTTTGTCTTGAATGTGGAATGTTTTGACTATTATTTGCCATGGCGATTTTCTATTTTGATCATATCTGTTTGGAGTGCAAAATGCCTCTTGTATTTGGAGGGGCCTCTCATTTTTTAGTTGAGGGAAGCTTTCATTTATGATAATTTGAAAATTTTCCTCAGGTGTGGTATTTTGGGATTCTTGCTCTGGTATTCCATGAATGCGCGTGTTAGGCTTCTTCAGGGTGTCCCATATCTCTTGAATGTTCCTCTCAAGTACCTTTTTGGCTTTAACTACCTCTTCCATTGAGCTGGTTAATTCTCCCACTTTGTCTTCAAGATCTGAAATTCTATTTTCTGCTTCATTAGTTCTGCTGAGTTTTGAAGATAACTTGTCTTTTAGTTCAATTTTAAACTCTGCCTGAGACTGTTTGAACTGCTCTATGCCTATTTTTGTTTCTTGAACTTTTTTTTCTCAACTCCTCCAAGTGCCTGTTGTGTTTCTGTTCAAAGCAGTTGATGAGGTTGTTTAACTCCTCTCGGATTTCCTCTTTCATAGTATTAATCATGGTAACGATCATACCTTGAAAGTCGTTATCTTGGGTCTGGTTTCTTGGCTATTTTCTGTGAATTTGTTCAGGTTGGAATCCATCATTATGGGATTAGTTCTTTCAGTGGGAGATTGGTCTTCTTGGGTTTTGTTTCTCATGGATCTGCACTTTGACTTGGGCATTGTTGTTTTGTCTTTCAGGGCCTTTCAGTTTCTGTGTGTTTTTGACTGAACTGATTTAGTTGGTATTAGTACACTTGGGCAGTTATTACTAGTGCTTGCTTTGGAGTTGGTAGTTTGTCTTTTGTTATTGTTATATCCTAGATGAGGCTATTAGGCTGTTAGTACATCAGTTAAGTCAAGTTAAGTAGACAGGGGGTGAATATTAGTATGGTAGTGCACTTTTACGATTTAGTATCTTGGTGATATGTGAGGATGAGTGGTGTAATCCCTGGAGTTGTACATGTTTTTGGGGTGGCTGTATGGAAAAGTTAATCTACAGTGATTCATACTAGAAAGGAACAGTAAGGTTGAAAAAAAGGAGGTTTACTTATCTTTGGGCTGGATGTGAAGAATCTCTCCCATGTGATAGGATGATTGTAGAGGTCTTAAGACATATGGCCTTTGACCCTTAGAACTTTGCTTGAGTTTCCTTTGGACTCTATTGAATTCTGAGTAGCAGTGTGTCTTCTGTGGACCATGTGCGTGGATCCCAGGTGGGCCGGAGAGGCAGAGGGACTGATGCTGATGGCAGAATTCTTCACCTGGGACCTGGGACTTGGGTTAGTGGCCCACCCAAGCTCCAGGGATGGAGGAATGTGAGCAAGTCCTGTCCAGTTGGTCGGAGAGGCGGGCGGGAGGAAGAAAGGGGCTAGGGCCCGGGGTGTGGCCCAGGCAAAACCGGAGGCAGCCTGGGTGTTTCTGGGGCTGGCTGGTGGGAGGCGCTGGGACACAGGGCCACCTGGGGGTCTGGGCGAACTCACCTGGGATGGAGGACTGGGAGCGCGGTCAGGCGGACAGGCTGGCGGGAGGAAGAAAGGTCAAACTTTTTCTATGAAGCTAATATTACACTGGTTCCAAAACCAAATAAAGATACGAGAAAAAAGAAAACTATAGCCCAATCTCATTGATGAACACAGATGCAAAAATCCCCAGTAAAATTTTAGCAAATAATGAGAAACCTGGTTAAGTTCACAGACGTTCTTTCCTGATCTCACCAGAAGGGGAGGGCATATAGTCTAGCAGATAAAAAGTAATCATTTTGCAAATGGGTGATGGACCCCTCCCTCAGTGAGGTTTCCTACTCTTATTACATCTACCCTTGAATGTGCTATTACAACAAGACTCCAGTTTAACAGCTTTTTGTCTCTGGCCAGGGGGTGACATACAGTGCCCAGCAGAATGGAGTGAAGGGAATTGCAGGAGCAGCAAAACTGCAAAAGAAAATCAACAAACCACAATCCAGAACTTCAGAGACTCTATATCAATCACATAGAACTAGGACAGCCTAATCTCTCCCCACCCTGGAGCTCAGGGACATTTGCAGAAGAGGGGGCGGTAAGATTGTAAGAGCAAAAGGATGGGAGGAGCAACGATTTGCAAGATTCTCAACAATAGTTGGGGCCAAAGCAATCATAATGGGACTTTGCATGCCCTGCGCAATGTCCAGCACACTGTTGCCCTCATAAAGTCTAGCATCTGTTAAGGGCACCGAGACCCCTGGAGGCAAGGGATTGACAGCCATAGTAGTGATCTTATGCTTAAGGGGAAGAAGAGAAAGGGCTTATGGAAATGCCACTGGGTCCTTATATGTCATCGGAGAGGAGAACCCAGTGGAGAGTTAGGCGTACACAATAAAGGACTCTCTGGGAATTGGGGGGGAGGCACTGGGAGAAGGGGAGGGGGAGGAGGGGGGAGGAAGGGAACTGGTAAAAAATTTTAAAATGTATAATTAAATTTTTAATAAAAAAAATTTTAGCAAACTGCATTCAAAAGCATATCAAAAATATCATTCAGTATGACCAAGTAGGATTTATTCCAAGGTCACAAGGTTTGTTCAACATACACAAATCAATAAATGTAACTCATCATATAAACAAATGTGAAGACCAAAACTACATGTGTCTTAATAGACACGTAGTTTTTGTATTGGTACTTTTGAATATTTCAAAATCGGTACCTGTGGGCTGGAGAGATTGCTCACTGGTTAAGGCTCTATCTTGCAAGCAGAAAGACTTGAGTTGGGATCCCACATCCCATATAAAAACTCCAGGCAGAAACAGCAGCAACCTGCACTTCTGGCCCTGGTGGGCAGAGCCTGGGAAATCCCAGAGCAAAGCAAGAAGGAGGTAGAAGCAATCCAGGATGATTCCTGAACTCACCCTTGTTCCTCCATAGGGACACACAGTGCCCTCTGATACACATACACACACACAATAAATAAATAAATATTTTTAAATATTAGTGCCTGTGTCTCACACCCAAAATTTTTTGTAATTTGATCTGAGGGAGAGCCATCTTTTAAAAAAAAAAACTTAATTCATGTAAATCTCATATAGATCCAGACACTCTTGAGTGTAACTTTTTTTGGCTCTAGGAAGATGAACATGTTTACAGTTCTTTCTTAAGCTAATAAGTAGTTAGATCAGTACTTGAACTCATGCCTACTTATTTCCACAACTCAGGTTCTTTACCACCACCACTCACTAGCCTGTCAGCTTACTTCTCTCAACCTTTGTCTCTTCCTTTACAAAAATAGGTTTAATAAAATGGTCTCTTCTGCTACAGTGATCAAATTGAGATAGTGTCTATATGTACTTTAAAAATGATCAAGAGTTGCATAAGTGTCAATACATATTTGGAAACATTTTCTGGAATTAGTGGAAGATACTTTAAATAAACAAAGTCTCTTTAATTAAGTCATAAATAAGAACTCAGACCTGAAACAGGAAATGAGCTTGGTGTGCTCTGGAAGGAGAAATGGCTATAATGCTTAAAGCAGGGTCAGAAGGATAGGTACTGAGGCAGATCTTGATCATGCCTGTCAGGGCACAGAAGTCTGGACTTATGTACAGTGCAGTGAATGTCTTGAGAAAGGTGGGTAAGTGTGGGAGGGGACTGCTCCAATGTGCTTCTGAGAGTCACTTTTTCTCTGAAGAATTACAGAGGGTGGAGAAGAAAGGGAGCCACCACATAACTAGCTAATAATAGCACAGTACTGTCTGCAATTACAGTGGGAAATGGTTAACATTTGATGGAAGCTAGAGTTCTACTAGGAAAGTGAGATCCAGTGTCTACACTAAGAGCAAAGATGAGCAAACGATCATACAACTTTCAAATGAGGAATTTAGCCAAGGAGAAAGCACATGTATGTGGTCCATATTGTTTCATTGTGGCTAGATGGAAACTCCAAAGGACATCTATTGTTTATTTTCATCAAATGTATTGTATATTTTCTCTTTTTACCAATTACATAATCTCCACATTCATTTTTATTTGAAATTTATACTGTTTTCATATTTTATTAATAATTTTTATATACAAACAAGATATGTTTCTCTTCATGTCCCCTCTCCCTTTCTTCCCACCTCCTCCTCTCCCACTGTCCCCTGCCTTCACACATCCGTCCCTGTCTCTCCTCCATCATGTCTCTCTGTATGTGTGGCCCATAGGATTCCCTTTGGGACGCCTGTAGTGGTGAAGCACCAGGCCTCTATAGTATTCTTACTTGTGGCCTGTTTCGAATACTGTTTTGAAAGAACTAAGCAAAACGTGGAGAAATGATAGACTTTATAGTCTCCAGTAGGCTTGAAAGTTGTTTTGCTCTTCGATCAAAGGTCAATATGTTTGTTTGCACTGCGTGTGAAAAGAGGGTCTTATAATAATTTGTTGGATAAGTAATGGATGACAATTAAAATTAGTACTAAACACCTAAATGATTGCCCTGAATTGTTAAAGGATGTTATTGGATATTATTAGTCCCCAGAATGATTTGATAGGTTGTGAAATTAGTTCTCATATGTAGATTAAAATATAAAAAATATAGGTTGGTTCAATTCATTGGGTCACAAAAACATATGAATATGGGAAAGAAAATCATAGGAAAGAAAGAGGATTAACAGGAGTGGGAGGAAATAAGAGAGGGTGAGGGAATTAGAGTGATCAGAATACATTGTGCACATGTATGACATTGCTGAAGAAGAAATTTCATTTAAAAAGCACTTATACAGAAAACATACTTCAGAAACAGTGGTAAAAACTAAAATACACTGCTGGGGGGTAAAAAGACATTCCAAATAGTGGAAAAGAAGTCCAGCCACGACAGATTCTACACTAATGTTAACTATGCGAAACTAGATAATTAATTGAGAAGAAATGAGAGGCAAATGGCATATTTGAGCATTCCTTATTTCGTTGGTTCACAGGATACTGGATTCATGTCAGGGATATCTTTTTCTCAACAGAGGCACTATTCTGTTTGAAGTCCAGTTGGCTCTCAGGTGTCAAACTCAAGACGGAAGTGCAGGGCTTCCTTCTGATGGATTTATGGTTTTAGACTATCCTAGAGAGGGGACAGGGTACATAGCTCTCTCTAAATTGGAGTCTTCTGCTTGATTGGCCAGATTGGACACAGCAGCACTATTCATTGATATACATGGCATAATGACATGGCAGCTGCTTGTCCAAGACTGTACTCTGGAAGTAAAATTTGCTTCTTACAACTCTGTTTGTTTTCAGTGTCCAGAGGAAAGCTTGGCATGGCAGCAATGCTGGAAGGCTATTTGCCGATTTGGCGAATGGATGGATGATTCTCTAAGGATGCAGGATATATAGCTAGAGAAATATTATTTTAGCCTTGAGTTTGATAAATATGCTATGAGAAATCTAATCAGCAGCCTATAGGGAAAAGACAGATGAGCTTAGGCTTGCAGTCTGGATGGAATTTGGCAAATTCAAATACATGAAAACATCATCTTATGCTGGGGAAAAGCATGGGCAAATATAATATATGCACCTAGCATGCAGTTGTAGTTGGCAAGACCTACAGTCCATGAGGAAACTCTAGAATCCTTTCAAGGCAATATTTTGCTTTTAACATACTCTTAGGAATTACAAATTATTTTTTCATTGTGTAAATTAACTGGCTTTATGGCAGATACACTTAATTCAACCACCAGATACTTATTTTAAGATTTTAGTTGCCCGTAATTTTATTAATGGAGATATATCCTTTGCTAATGATAAAGACAAATTTTATTTTTTCCACTAGTATGTTCTCTTTAGTGGTTGTTAAAAATTTGCTTGAACTCTAACAGCTTTTTGTCTCTGGCCAGGGGGTAACATAAAATGCCCACCAGGATGGAGTGAAGGGCATTGCAGGACCAGCAAAACTGCAAAAGAAAATCAACAAACCACAATCCAGAACTTCAGAGACTCTATATCAACCACCTAGAACTAGGCCAGCTTAGTCTTTCCCCATCTTGAATCTCAGGGAAATTTGTGGAAGAGGGGGTGGTAAGAGTGTAAGAGCAAAAGGATGGGAGGAGCCATGATATGTAAGATACTCCATACTAGTTAGGGCTGAAGCAATCATAATTGGACTTTGCATGCCCTGCGCATTGTCCAACACACTGTTGACCTCACAAAGTCTAGCATCTGCTAAAGGCACCAAGATCCTTGGAGGCAAAGGATTGGCAGCCACAGCAGTGTTCCTATACCTAAGGGGAACACGGGAAAGGGTTCAGGGAAAGGCCACTGGGTCCTTGTACGTCATCGGAGAGGAGGGCCCAGAGGAAAATCAGACATGCACAATAAAGGACTCCCTAGGAATTGGGGCAGGAGGCACTGGGGGATGGGGAGGGAGAGGGGTGGGGAGGGAGAGCAGGGGTATGGGGGGAGGAGGAGGGAGGGAGGGAACTGGTGTACCTAATAAGTTTGTATGAGCTGAAATAAAAAGAAAAAAAAAAGGAAAAAAAATTTGCTTGAAAAAATATTCTAAGTCCATGATGGAAAAAGAACTGGAAAGAAGTTTAATCCATTGACAGAGAAATTACAAGCTGTGGAGCATTGAGATCATTGTTTGCTATTCACCATGACCTCATATTCACACAGAGACCAATGTGTCTAGCCCAAAGAATTGTTGTGGACACTAAGTAATATAAGGGGAAGCATTTAGTGGTTAGAAAGTACCATGCAGACACTGAATGGGGAGTTTGCAAATATTTCCCTGCTAATATTGAACCTACTGCATGAGGGAAAATGAAGGCTTGAACTAATGGAATAATTTGGAGATGATCCAATGCTTGTAAATGTCATTTCAAAAACAGTACACATACCCTTTTCACCCCACCCCGCTCCGCCAGTCGGGACACGCACGCGAAGTCCAGCCGGGCCTCACCTCGCGCCATAGGTAAGTCCCCGTTCAGGCCCCGCCCACCAGGACCCGAGGTCAGCCCACAGGGACCCGGCTCCGACTCCCACCATCCAGCCGGAGCCACGCGCGGGGGCCGAGGGACGAGGAGGACCTCCCACTGCGCCCGGGCCCCGTCCCAGCTGCCCTCGGGTTAAATAGCTCCACGCCGACGCGCCCATCCTCCCTTTTCACCCCATTCCGCTCCGCGGGTCAGGACACACACGCGCGGTCCAGCCGGGCCTCACCCCCGCGCCCTAGGTAAGTCCCCGTTCGGGCCCCACCCACCAGTACCCCAGGCCAAATAATTCAGTTTAGTGAAATTGAGAGATCTTAAGAGTTAAAATGACAATGCCAAAGTCAAAGTGCAAATCCATGAGAAGCAACACTCAAGTAAACAAATTTCCCACTGAAGAAATTAATCCCACGTTAGACTCCAACAAGAACAAACCCGTGGAAAAAGGCCAAGAAAGCCTCACCCAGGATAAGGTCTTCCAAAATATGATCATTACCATGTTCAATACTATGAAAGAGGAAATCTGGGAGGAATTACATAATCAAATCAATCCCTTTGAAGAGGAACACAACAGACATCTGGAGGAGTTGAGAAAAACAGTGCAAGAAACAAAAAGTGGCATAGAGCAGTTAAAACAAACTCAAGCAGAATTTAAAACTGAGCTAAAAGACAAGTTATCTTCAACCCAGAACGCCACAGAGAGTCTTATCAACAGAACTAATGAAGCAGAAAACAGAATTTCAGACCTTGAAGATAAAGTGGGAGTACTAACCAGCTCAATGGAAGAGGTTGTTAAAGCCAAAAAGATACTTGAGAGAAATATCCAAGAGATATGGGACACCCTGAAGAAGCCTAACATGCGTATTCATGGAATACCAGAGCAAGAATCTCAAAATACCACCCCTGAGGAAATTTTTCAAACGATCATCAAGGAAAACTTTCCTCATCTAAAAAAAGAGAGGCCCATTCATATACAAGAGGCATTCCGCACCCCAAACAGATACGACCAAAATAGAAGCACACCGCGGCAAATAATAGTTAAAACACTCCACATTCAAGATAAAGAACTGGTGCTGAGAGCTTCAAGGGAGAAAAAAACAAGTCACTTTTAAAGGTAAACCTATTAAAATAACAAATGACTTCTCAGTCGAAACAGTAAAAGCAAGAAGAGCTTGGAGAGACAAACTTCAAGTATTGAATGAGCAAAAATGTCAACCCAGGCTGATTTACCCTGCAAAACTATCAGTCATGATCGAGGGAGAAAGAAAAATTTTTCAGCACAAAGAAAACTTTAAGGGATACATGGCCAGCAAACCAGGCCTTCAAAAACTGCTAGAAATGATACTCAAGCGTGACGAAAAAACAGGCATATCCAGGAGAACAGAAGGCAAATATAACACCATTAAAAGCGAAGCAATATACTTATAAAAGCTACTAAACATAATAAATGTCTGGAATTAACAATAGTTTCTCCATTATAACACTAAATGTTAATGGACTTAATTCACCGATCAAGAGACACAGATTACAAACTTGGATTAAAAATCACAATCCATCAATCTGTTGCGTGCAGGAAACCCATCTAACAAGAAAAGATAGGCACGCTCTAAAAATAAAAGGCTGGTCAACAATTCTACAAGAAAATGGAAGCAGAAAACAGGCAGGGGTAGCCATTGTGGTATCAGACAAAGTGGATTTCAAACCAAAAAAAATTATAAGAGACACGGATGGATACTACATTTTAGTCACAGGTACAATTCACCAGGAAGATTTCACAATACTGAACATATATGCACCCAATACGGGCCCCTCCACATTCATTAAGAAAACCCTACAGCGTCTAAAGCAAGAAATCAACCCCCAAACGATAATTCTTGGGGACTTCAACACCACCCTCTCTACATGGGATAGATCAACAGGTCAAAAGCTTAACAGAGACACTTTGGAACTTAATCAAACCCTGAAAGAAATGGACCTTACAGATCTCTATCGAACTTTTCACCCACGCACCAAAGAATACACATTTTTCTCAGCAGCACACGGAACTTTCTCCAAAATAGATCACATATTGGGCCACAAAATGAATCTACACATATACAAGAAAGTTGAAATTCTAACCTGTGCCCTATCAGACCACCACGGCCTAAAGCTGGACATCCACAACACATCAAACAAGAGAAAATACACTAACTCCTGGAAACTTAACACTATGATGCTGAATGAGAACTGGATTCAGGAAGAAATTAAAAAGGAAATTCAAGATTTTCTGAAAGTGAATGATAACGAAAATACAACTTACCAAAATCTCTGGGACACAATGAAAGCTGTTCTAAGAGGTAAGTTCATAGCTCTTAATGCCCATGTCAAAAAAATGGAAACATCAGAAATAAACAACTTAACAATGCAGCTTAAAGCTTTAGAGAAACTAGAGCAATCTGATCCCAAAAGCAGTAGAAGAGAAGAGATTAGCAAAATAAGGGGAGAAATATCTGAAATCGAGACTAAGAAAACGATAGAAAAAATCAACCAATCAAAAAGCTGGTTCTTTGAAAAAATCAACAAGATTGATACACCCCTAGCTAAGCTAACCAAAAGCAAGAGAGACAAAACCCAAATTAACAAAATTAGAAATGAACATGGAGTTATCACTACTGATACCCAAGAAATACAGAGAATTATAACATCATATTTCAAAAACTTATACTCTGTGAAGTTTGACAACACAAAAGAGATGGATGAATTTCTAAGTAAACACAACTTACCTAAATTGAATCAGGAAGTTGTGAATTATTTAAATAGTCCTATAACATATAAGGAAATTGAGGAAGTAATCTCGAATCTTCCCACCAAAAAATGTCCTGGACCAGATGGATTCAGCACAGAGTTCTGCCAGACATTTAAGGAGTTAATAACGCCAATACTCCTTAAACTGTTCCATCAAATAGCAAAGGAAGGAACACTACCAAATTCCTTCTATGAAGCTAATATCGTTTTAATCCCAAAACCTAATAAAGATTCACTTAAAAAAGAAAACTATAGGCCGATCTCCCTGATGAACACAGACGCAAAGATTCTCAACAAAGTCTTAGCAAATCAGATTCAAAAACATATTAAAAAGATCATTCATGGGGACCAAGTAGGCTTCATCCCCGGCACACAAGGTTGGTTCAACATACGCAAATCAATAAATGTAATTCATCATGTAAACCAGTCCAAAGTCCAAGACCACATGATACTCTCGATAGATGCAGAAAAACCCTTTGACAAGATCCAACAGCCTTTTATGATCAAAACGCTAGAGACAGTAGGAATGGAAGGAACCTTTATCAATATAATAAAAGCTGTATACAACAAGCCCACAGCAAGGATTATGCTCAATGGGGAACAATTGGAAGCATTCCCACTTCGATCAGGAACTAGACAAGGCTGTCCACTCTCACCACTTCTATTCAATATTGTACTTGAAGTCTTAGCTGAAGCCATAAGACAAGAAAGGGACATAAGAGGGATTCAAATCGGCAAGGAAGAAGTCAAGCTATCCCTATTTGCAGATGACATGATCTTATACCTGAGGGATCCCAAAAACTCCACCAGGAAGCTCCTGGAACTAATTGAGAAGTTCAGCAGGGTGGCAGGATACAAAATAAATGTGCAAAAATCAGAGGCCTTCCTATATGCCCAGAATGAAAGAAGTGAAAAAGCCTTGAGAGAAACCATACCATTTACTATAACCCCTAAAAAAATGAAATACCTTGGTATAAACCTAACTAAGGAGGTAAAAGACCTTTACAATGAAAAGTTTAAAACGCTAAAGAAAGAAATTGCAGAAGACACCAGAAGGTGGAAAGACCTCCCTTGTTCCTGGATTGGCAGAATCAACATCGTAAAAATGACCATCCTACCAAAGGCAATATACAGATTCAATGCTATACCAATGAAAATCCCAAAGCAATTCTTCAAAGAAGTTGACCAAACAATCTCAAAGTTCATATGGAGGCACAAAAGACCCAGGATAGCAAAAATAATCCTGAGTAACAAAAACACAGCTGGAGGTATTACCATACCAAACCTAAGTCTATACTACAAATCCATAGTTATAAAGGACAGCCTGGTACTGGCTCCAAAATAGACACACAGATCAATGGATAAGGATTGAAGACCCAGATATGAGCCCACAAAGTTACAGCCATTTGGTCTTTGACAAAGGGGCCCAAAGAACCCAATGGAAAAAGAACAGCATCTTCAACAAATGGTGCTGGCAAAACTGGATCTCCACATGCAGAAGATTAAAGCTGGACCCGTACTTGTCACCATGTACAAGACTTAATTCCAAATGGATCAAGGACCTTGATATCAGGCCAGAGACTTTAAAAACCATAGTTGAAAGGATAGGGAACTCCCTCGAGCTGATTGGGCTAGGCCAACAGTTCCTAAACAGACATCCAATGGCACAGTCACTGCTACCAACTCTCAACAGTTGGGATCTTGTGAAATTAAAGAGCTTCTGTTCAGATAAAGAGATTGTCACATGAGCTCAAAGGCAACCCACAGAATGGGAGAAAATCTTCACTAACCACATATCTGACAGAGCTCTACTGTCCAGAGTGCACAAAGAACTTAGAAAACTAAACTCCAAGGAAAACACTGGCCCAATTAAAAAACGGGCCCTGGAACTTCAAAGAAACTTTACCAGGGATGAAATTAAAATGTCTAACAATTATCTTAAAAAATGCTCCACTTCCTTCGCCATCAGGGAAATGCAAATCACAACTTCCCTGAGATATCATCTCACCCCGGTCAGGATGGCAAAAATCCACAATACAAACAACGACAAATGCTGGAGAGGATGTGGAGAGAGGGGAACTCTCCTACATTGTTGGTGGGAATGCAGGCTCATACAGCCACTCTGGCGAACCGTCTGGAGATTCTTAAAGAAATTAAAGATTGAAATGCCATATGACCCTGCTATCCCACTTTTGGGAATAACTCCCCATGCAGCAGAGGTTCGCCTCGATAGCACAAGCTCGACCATGTTCATAGCAGCACTGTTTACAATAGCAAAGTCATGGAATCAACCTAAATGTCCAACAGTTGACGAGTGGATAAGGAAACTGTGGTACATCTATACAATGGAGTACTACTCAGCCATAAAAAATGATGAATTACTGGAATTTGCTGGGAAATGGATGTCATTAGAAAGAATTATATTAAGTGAAGTATCCCAAACCCAGAAAATTAAGCGCTGTATGTACTCCCTAATAGGTGGCTCCTAGTACCAAACTCACCCAGCCCACATTGAGACACTCAAAAGTAAACCTATGTAACACAGTAATTGCAAGGATTATGAACAAGAGAGATGGGTTAGGAGGGCCACACCAGAAACAAGGAGAGAGGGGACCATGTTACAGCAGAGAAAATAGGCCTCCATCAAGGTCTGCAAGTAAGTAATGAGAAACCTGGTTAAGTTCACAGACGTTCTTTCCTGATCTCACCAGAAGGGGAGGGCATATAATCTAGCAGATAAAAAGTAATCATTTTGCAAATGGGTGATGGACCCCTCCCTCAGTGAGGTTTCCTACTTTTATTACATCTACCCTTGAATGTGCTATTACAACAAGACTCCAGTTTAACAGCTTTTTGTCTCTGGCCAGGGGGTGACATACAGTGCCCAGCAGAATGGAGTGAAGAGAATTTCAGGAGCAGCAAAACTGCAAAAGAAAATCAACAAACCACAATCCAGAACTTCAGAGACTCTATAACAATCACATAGAACTAGGCCAGCCTAATCTCTCCCCATCCTGGAGCTCAGGGACATTTGCGGAAGAGGGGGCGGTAAGATTGTAAGAGCAAAAGGATGGGAGGAGCAACGATTTGCAAGATTCTCAACAATAGTTGGGGCCAAAGCAATCATAATGGGACTTTGCATGCCCTGCGCAATGTCCAGCGCACTGTTGCCCTCATAAAGTCTAGCATCTGTTAAGGGCACTGAGACCTCTGGAGGCAAGGGATTGACAGCCATAGTAGTGATCTTATGCTTAAGGGGAAGAAGAGAAAGGGCTTATGGACATGCCACTGGGTCCTTATATGTCATCGGAGAGGAGGACCCAGTGGAGAGTTAGGCGTACACAATAAAGGACTCTCTGGGAATTGGGGGGAGGCACTGGGGGAAGGGGAGGGGGAGGAGGGGGTTCGGGGGAGGAGGGGGGAGGGAGGGAACTGGTAAAAATTTTTAAAATGTATAATTAAATTAAAAAAAAACAGTACACATTAATCTACTAGTAACTAAATGTGCAAAATGTAGAGAAGAACATAAAAGTGCCCAAATTTGTAAGCCTATGTGATTGAGTAAATTACACAGCACATCCACACATGTACATTAGCCCATCGTACATACGGATATGCACATGTATACTTTTGTGTGTTTTTTTTCCTTAAAGTGAGAATAGAAATTAAATTTCTGAGAATGCCATTCATCTCATCATGCATCTGAAAATAACTTATTCTTTGGTGCTTTTTGGATGTGTATATGTGTTATAGGTTTACATTATCTGTGTGTGTGTGTGTGTGTGTGTGTGTGTGTGTGTGTGTGTGTGTATCATTCATGTGTGTGGACACATGGCCATGGTGTGAGTGTGAAAGTCAGAGAACAACCTCAAGTGTTGGTTCTCACTTTCCATGTCGACACAGAGATCCTTTATCATTTTCTTTCTATGTACACTGGACTAGCTGGTCCCTGGCATCTGGAGATTTTTCTGTGGATTCTAACTCAGGACCTAATGCTTGCATGGCAAGTACTTGCACCTACTGAACCATGTCCTCAAACTTTGTGTGTGTGTGTGTGTGTGTGTGTGTGTGTGTGTGTGTGTGTGTGTTTGTATTTTCCAAAAATGTTTAGGGGAATGAATGGTTAGTTTTGACATGTCTGGAGAAATAGCTACCATTATTCAAGTGCTTAGGAGAGTTCACAAGGTAGAAATGTGATTAAAATTGATTTTCCTGGAAGTGGCTATTTCAGCTTGGAAACAGATAATAAAGATGTCTTGAATTATTTTGACTAGAGTTTGTGAAAGTTAAAGACATGATTAGGCCACAAAGAGGGCTAAGTAGGTAAGGGCACATTTGAAATGAAATGGACAATAATGCCACAACTAATATATTCACAGTGAATCTTAACATGAAAAGTTCTGGGCATAAAAGATTTTGACTCCTCACACATAACTCATGGGAGTGTTTTCCATAGAACACTGCCTTTAAAAAAAAAAAGATAAACTATTTTAGAACAGTTTTAGTTGCACAGGAAAAAAAATGACAGGAATGAACTGAAATTTCTCATGCACACCCTATACCCCTCACATCCAAAGCCTGTACCACTATCAACATTTTTCATCACAATGGTGTGTCTGTAACAATAGCAAAATCTATCATTATTACCTGAAGTCCACAGTCTATATTAGTGTTTATTCTTTGAACTGTGCATTCTAGACTAGGTTTGGGGGCAAATAAAAAAATGATTATAAGCCTTTTGATTATTCCTCGCCCTAC
Source organism: Typhlomys cinereus (assembly GCA_023101885.1). NCBI lineage: Eukaryota > Metazoa > Chordata > Mammalia > Rodentia > Platacanthomyidae > Typhlomys > Typhlomys cinereus. Next base: position 702,956 of record JALPQD010000023.1, read on the forward strand.
AAAGACTCATCTTCTATCCTTTTCCCTGGTTATGCCAGGAAAGATAGACTGTGTCACCCAGGTACCCCTGCAAGCTGACTTCTGATTGAATGGAAAGGTCCAACAGATGATCAGAAGGCAGGAACAGAGGGAGATTGAGCTATTCCTTCACTGGCTATAGGACTCTTCTTGATCCAGCACTTAGTGTCCTTGTGGAATGCTAGTGCATCACCGAAAGCAAAGAATTAAGCCTAAAAGAAATGAAACACAAGAGGATCAAATTCAGGTAGAATCTCTTATGCTTCAGACAGCCTTCTGCCTGCCATTTTCACCTTTGAAGCGATTCAAGATAACGGAACAAAGTCCTGCTTTGGGTTGCCTTGTTGCTCAAGGAATTTTTAAGAGACAAGGGTGAAGGATTCCAACTGCAAACATATAGACATGTGGGTGTAAGAAACATAAAGACAGAAGAACACTTATGGGTAACAGAAGTGCCAGCTGTGACTTTAGAGCTGGGTGGTTTGTGTTTGCACAAGTTTTTTTTTAAAGTTGAGAGTAGTTCTTAGAGTACATAATCCATATGGTGTGCTTAAAATAGACCACATAGTCTGAAAATGGAGCTCCTGAGAAATTTACAGATAAAAATCTCAACTGTTATTTTCATATGTAAGAGCTGGAATCGTCTTATAAAGATAATTCAAGATGAAATATTTCCATTTCCATTTGAACACAGAATTATTTGGTTTTCATTGCAAAATCTCTAGCCAGAGCTTCCTAATAAAGTCACATGCCTGACTCTGGGCATTTTTGAAGTGTCTGCAACAATATGTAAGTGTCTAGCTCTCAAGAAAAGACATAATGAGTAGATAGGTAAAGACAATTAAGAAAGCTCTGGAATCCAGTGTTCTAATAATTTGTTATGCTTGGGGGCGGGGAATAAGGAGAGGAAAGCCCTAGAATTTAGGTATATAGAGCTCTTGACTATTACATTTTAAGATCAAAATTCCAAGTTACTTTGCAAACCACTTAATGAAGAATAAGTTTCATTAATTGCATCACATACACATCAAATAAATGAATATATGCATATATATGTATACTTTGTAACAAAATATATCATGAAGGTTTCTGTCATTTATTTATGCCAACCTACTTTTCCTTCCTATTTTTTATCCTCTATGGTTCATGGTTCCATTATGCTTAATGAAGTTATAGCACAAAAATATACTTTGGAGTAAGCATTAAGGTTAGACGTGCTTATGTTTCAAAATAAGGAAATGACGCTCATGGCCAACTCAAACATGGTGTACATGAAATTTGTACTAGAGTAGTATAATCTTTGATAAAAATTATGTCAGGTAAATTGACAGATGTCTTTGCCTAAATTGATAATGCTAACATAACACTTCTTATAGAACACTGTGCTTTAAAATGAAAATTCTCATATTCTGGGAAACAAAGAGAATTGCATCAAAAGTGATAATACTTCTCAAAAAAACATAATGAAAGGAGCCATTCAGCACTTAATAATAGTAATACATGCATACTATACTTACTATTCTGTAGCATAAATATTTTTCAGCTCATCTTAGAGAAAAATTGTTGCTTGCTTAGTTGGAAAGACTTTTGTTTCACACAAAAGGATGAGAATAAAAACTTGTTCAGGGACTTATACCAAGTTTAAAAACTCACAATAAACTAGGCAACACAACTTTACATGACCCTTTTGGAACATTTGATTCTAAATAAGTCAAGGACAGAAAGATTAGACTGTTGAAAAAATAACAGAATATTCTAATAGAAGAGCAGAGCTTCTGTCCAGGATTGACCACTAACCAGCTCTGTAGCCTTGGAAAAGTCTCCTGTCCTTAGGGACGTCTTCTTTCTGCATTTGAAAAAATGAGTGGTGGGGCTGGAGAGATGGTTCAGAGGTTAAGACTCTGCCTCACAAGCAGAAGGTCCTGAATTTGGATCCCAGGTCCCATGTAAAAATGCCAGGCGGAAATGGCATTGGCCTGCACTTCCGGCCCTGGCGCCTGGGAAATCCCAGGGCAAAAGCAAAGAGGTAAAACAATCCAGGATAATTCCTGAAATTACCCTTGGGCTTTCACAGGGACACGTGTGCCCTCTAATACACACACACACACACACACACACACACACACACACACACACACACAAGAATGAATAAATAAAGTTTAAAAAAGAAAAAGAAAAAGAAAAAGGAGTGGTTAGTGTAAGTCTGTCAAGTATTCCTGTCCTGGGAAGCTGATGTTAGTCAACTTTTGTATGGTGTGAGTATAATATATGTGGGATTTCTAATTTGATACAGTCCCAGTTAAAGATTGTATCTATACTTATGCTTAGATGTATATAATAGTTAGAAACAGGCAGTTTTTGTGTGTGGTGCTGGGTATCAAATCCAGGACTTTATGAATACTAGGCAAGTATTCTATCATGAAGCTACTATAGAGCAATATTCCCAGCTCTTGATACTTGAGTGTTTTGCAATATAAGCTCTCAAAGTTATCTCATGTCACTTTTAATTAAAGAGATTGTAAGATCCTACTGTACAAAAATATTTGAATACTGAAGTTAATAAATACATAAAGTATTTCAAAATTCTAATGACCACTACAGATTGGGGTCAATAGGTCACTAAGCACTGTCCATACTTGCTGCATATGACACATTTTACCAGAACATTATTTGAAGTGTTTAGTTGTTGCTCACTTTTTCCTCTTAGTGGTTAGAGAAATATTACTTTAATGTTACTTAGGTGACACTAAACATGATATATGTTTTTATCCAAAAAAATTCTCAGAAATAAGAAGGAAAACACTGTGTCTTCAGCAGGAGTTTTCAAAAGTCCATTTATAAAAATCAAATTTTTTCATTGATCTATGACACTTCATGGTCCAGCAAAATGATTGGAATGTTATTATTAAAGAAGAGTTTCTAGAACTTGGGATTCTTGAACTTTTACTCCACATCATTTTTGTTATTGTTCAAATATCCTGTGAACTGTAGTGTGGTTGGTAACCCTCCTAGCCTCTATACACTAGATCAAGAAATATCGTACCCCTTCCCATTATGATAGATGGAAATGTGTGCAGTTATTTTCAAATGTCTGCAGGCATACAAAATTGCCCCAAGTTAAACACAACTGCTTTGAAAATACATGACTGTTCACTGCTTATCCCTAAACAGACATAGAAGCCACCCCATTGCAAGGCTTAGGGAACTCTGTGGAAGATAAACAGGTGGGGTGTTACCAAACAATATCTTTTGGACATATTGCACTGATGAAATCACCGCAGCTGTGCTGTGTCCACAAGATCTGCACAAGATTTGACTGATCAACATTTTACCATGGAAGGGGAATGATCTCAAGAGGCTCCATCTCTCTTTCAGATATTATGGGGGGTTAGTGGTGGACAGGAGAAAGGGAGCTATTTTCCTCAATAATTTTTCCACTAGTATGTCATTTGTGCCCCAGCTGCTTGCCAATACAGGCATCCCAGATAAAAGCCAGCAGGATGCACCTGCAAAAATACCTAAAAGCAGGAGGGAAAGTGACTGGAAAGGGGAAAGTAGGAAGTGGAACAGGGAAGGGTGTGGGATTGGGTATTAAGGCATAAAAACAACACAGATTCATTGCGTTCATGTGTGAAAGTATCCAAGAATAAAAATAAAAATAAACTGCTTAATGACACCGTAAGTTGGCAATGGTATTATATCAGGAATTTTATGTTTTCCATATAATCCCATATAATCATGTAAGGAAGAAAAAGAGATTGATGCTAATTAAACTTTGCTGAAAGTCTTTGCTGCTGCCATGCTGAACTCTATTTGTGGGTGAAGTTCAGTAGAGTTAATTTATTGCTTTTTAAAGTACTCGGATGCCATGGATCTGTTTCACATACATGCAGTAGAAACCAGACAGGGAATCAGGAATTAGTCCATATATTAAATGGTATGGACAGAGATTACTATCAAAATTGCACAAAGAAGAAATTGTTCCTTGGAGTGGACCTGAGGAACTTGATTTATGCGATTTTTTCCTTAAGAGTTGGAGGCAAGGACAATAAATGCAGAAAACAAGCACATTTTAAAAATGAATAAATCAAAGGTCTCTCCTACTTCAGTTCAGAAGTTTCTCACCAGCTGGTAATGGAGAGACTTAAATCTTTCCTGGAAGGTCATGATGTTTTTTGTCTAAGAACCCTTTCATAATCCTATACAAACCAACAGTCTGTGAAAATATTCAAAAAGACAGAGTTCAGAGGAATTCAAGTTGGTGTGTGTGTGTGTATGTGTGTGTGTGTTTTCTTTTTGTGTTTTATAACACAACCTTGGCAGAAGCTGAGAGACCAGTTGAGAGTACTGTGATAATTCAAAAGGGAGCCATTGTACTTTGGATCAGAGTAATGATCAGGTAATGAGAACAGCTCACAAGATTTGCTCATAGATCAAATGTGTTGATGGTCCTAGTCAAGGTTTTTTTTTCAAGTTCTTTAGCCAAGAACTTGGCAAAATAAATGGAATTGTCATCTAGTGATATGCAGAAGAATAGAAGGAACAGAACTGGCACCAAATGCCAGGCAGGGAAAGGATGGAAAGTACATTTGGAAGCTGGCATGGTAGTGAATGGGTGAATTGAGGGATGAGATGAGAGGATGAGTTATGATAAGAGATTCAAGATCAGTTTGAACAATCTTCAAGGCCTCATGTAAAAATTATGCCATGTTGGACACAGTGCATTTGGCATACCTATTGGACACTCACTAGTCAATACTGAAAAGGCATTTAAATGTAATTGGGTTTTAGAGAAGCAGTCTCAGTGGAAGATACACAGCATGGATATGACTAAAAATGAGTCACTAGAGTGATGGGGGAAGGAAACAGAAAGAGTAGCCCAGGGGGAGAAGCCCAAGAAGCAGCAACGAAAGGGGTAGAAAGAATTAGAGCAGTGTGTCATTGTGGCAGTTAGGTGTAGAACGTGTTCCAAGGAGGCCAAGCAGTAGCTTTAAAAATGTTTCTAAGTAATCATTTTACAAATGGGAGAATGACCCCCCCCAACTGCGGTCTCCTAATTTTATTCCATCTACCTCTGAATATACTCTTATAACAAATCTCTGATTTAACAGCTTTTTATCTCTGGCCAGGGGGTGACATCCAATACCCATCAGGATGGAGCCAAGGGCATTGCAGGAGCAGCAAAACTGAAAATAAAATCAACAAACCATAATTCAGAACATCAGAGACTCTATATCAACCACCTGGAACTGGGCCAGCTTAATCTCTCCCCATCCTGAAGCTCAGGGAAATTTGCGGAAGAAGGGGCAGTAAGATTGTAAGAGCACAAGGATGGGAGAAGTAATGATATGCAAGATACTCCACACAAGTTAGGGCCAAAGCAATTTTGCATGACCTGTGCAATGATCAACACATTATTGACCCCTCAAAGTCTACCATGGACTAAAGGCACTAGGATCCTTAGAAGCTAGGAATTAAGAGCCAAAATAGTGTTCCTATACTTAAGGGGAACACAAGAAAGAGTTCTAGGAAATGCCACTGAGTCCTTATACCTCATGAGAGAGGAAGACCCAGAGGAAAGTTTGACATACACACTAAAGGATGTTCCAGGGATGGGTGGGAGGAGACACTGGGAGATAGGGAGGGAGGGAAGGAAAGGAAGGGGGAAAGGGGGGAGGGAACAAGGAGGTCCAGGAAAAGGTGGAGGGAGGAAGGGGACTGTGTACCTATTAAGTTTGTATGAGTGGAAATAAATAAACAAAATTATAATAAAATGTTTCTAATGCTTTTTTGCCAACTTCTTTAAAGACTTACTTGGTCAATATACAGATTTGGTGCTATACTAATTAAAATCCCAAAGCAATTCTTTAAAGAAGTTGACTAAACAACCTCAAAATTCATATGGAGGCACAAAAGACCCAGGATAGCAAAAACAATCCTGAGTAACAAAAACATGGCTGGAGGTATTACCATACCAAACCTAAGTCTATACTACAAATCCATAGTTATAAAAACAGCTTGGTCCTGGCTCCAAAATAGATACACAGATCAATGGATAAGAGTTGAAGACCTACATATAAGCCCACACAACTACAGCCATTTGATCTTTGACGAATGGATCCAAAAAATCCAGTGGAAAAAGAACATCTTCAACAAATGGTGCTGGCAAAACTGGATATCCACATCAGAATATTTAAACTGGTCCCATACTTGTCACCATGTACAAGAATTAATTCTAAATGGATCGAAGACCTCAATATAAGGCCAGATACTATAAAAACATTAGTTGAAAAGGTAGGGACCTCCCTGGAGCTGATTGAAGTAGGCCAACGATTCCTAAACAGAAGTCCAATAGCACAGTCAATACAACCAACACTCAACAGATGGGATTCTATGAAATTAAAGAGCTTCTGTTCATATAAAGAGATTGTAACTTGAGCACAAAGGCAACCCACAGAATGGGAGAAAATCTTCACTAACCACATATCTGATAGAGCTCTATTATCCAGAGTGCACAAAGAATTTAGAAAACTAAACACCAAGGAAACAAATGGCCCAATTAAAAAAATGGGCCTTGAAACTTAAAAGAAACTTCACCAGGGACGAAATTGAAATGTCTAACAAATATCTTAAAAAATGCTCCGCATCCTTAGCCATCAGGGAAATACAAATCAAAACCTCCCTGAGATATCATCTCCCCCCTGTCAGGACGGCAAAAATCCACAACACAAACAACACCAAATGCTGGAGAGGATGTGGCGAGAAGGGAACTCTCCTACATTGTTGGTGGGAATGAAGGCTCATGCAACCACTCTGGCGAGCCATCTGGCGATTCTTAAAGAAATTAAAGATTGAAATGCCATATGACCCTGTGATTCCACTTTTGGGAATAATCCCCCATACAGCAAAAACTTACCTCGATAGCACAAGTGCGACCATGTTCATAGCAGCACTGTTTACAAATAGCAAAATCATGGAATCAACCTAAATGTCCAACAGTTGACGAGTGGATAAGAAATTGTGGTACATCTATACAATGGAGTACTACTCAGCCATCAAAAATGATGAATTACTGGAATTTTCCGGGTAATGGATGTCATTAGAAACAATTTTATTAAGTGAAGTATCCCAAACCCAGAAAATTAAGCGTCACATGTACTCCCTAATAGGTGGCTCCTAGTACCAAACTCACCCAGCCCACATTGAGACACTCAAAGGTAAACCTATATAATACAGTAATTGCAAGGATTATGAACAGGAGGGATGGGGTTGGAGGGCCACACCAGACACAAGGAGAAAGGGGACCATGTTACAGCAGAGAAAATAGGGCTCCATCAAGGAATGCAAGTAAGTAACGTGACACCTGGTTAAGTTCACAGATGTTCGTTCCTGATCATGTACAACTGAGGGGGTATGATATCACCAGAAGGGGAGGGCATTTAGTCTGGCAGATAAAAGTAATCATTTTGCAAATGGGTGATTGACCCCTCCCTCACTGAGGTTTCCTACTTTTATTACATCTACCCTTGAATGTGCTATTATAACAAGACTCCAGTTTAACAGTTTTTTGTCTCTGACCAGGGGGTGACATACAGTGCCCATCAGGATGGAGTGAAGGGCATTGCAGGAGCAGCAAAACTGCAAAAGAAAACCAACAAACCACAATCCAGAACTTCAGAGACTCTATATCAACCACATAGAAATAGGCCAGCCTAATCTCCCCCCATCCTGAAGCTCAGGGAAATTTGCGGAAGAGGGGGCGGTAAGATTGTAAGAGCAAAAGGATGGGAGGAGCAACCATTTGCGAGATTCTCCATGCTAGTTAGGGCCAAAGCAATCATAATAGGACTTTGCATGCCCTGTTCAATGTCCAACACACTATTGACCTCACAAAGTCTAGCATCAGCTAAAGGCACCAAGATCCTTGGAGGCAAGGGATTGACAGCCACAGTAGTGTTCCTATGCTTAAAGGGAATACGAGAAAGGGTTCAGGGAAAAGCCACTGGGTCCTTGTACGTCATCGGAGAAGAGGACCCAGAGGAGAGTTAGGCATACACAATAAGGGACTCTCTGGGAATTGGGAGGGAGGCACTGGGGGATGGGGAGGGAGGGAAGGGGGAGCAGGGGGTTCGGGGGGAGGAGGAGGGAGGGAAGGAACTGGTCAACCTATTAAGTTTGTATGAGTGGAGATAATAAAAATGTATTAAAAAAACAAAAAAAAAACAAAAAACAAACAAACAAACAAAAAAGATGAATTAATGGAATTCGCAGGGAAATGGATGGAACTAGAAACAATTATATTGAGTGACGTATCCCAGACACAGCAAATTAAGTGCTATATGTACTCCCTAAAAGGTGGATCCTAGTACCAAACCCAATTAGTGACACACTCAAAGATAAATCACTGTAATACCTACAGTAATTGCAAAGTAATTACAAACAGGAGGGAAGGGGAATGAGGACACCGCCAGAAACAAGGGGAGAGGGCATCATGCTACAGCAGAGAAAATAGGCCACCATCAAGGACTGCAAGTAAGTAATGAGACATCTGGTTAAGTTCACAGATTTTCCATCCTGGTCACTTGCAACTGATGGGGTTTGATCTTAACAGAAAGGGAGGGCATAGAGTCTGATAGATAGAAGGTAGTCATCCTGCAAATGGGAGACTGACCTCCCCCCCACCGCAGTCTCCTACTCTTATTCCATCTACCTTTGAATCTACTCTTATAATAAGACTCTATCTTAATAGCCTTTTATCTCTGACTAGGAGGTGACATCCAATACCCATCAGGATGGCGCCAAGGGCAGTGCAGGAACAGCAAAACTGGAAGAAGAAGAAGAAGAAGAAAAAAGAATAATCATAATTCAGAACATCAGAGACCCTACATTATTCACCAGGAACCAGGACAGTCTAATCTCTCCCCATCCCAAAGTTCAGGGAAATTAGCGGAAGAGGGGGCAGTAAGATTGTAAGAGCCTAAAGATGGGGAGTTATACAAGATATTCCACACACGTTAAGGCCAAAGTAATCATAATAGGTCTTTGCATGACCTGTGCAATGACTAACATGTCATTGACCCCCCAAAGTCTAGCATGGATCACAGGCACTAAGATCCTTAGAGGCAAGGGATTAATAGCCACAATAGTGTTCCCATACTAAAGGGGAACACAAAAAGAGCTCTAGGCAATGCTACTGAGTCCCTACACTCCATCAGAGAGGAGGACCCAGAGGGAAGTTTGACATGCACACTAAAGGATGCTTCAGGAATTGGGAGGGTGCGCACTGGGAGAAAAGGAGGGAGGGGAGAAAGGAAAGGGAAAAGGGAGGAGGGAGCAAGGGGATCCAGGGAGGGGCAGAGGGAGGGAGGGTAATGGGGAACCTATCAAGTTTGCATGAGTGGAAAAAATAAATTAAAATAAAATAAAAATAAAAAATAAAAATAAATGTTTCTAATGAGCCACAGTGAGAACTGACATGGGATCTAGTAATGCGTGTGAGAGAATTTGAAGTTTCATGAGAACAGTTTCTTTGAAAATGATGCCACAACTCGTAAAAAGAAGGTTCCAGAGATTGCTGAGAAGAAAACTGGGCACAGGACGTAGAGCAGACATGTGCAAGATGTCTTGGAAAAGGAAGTACAAAAGTGCAGCAGAGGCTGGAGAGATGGCTCAGGGGATATGAGACTCTGCCTTGCGGGCAGAAGGTCCTGAGTTCAGATCCCAGGTCCCATGTAAAAAAACCAGGCTGCAGTCTCTCCTGGCCCTGATGGGCGGAGCCTGGGAAATCCCAGAGTGAAGTGAAAAGAAGGCAGAAGCCCCCTCCACAGAGACACACAGTGCCCTCTTACATGCACACATACGTGTGAAAAATAAATTTAAAAATAAATAAATAAAACAAATTTAAAAAAAGAAAAAGTGCAGCAGGAGGTTGCAAGATCGCTCAGTGGGTAAAAGTGCTTGTAATTCAAACCTTATCACCTGACTTTGGTTCCCTAGAACCCTTGTAATGGTAAAAGGAGAGAAGCAACTCAAAATTTGTTCTCTTACTTCCACATGTTCATGATGGCACACACACACACCATGCACTCATCACACATACATGAACACAGTAATAATAATTATCATCACCATGATAATATCAATAAAGAAAAATGTAGCAGGGTCTGGAAAAGAAATGATTGAAAGGATAATTAGCTGCATGAAGGTGGTTTTAAGTCTGACTCAATTCTGTCCCCATCCCAACATAAGTCACAAGCTGCGGGCAGGGTTTACCATTGGAGTTTTACCATTGGCCCATCATTCTAGCTTACAATTATCATTTAGGGAAGCAGCACATTAGGTGAATATAATTATAGACGTGCAAGATGACTGAGTGACATCTGTGTATGCAAAGAGTACACACCACACATGTGCACACACACTGTATTTCTTGGCCCTGAATAAAGTTGGGAGAAAACCTAATGTTGTAAATGCATATCATGATGTGTTTCTTTGGCAAAGTGCCAGGTTCCAACAGGCATGTTGATATTGAGAAATGCTGCTGTTTGTGAAGAATAGCTGACAAGCATTAGTAGTTGTGCTGTAGCCTGAAGGCGGAGACTTGTTTTCACTATGATTTTATTGGCCCATTTCAGGAGCTACCATGCAACAGCCTGTTGATGAGTTCTTAGAAATCAGCTTGAAGTGAGAAGCACAGGTTCATTTAGAACAAGTCCTAAAGTTATAGTGGAGGTCCTAAAGAGGGGAGAGAGAGAGAGAGAGAGAGAGAGAGAGAGAGAGAGAGAATATTGAGGAATTTTCATGCAAATCATAAGATAATGAAATTAAAACCACTGTAAAATGTGTAGAGAAAGAAAGAATGATTAGGGAAAACTGAAAATTTTTAGCATAGTTCTGTTAGAAATGGGCAGGAATCAAGGACACAGTAGCTGGAGAGAGATTAGAGTGAATGTGTTTATTTGATAGAATAAATAAGATATTTATAAAGGAGGGGTTTAAAATGTTAACTTATTTCTTTTCCCATCCACAATTTCTAAGAAAATACTATTAATAGTCAGATGTAGTAGTATCAATATCCATCATCTTCACCCTAGAGTACCAGGCTGGGAGACAATTTTCACTTTTTCCTTGTCCCTTCATATGAAAGGTTAAACTCGTGGCTATTTGTTTCCTAAATTAAGAAATGAAAACACATCTTTAAAAATCTGCATGTGAAAAAATTTCAAATTCTATGACAATCCTTCACATGAGCTGCTATACCCATTGTTCGCAAAGATGGCAGGGAGATGATGGTGATGGAAGGATTCTCTGGCTAGCCAGTGTGTTTCCTAGACTGGTATGCTGGCACACTGCATGGTCGTCATGCTGAGTGTGGAGGCCCAGCATGAAGGACCTCCTGAATCCGCTCTCCTCCCTCCATGAAGAAAAACACAGATTTCGGGATATGGGGAGGCGACTGGCCAAACATCTGCCTTTAATTTTTCGGCAGCGGTGACCACCCAGGGGGCAGCGGCTTCTTCCCAGGGAAACTCAATTATAGCAGCATGAGGTGCCTTAACTTCCTGGAGGAAAAATTATACCTTTGGTCGGGCAGAAAAAATCTGCTTCGGAAAGAGTTTCCCAAAGTGTTGTTGTAGCTTAGGTTCAGGAAGGAGCCTGAGAATGATTGCTTTTCTTTTTCTTTCTTTCTTTCTTTCTTTCTTTCTTTCTTTCTTTCTTTCTTTCTTTCTTTCTTTCTTTCTTTCTTTCTTTTTCTTTCTTCTTTCTTTCTTTCTTTTCTTTCTTTCTTCTTTCTTTCTCTTCTTCTTTCTTCTCTTCTTTTTTCTTTCTTTCTTTCTTTCTTTTTCTTTTTCTTTCTTTCTTTCTTTCTTTCCTTTCTTTCTTTCTTTCTTTCTTTCTTTCTTTCTTTTTTCTTTTTTTCTTTCTTTCTTTCTTTCTTTCTTTCTTTCTTTCTTTCTTTCTTTCTTTCTTTCTTTCTTTCTTTCTTTCTTTCTTTCTTTCAGAAAACCATTCTACCTAGCGGTTTCCTCTACTCTGTGGGTCACTAGCAAGTTTCAGGGAAGAAAGGTGGGGACAAGTCAGCCTGTCAGGAGTCCTGGGATCACATGTTTTCTGTTCAGTCTGCTGAAATCATTATCATTTAAGCCAGAGTATATGAATTGGTACATTCATGAAAGAATTCATAATTGTATTTCCTTTAGGTCAGCTCTTTCTCCGGTCATCCAGAGAGGATTTTCTAGCCTCCCGTGTTCCAAGAGAAGTCATGATGGATTTGAACAGAGAATTGAGCAGTGTTCTTGATGGCTTAGGTGGCACATTTCAGCCTGGCACACTTGTCCTGCCCTCTGTCCTGTTTAACACCACAGTAAGTTCTTTCTTGTTACTGTGGTATTAACTGGCTGTGGACTGCATCCCTTTCTCTTCTGTGGGCAACACTGTTCTTTCCCACTTTGTCCCACTTGCGTGTTATGGAATTTACCTTTAAGCCTTGGGTTTATTTCTGTAAATTGAAATGGGTTTATTTTCTGGAATACGTCCTAGGTTTGCAGCAATTTGTCCTGATAGACTGTGAACACATATCTATCCCTCATGTTACCGTTTTGCATCTTACTCAGATGGCAGCTGCCCACTGCCCTCCCTAACACTGCTGCCTTGAGAATGGAATTCAAGGGCCAATTTCTTTCCTCCTCTATCACCAAGATTGAGAACCACTCAGTGGGATGAATATATAGAATAGATGAAAGAACAATTGCATTCTTGAGTGGGATGAACCAGCGAAGTTACTCATAATCTAATGCATGTTCTCTACATCAGCTTGGAAGGATTAAACTATTGACTTTGGCTGAAAGCTGCAGAGGTTTGAATCTCTAGCTTCATACTTCCCTGGACATGCTTCCTTAGTTCGTTCATCTCTAAAATGAGTTAATGCTAACTCCCACCTTATATACGTTAAAAGAATGAAAAGGAGTTATAAAGAAGGGGAAAAAGTACAAATTGTACCTGGCAAGACTATGTGAAGATTAGTTACTTTTATATCTCACTGCCCCACGTCATAAAATCTTACACTCCAATTGCATCCATTACCACTGCTGGATGATTTAGAGTTGTGCTCTTGACACCTGGAATATCATTACCCCTCTTTCTTAATTGTCATCTTGCACAAGTTACAAGAAGTCTTCATCGACCTTTGCAGTGTGAACAAGGGGCATTAGTCTTAGACATCAACAGATTATGATTCTGTGTTATCATGCTTATATTATTTTGCAATTGGCTATTATCTGCCCTGCCCGCTTCAGATCTGTAATAAGATCCATGTGCAAAATTAGACCGTAAGAAAGTCTGACATTCGAGGATGTGAGGAGAAAGGCTCCCTCCTTCATTGCTGCTGAGAATGCAAACTTGTACAACCTGTTTAGAGATCACTTCAGAGATTCTTAAAAAAGTTAAAAATTGAAATTCCATGTGACTCAGCTATACCACTCCTGGGACTATTCTTAAAGAATGCTACATATTATTAAAGAGACACTTGTATATCCACATTCATTGCAGCTCTGTTCATAATAGCAAAGAAATGGGATCAGCCTGTCTCCAACAGCAGATGAATAAATAATGAAAATATGGTACATACACACAATGGAATACTATTCAGCTATCAAGAAAAGCAAACTGATGAAATTTGCTGATAAATGGATAGACCTGGAAGAAATTATACTCCATGAAACACCACAGACACAGAAAGATAAAGAAGTCATATGGACTGCCTTAAAAGTGGGTGCTAGCTTCAGAGACTCTATATCAACCACATAGAACTAGGCCAGCCTAATCTCCCCCCATCCTGAAGCTCAGGGACATTTGCGGAAGAGGGGGCGGTAAGATTGTAAGAGCAAAAGGATGGGAGGAGCAATGATTTGCAAGATTATCCATGCTAGTTAGGGCCGAAGCAATCATAATAGGACTTTGCATGCCCTGCTCAGTGTCCAACACACTATTGACCTCACAAAGTCTAGCATCAGCTAAAGGCACCAAGATCCTTGGAGGCAAGGGATTGGCAGCCACAGTAGTGTTCCTATGCTTAAAGGGAACACGAGAAAGGGTTCAGGGAAATGCCACTGGGTCCTTGTACGTCATCGGAGAGGAAGACCCAGAGGAGAGTTAGGCATACACAATAAAGGACTCTCTGGGAATTGGGGGAGAGGCACTGGGGGATGGGGAGGGAGGGGAGGGGGAGCAGGGGGCTGGGGGGAGGAAGAGGGAGGGAGGGAACTGGTCTACCTATTAAGTTTGTATGAGCGGAAATAATAAAAAATGTATTAAAAAAAAGTGGGTGCTAGCATGGATCACAGGAACTAAGATCCTTAGAAGCAAGGGATTAACAGCCACAGTAGTGTTCCTATACTAAAGGGGAACACAGGAAAGGGCTCTAGGCAATGCTACTGAGTCCTTACACCTCATTAAAGTGGAGGATGCAAAGGAAAGTTTGCCATTCACACTAAAGGATGCTGGGGGGGGGAGGCCCTGAGAGAAAGGGGGGTAAAAGAAAGGGAAAAGGGAGGAGGGAGCAAGGGGGTCTGGGGAGGGGTGGAGGGAAGGAGGGGACCGGGGTACCTATTATGTTTGTATGAGTGGAAAAAATTAATTAATTAATTAAAAAAGAATTATTAAAAGTAAAAAGTGGATGCTAGCATTGAACCTTCAGATGTTATGCCCAAATTGATAACTATATATGACTTACAAACTACAAAAGAAAACAAGTCTAAGGTATAGTGGAATAACAAAAAAAAAAAGAGTAAAAGCAACAATAACAAAAAACACAAGCAGATAGGTGAACAAGGCAATTATGGAAGGAAAGTATTAAATGGGAGTGAACGAAGGGGATATGACATAATAAGGCATGGGGAAGCAAAACACAAAATAAAAAAGCAAGTGGCTTAGGGGGAAAAAGTTATCAATGGTCTCATCTAGCTATGAATGCTGTAAGCTATAACAACTCTGGTAAGAAGAATCCAGTGGAGCAACATCGGCATGCAAGACCCTCAGGTAATTACTCTCTGAATGGGTTCTACCCCCCCCCCACCACTATAGTCAGGGACCACATGTGTGGTACTTGTCCAAATACCAGTGGAAGGAGAGAAAATAGACACTGGCCAGAACAAATGTCTTGGTGCTATTTATAAATATTTAACAGTAAACTATCTTCTAAACATGTATTATATCTCTAGATAAGAAAAGCTATCAACATTTGACCAAGATGTATCCTGTTAAATTGAAAGATTAGTGAGGCAGAAAACCACAACTGGCTAGAGAGCAGAGTAAGGGCAACTCTGGAATACTCAACCTAAATCGGGCTATCAAAACCTCTCCCCATCCCATCAGGGAATCTAGTGGAAGAGAGGATGGTAAGAATGTAGGAACCTAAAGTTGGGGACGTCTTCTGCCAGTCATGACACTCTAGTCACAACACGATTGCTGCATCCAGGACTTCATTGTGGTGATATCCACCTCCACCAGAACTACACAATGGCCCATACATCAAAGTGCCCCCCCCCATGATGAGGTTCTTAGGCAAAACAACTGTACTCAGAGAATTTTTGAGGCAGGTGCTAGACAAGAGAAGGGGAGACTCCCCACTGAAGAGCCACATACACTTCTGGTCCTTTCCTAGCACAGGTGCTCCAGAAGGATCCCTAAGTTCCACAGACACAGAGACACATGAGGGCAGAAGGGATGAGGCTGAGTTAGTAAAGGGAGGGGTGGATGGAAGAAATGGGAGGAAGAGAGAGAAAGGAGAGGAAGGCATGAACCTAAACACATATTGTTGGTATGTAAAAAAGTCTTTATAAAAATCATAAGTAGAAAAGTTCAACACTGAGGAATTTCTGTGCTCAAAATGGCATCTCTAAGTAAGACCACATCTCTGTGCTGGACTCTACAATTGCAAGGCATCAGATGGATAAGGCTATTAAACAGTATTTCTCTAGGAGTCACTAGGAGATCTGAAGAAATGAAAGCTGAAAGATAATCTGAGAATGACAAAGCTGGGAAAGAATGCAAAAGCTTGCCAGGAACTGATCACATTGCAAGGGCAGTAGATTAAATAAAACCAGAGACTACTGAGAGGAATGGTTTTGAAACTGATCTGACTTAGTGGGTGGAAGAACATGGCAACCCAGTCCACACTGTGCTGAAGAACATTTAGCAAACTTTTCAACCTGCAAATTCCTCCTAGACTCAGGGCAAAAGATGTTATCACAATCCATGGAGCACAGATGAAATATTAAATGTGTTCCAAATAGATACATAGAAATTACATCTTATATTTTAGGGTCATGTTCTAAATGTAAGCTTAAAAGCCAGAGCATCTGAAATATTCTGATACTATTATATTATTTCTTTAATGCCTTCAGTCATTTTCTATGTGTTTTCTTGAGGATTTTATAACATAGCACTATGCTTTGTCACACTTTTGTGGTAATTCAGAAGAAGATCTGTCTGCTACCACAGTTGAAGTTGTGTTTTCTGGTTTTACATTTGTATGACTAAATACCTGATGTAAGCTAACTTGGTAAGGGAAAGAGGCTTATTTTGTGCCAAGGAAATGAAAACATATGGTAGAGAGCAGGGGCACATGCTAGAAGGACAAATCTCATGGATAATAGGAAGCCAGGGAGGGATTCAGGGGTCAGGCCTAAGCTTTTTATACCTGCTTACTGTTCTAAGATCTCATTTCCCAAAGAACACAATTCCATTCTGAGGACAGGGCTCCCAAGGGCATAAGGGTCTTTCATTAGGCCACACGTCTTCAAGCTTCCATGAGCTCCCACATCCCCACCCTGCAGACCAAGCTTTTAATACTTAGTGTAAATACTAAGTAAAGTAAAACTTTACTTAGTGTACATTCAAACCATAAGAAGTTGTTTATTAAATAAGAGTCAAGATCACAGGTCAGGTAAGACTGAGGATTCTGCACCTGGAACCAGACCAGCCAGATATCTCCCCATCCTAAAGCTCAGGGAACCTTGTGGAAGAGGGGGCAGCAAAATTGTAAGAGCCTACAGATCGGGAGGACTAATGATATGCAAGATACTCCACACAAGTAGGGCCACAGTAGACGTAGTTGGACTTTGCATGATCTGCACAATGACTGACATGTCAACGACCCCCCAAAGTCTAGCATGGATCACGGGCACTAGGATCCTTAGAGGCAAAGGATTAGCAGTCACAGTAGTGTCCCCATACTAAAGGGGAGCCCAAGAAAGGGCTCTGAGCTATGCCACTGAACCCTTACACCTCACTAGAGTGAAGGACTCAGAGAGAAGTTTGGCATTCACACAAAAGAATGCTCCAGAGGATGGGAGGGGGAAAGAGGGAGATACTGGGAGAAGGGGAGGGATGGGGGTGAAAGGAAAGGGAAATGGGGGAAAGGGTGCAAGGAGGACTGGAGAAGAGTGGAGGGAGGGAGAGCACCGAGGTACCTATTGAATTGTATGATTAGGGGGAAAAAAGACAGGATTCTGAAGGTGTGTGATCTGTTGGCATCCAGCCTTGCCACTTGAAGACTTTGAGCAAGGTGCTCAAAATCTCCAACTTTTAATGCTTTTGTCTCTAAAAATGAGGATCATGAGTGGCACTAGAGAGTTTACAGAAAATGATGCCTTATGTAATACCTTGACAGTAAGTCACGAAAGGCAATGAATACTTACTTCCATGTGCATACACGAGTCACCAAGGGTGTGCTGGCGCACCATGGCCTCACCATGTGCAAAGGTAAATCTAATGCTTTGTTGTTAGCCTGTACATCTTTATTCTGTTAAAAATTTGATGTGGTGAAGAGAAGCAACACCTCTACAAGCTCAAAGAGCTGGCTAGTTCTCTTTAAATTTGATATGAAGAAATGCCTACCTCAACTGAAAGGAATGTATAAATCAGAACGAGATAGTTCCCTTTTTTGTTTGCTTCCTTTTTCTGAGACAGAGTTTCACTCTGTAGTGCAGGTTAATGTTGAATTGACCATGTAGTTCTGTTTGGACTCAAACTCACTGTAATCCTCCTGCATCAGCTTTGTGAAGGCTAGCATTACATGTATGCAACAGCATGCGAGACCAGAATGAGATAGTTCTCATTCATGACTTTTCTGTAGCATCCACTCCAAGCCATGAACAGATATGTCTATCCTTGAACTCCAGTTTACATCAATTATGTTCAAAACTCTGAAAAAGAATTAAAGTCTGAAGTTGCTTGAAATGGATCCCCCCCCCCAAAACAGTTATAACTGTTTGATGCACTGGCAAGAATTAGATTGACATTGGTTTAAAATTAGGTTTTTTTGGGCTGGAGAGATGGTTTAGGGGTTAAGTCTCTGCCTAGCAAACAGAAGGTCCTGAGTTTGGATCCTGGATCCCATGTAAAAAAATGGCAGTCAGACATGATGGCAATCTGTACTTCCAACCCTGGAGAATGGAGGCTGGGAAACTCCAGAGCAAAGCAAAGAGGAGGTAGTGTGATCCAGGGTGATTCCCAAACTCGAAATCACTCTTCTGCCTCCACAATCACACACAGTGAACTCTCTCTCTCTCTCTCTCTCTCTCTCTCTCTCTCTCTCTCTCTCTCTCTCACACACACACACACACACACACGGAGTGACACACGCAAAGACACATATAAAACAAAATAAGATAAAATAACATTAGGTTTTTTGTTAGAAGTTTCATCAGAAGTTAAATATAAAAAATAAAATAAAACAAAATAAAATTAGGTTTATTAGAAGTTTCTTCAGAAGTTAAACCCAGAGCTACCTACCATATAACCAAGCAATTTCATTCTTTAGTATGTACCCAAAGGAAATGAAAAATGGTGATATAAAAATGTATACATCCATGTTCATAACATTTTTTTCTTCCATATTTTATTTTTTCCCAAATCATACAAGCTCAATAGGTACCCTCATCTCTCTCTCCCCCCCTCCCCCTACCCAGTTGTCCCTCATTGCATTCTCTCCCCTTCCCCCTTCCTTCCACCCCCTTCCTCCCCCTTTTTCAGTGACTCCCCCTTCCTCCACCCCCATCCCCTGGAGCATCCTTTTCTGTGAATGATAAACCTCCTTCTGGGTCCTCCATCCTAGTGAGGGCTCAGAACACAGTGGCATAGCACGGAGCTCCTTCTTGGGCTCCCCATTAGAATGGGAACTCTATTATGACTGTTAATCCCTTGTCTCTAAGGATCCTACTGTCTGGAGCCTTCTTTCCTGTGATCTATGCTAGACTCTGGGGGGTCGTTGACATGTCAACCATTGTGCAGGTCAGGCAAAGACCAACCATGGCTACTGCAGCCCTAACTTGTTTTTTTTTTTTATTTCAGCTCATACAAACTTATTAGGTACACCAGTTCCCTCCCTCCCTCCTCCTCCCCCCGTACCCCTTGCTCCCCCTCCCCACCCCTCTCCCTCCCCATCCCCCAGTGCCTCCCACCCCAATTCCCAGAGAGTCCTTTCTTGTGCATGTCTGATTTTCCTCTGGGCCCTCCTCTCCGATGACGTACAAGGACCCAGTGGCCTTTCCCTGAACCCTTTCCCGTGTTTCCCATAGGTATAGGAACACTGCTGTGGCTGCCAATCCTTTGCCTCCAAGGATCTTGGTGCCTTTAGCAGATGCTAGACTTTGTGAGGTCAACAGTGTGTTGGACAATGCGCAGGGCATGCAAAGTCCAATTATGATTGCTTCAGCCCTAACTAGTATGGAGTATCTTACATATCATGGCTCCTCCTATCCTTTTGCTCTTATACTCTTACCGCCCCCTCTTCCGCAAATTTCCCTGAGCTTCAAGATGGGAAGAGACTAAGCTGGCTTAGTTCTAGGTGGTTGATATAGAGTCTCTGAAGTTCTGGATTGTGGTTTGTTGATTTTCTTTTGCAGTTTTGCTGCTCCTGCAATGCCCTTCACTCCATCCTGGTGGGCATTGTATGTTACCCCCTGGCCAGAAACAAAAAGCTGTTAGAGTCTTGTGATAAAAGCACATTCAAAGGTAGATGTAATAAAAGTGGGAAACCACAGTGAGGGAGGGGTCTATCACCCATTTGCAAAATGGTTACTTTTTATCTGCCAGACTATATGCCCTCCTCTTCTGGTGAGATCACACCCCCTCAGTAGTAAATGATCAGGAACAAAAGTCTGTGAACTTAATCAGATGTCTCATTACTTATTTGGGTCCTTGGTGGAGGCCTATTTTCCCTGCTGTAACATGGTCCCTTCTCTCCTTGTTTCTGGTGTGGCCCTCCTACCCCATCCCTCCTGTTCATAATCCTTGCAATTACTGTCTCTAGGTGGGCTGGGTGGGTTTGGTACTAGGAGCCACCTATTAGGGAGTACATACGGCACTTAATTTTCTGGGTCTGGGATACTTCACTTAATATAATTGTTTCTAATGACATCCATTTCCCGGCAAATTCCAGTAATTCATCATTTTTGATGGCTGAGTAGTACTCCATTGTATAGATGTACCACAGTTTCCTTATCCACTCGTCAACTGTTGGACATTTGGGCTGATTCCATGACTATGCTATTGTAAACAGTGCTGCTATGAACATGGTCGTGCTTGTGCTATCGAGGTGAACCTCTGCTGTATGGGGGGTTATTCCCAAAAGTGGAATAGCAGGGTCATATGGCATTTCAATCTTTAATTTCATTAAGAATCTCCCGACGGCTTGCCAGAGTGGCTGTATAAGCCTGCATTCCCACCAGCAATGTAGGAGAGTTCCCCTCTCTCCACATCCTCTCCAACATTTGTTGTTGTTTGTATTGTGGATTTTTGCCATCCTGACCGGGGTGAGATGATATCTCAGGGAAGTTTTGATTTGCATTTCCCTGATGGCGAAGGAAGTGGAGCATTTTTTCAGATATTTGTTAGACATTTTAATTTCATCCCTGGTAAAGTTTCTTTTAAGTTCCAGGGCCCATTTTTTAATTGGGCCATTGGTTTCCTTGGTGTTTAGTTTTCTAAGTTCTTTGTGCACTCTGGACAACAGAGTTCTATCAGATGTGTGGTTAGTGAAGATTTTCTCCCATTCTGTGGGTTGCCTTTGAGCTCGCGTTATAATCTCTTTATCTGAACAGAAGCTCTTTAATTTCACAAGATCCCAACTGTTGAGAGTTGGTAGCAGTGACTGTGCCATTGGATGTCTGTTTAGGAAATGTTGGCCTAGCCCAATCAGCTCGAGGGAGTTCCCTACCCTTTCAACTATAGTTTTTATAGTCTCTGGCCTGATATCAAGGTCCTTGATCCATTTGGAATTAAGTCTTGTACATGGTGACAAGTACGGGTCCAGCTTTAATCTTCTGCATGTGGAGATCCAGTTTTGCCATCACCATTTGTTGAAGATGCTGTTCTTTTTCCATTGGATTCTTTGTCCCCTTTGTCAAAGACCAAATGGCTGTAATTTTGTGGGCTTATATCTGGATCTTCAATCCTTATCCATTGATCTGTGTGTCTATTTTGGAGCCAGTACCAGGCTGTCTTTATAACTATGGATTTGTAGTATAGACTAAGATTTGGTATGGCAATACCTCCAGCTGTGATTTTGTTACTCAGGATTTTTTTTGCTATCCTGGGTCTTTTGTGCCTCCACATGAACTTTGAGATTGTTTGGTCAACTTCTTTGAAGAATTGCTTTGGGATTTTGATTGGTATAGCATTGAATCTGCATATTGCCTTTGGTAGGATGGTCATTTTTACGATGTTGATTCTGCCAATCTAGGAACAAGGGAGGTCTTTCCACCTTCTGGTGTCTTCTGCTATTTCTTACTTTAGGGTTTTAAAGTTTTCATTGTAAAGGTCTTTTACCTCCTTTGTTAGGTTTATACCAAGGTATTTCATTTTTTTAGGGGCTGTAGTAAATGGGATTGTTTCTCTCAAGGCTTTTTCACTTCTTTCATTCTGGGCATATAGGAAGGCCTCTGATTTTTGCACATTTGTTTTGTATCTTGCCACCCTGCTGAACTTCTCAATTAGTTCCAGGAGTTTCCTGGTGGAGTTTTTGGGATCACTCAAGTATATGATCATGTCATCTGCAAATAGGGATAGCTTGACTTCTTCCTTGCTGATTTGAATCCCTCTTATGACCCTTTCTTGCCTTATGGCTTCAGCTAAGACTTCAAGTACAATATTGAATAGAAGTGGTTAGAGTGGACAGCCTTGTCTAGTTCATGATCGAAGTGGGAATGCTTCCAATTGTTCCCCATTGAGCATAATCCTTGCTGTGGGCTTGTTGTATATAGTTTTTATTATATTGATAAAGGTTCCTTCCATTCCTACTGTCTCTAGCGTTTTGATCATAAAAGGCTGTTGGATCTTGTCAAAGGGTTTTTCTGCATCTATCGAGAGTATCATGTGGTCTTGGACTTTGGACTGGTTTACATGATGAATTACATTTATTGATTTGCATATGTTGAACCAACCTTGTGTGCCGGGGATGAAGCCTACTTGGTCCCCGTGGATGATCTTTTTAATATGTTTTTGAATCCGATTTGCTAAGACTTTGTTGAGAATCTTTGCGTCTGTGTTCATCAGGGAGATCAGCCTATAGTTTTCTTTTTTTAGTGAATCTTTATTAGGTTTTGGGATTAAAACGATATTAGCTTCATAGAAGGAATTTGGTAGTGTTCCTTCCTTTTCTATTTGATGGAACAGTTTAAGGAGTATTGGTGTTATTAACTCCTTAAATATCTGGTAGAACTCTGTGCTGAATCCATCTGGTCCAGGACATTTTTTGGTGGGAAGATTCGGATTACTTCCTCAATTTCCTTATATGTTATAGGACTATTTAAATAATTCACAACTTCCTGATTCAATTTAGGTAAGTTGTGTTTACTTAGAAATTCATCCATCTCTTTTGTGTTGTCAAACTTCACAGAGTATAAGTTTTTGAAATATGATGTTATAATTCTCTGTATTTCTTGGGTATCAGTAGTGATAACTCCATGTTCATTTCTAATTGTGTTAATTTGGGTTTTCTCTCTCTTGATTTTGGTTAATTTAGCTAGGGGTGTATCAATCTTATTGATTCTTTCAAAGAACCAGCTTTTTGACTGGTTGATTTTTTCTATCGTTTTTTTAATCTCGATTTCAGATATTTCTCCCCTTATTTTGCTAATCTCCTCTCTTCTACTACTTTTGGGATCAGATTGCTCTAGTTTCTCTAAAGCTTTAAACTGCATTGTTAAGTTGTTTATTTCTGATGTTTCCATTTTTTTGATGTAGGCATTAAGAGCTATGAACTTACCTCTTAGGACAGCTTTCATTGTGTCCCAGAGATTTTGGTAAGTTGTATTTTCGTTGTTATTCACTTTCAGGAAATCTTGAATTTCCTTTTTAATTTCTTCCTGAATGCAGTTCTCATATTGTTAAGTTTCCAGGAGTTAGTGTATTTTCTCTTGTTTGATGTGTTGTAGATGTCCAGCTTTAGGCCGTGGTGGTGTGATAGGGCACAGGTTAGAATTTCAACTTTTTTGTATTTGTGTAGATTCATTTTGTGGCCCGATATGTGATCTATTTTGGAGAAAGTCCTGTGTGCTGCTGAGAAAAATGTGTATTCTTTGGTGTGTGGGTGAAAAGTTCGATAGAGATCTATAATGTCCATTTCTTTCAGGGTTTGATTAAGTTCCAAAGTGTCTCTGTTAAGCTTTTAACCTGTTGATCTATCCCATGTTGAGAAGGCGGTGTTGAAGTCCCCAAGAATTATCGTTTGGGGGTTGATTTCTTGCTTTAGACGCTGTAGGTTTTTCTCAATGAATGTGGAGGGGCCCGTATTGGGTGCATATATGTTCAGTATTGTGAAGTCTTCCTGGCGAATTGTACCTGTGACTAAAATGTAGTATCCATCCGTGTCTCTTATAATTTTCTTTGGTTTAAAGTCCACTTTGTCTGATAGCATAATGGCTACCCCTACCTGTTTTCTGCTTCTATTTGCTTGTATATTTGTTGACCAGCCTTTTATTTTTAGAGCGTGCCTATCTTTTGTAGTGAGATGAGTTTCCTGCAGGCAGCAGATTGATGGATTGTGATTTTTAATGCAAGTTTGTAATCTGTGTCTCTTGATCGGTGAATTAATTCCATTAACATTTAGTGTTATAATGGTGAAACTATTTTTGATTCCAGACATTTATTATGTTTAGTAGTTTTTATAAGTATATTGTTTTGCTTTTAATGGTGTTATACTTGCCTTCTGCTTTCCTGGATATGCCTGTTTTTTTCTTCACGCTTGAGTATCATTTCTAGCATTTTTTGAAGGCCTGGTTTGGTGGACATGTATCCCTTCAAGTTGTCTTTGTGCTGGAAGATTTTTCTTTCTCCCTCGATGATGACTGATAGTTTTGCAGGGTAAATCAGCCTGGGTTGACATTTTTGCTCATTCAATACTTGAAGTATGTCTCTCCAAGCTCTTCTTGCTTTTACTGTTTCGACTGAGAAGTCATTTGTTATTTTAATAGGTTTACCTTTAAAAGTGACTTGTTTTTTCTTCCTTGAAGCTCTCAGCACCAGTTCTTTATCTTGAATGTGGAGTGTTTTAGCTGTTATTTGCCGTGGCGTGCTTCTATTTTGGTCGTATCTGTTTGGGGTGCGGAATGCCTCTTGTATATGGATGGGCCTGTCTTTTTTTAGATGAGGAAAGTTTTCCTTGATGATCGTTTGATAAATTTCCTCAGGGGTGGTATTTTGAGATTCTTGCTCTGGTATTCCATGAATACGCATGTTAGGCTTCTTCAGGGTGTCCCATATCTCTTGGATATTTCTCTCAAGTATCTTTTTGGCTTTAACAACCTCTTCCATTGAGCTGGTTAGTACTCCCACTTTATCTTCAAGGTCTGAAATTCTGTTTTCTGCTTCATTAGTTCTGTTGATAAGACTCTCTGTGGCGTTCTGGGTTGAAGATAACTTGTCTTTTAGCTCAGTTTAAAACTCTGCTTGAGTTTGTTTTAACTGCTCTATGCCAGTTTTTGTTTTTTGCACTTTTTTTCTCAACTCCTCCAAATGTCTGTTGTGTTCCTCTTCAAAGCGATTGATTTGATTATGTAATTCCTCCCTGATTTCCTCTTTCATAGTATTGAACATGGTAATGATCATATTTTGAAAGTCGTTATCCTGGGTCAGGCTTTCTTGGCCTTTTTCCACGGGTTTGTTCTGGTTGGAGTCTAACATTATGGGATTAATTTCTTCAGTGGGAAATTTGTTTACTTGAGTGTTGCTTCTCATGGATTTGCACTTTGACTTTGGCATTGTCGTTTTAACTCTTAAGATCTCTCAATTTCACTAAACTGAATTATTTGGCCTGGGGGCCTGGTGGGTGGGCATGGGCGGAGACTTACCTAGGGTGCTGGGTGAGGCCGGGCTGGACCGCGTGCACGTCCGGACTGGTGGAGCGGGGTGGGGTAAAGGGAGGATGGGGGCTTGTTGTGGAGCTATTTCACCCAAGGGCAGCTGGGGCGGGGCCCAGGTGCAGGTGGAGGTCCTCCTTGTCCCTAGGCCCCGCGCGCAGCTCCAGCTGGATGGTGGGAGTCGGAGCCGAGTCCCTGTGTGCAGCCCTAACTTGTGTGGAATATCTTGCATATCATTGGTCCTCCCCATCTGTAGGCTCTTATAGTCTCCATGCCCTCTCTTCCTCAAGGTTCCCTGAGCTTTAGGGTGGGGAGAGATTTGGCTGGTCTGGTTCCAGGTGAATAATGGAGGGTCTTTGGTGTTCTCAATTATGGTTTTTTTTTTTCAGTTTTTCTTTTCTTGCACTGCCTTTGGCTGCATCTTCATTGGTATTGAAGGTCACCTCCTAACCAAAGATAAAAGACTATTTAAATGAAGATTTTAATATAAGAGGAGAGTCAAATATAGATGAAAGAACAGGAGTAGGACACAACAGTAAGAGAGGGGTCAGTGTCCCATTTGCCAGATGATTACCAATCCTTATCCCCTCCCTGATTGGTGAGATCAAACCTGCTGAGTTGCAAGTGACCAGAAAGGGAAGTGAGAGTGAACTATACCAAATGTCTTGCTACTTACATGCAATACTCGATGGTGACCTATTTTATCTACTGAAGCGTAATGCCCTATCTCCTTTTTTTTTTTTTTTGAGGTTCTCTTTCCCCTTCTGTCCTGTTTATAATCCTTTGTGATTACAATAGGTATTACAGAGATTTACCTTTAAATATGTCATTAAGTGGGTTTGGAGCTAGGATCCACCTATTAGGGAGTACATACGGTATATAACTTTTTGTGTCTGGGATAATTCACTCAATATAATTTTTTCTAATTCCATCCATTTCCAGGCAAATTTCATTAATTCATCTTTTTTGATGGCTAAGTAGTATTCCATTGCATAAATGTACCACATTTTTCATTATTGATTCATCAACTGTTGGGCATTTGGGTTGATTTCATGACTTTGCTATCGTAAATAGTGCTGCAATGAACATGGTTGTCCTCATGTCACTGTAGTGAATTTCTGCATTATGGGAAATTATTCCCAGAAGTTCGTCATATGGCATTTGATTTTTAATTTTTATAGAAATCGCCATACTGATCACCAGATTGATTGTATAAGCCTGCATTCCCACCAGCAGTGTATGAGAGTTCCCTTCTCTCCACATCCTCTCCAGCATTCAGTATTATTTGTATTGTGGATTTTTGCCATCCTGACCAGGGTGAGATGTTATCTCAGCATAGTTTTGATTTGAATTTCCCTGATGGCTAAGAATGTGGAGCACTTTTAAGATATTTGTTAGCTATTTCAATTTCGTCCCTGGAAAAATTTCGAGTTCCAAGGCTCATTTTTTAAAATTTTTCATTATTTATTATTTATTCAATTGTGCATGTATGCGTGTGTGCACGTGTGTATGTATGTGTGTGTGTGTGTGTGTGTGTGTGTGTAGAACCACGGACGAATTTGGGAACCACCATGGACTCCTCCACCTCCTCCTTGTTTACTCTGCCTGGGGATTCACAGGCTCTGCCCTACCAGGACCAGAAACGCAGGCCGCCCTGCTTCCGCCACCCGGCGTCTATACTTGGGGTCTAGGATCTGAACTCAGGACCTTCTGCCTGCAAGGCAGAGGCTTAACCCCTGAGCTACCTCTCCAGCCCCCCCAAGGCTCATTTTTTAATTGGGCCATTTATCTCCTTGGTGTTTAGTAGTTTAAGTTCTTTGTGCACTCTGGATAATAGAGATCTATCAAATATGTGGTTTAGTGAAGATTTTCTCCCATTCTGTGGGTTGCCTTTTTTCTGTTTACAATCTCTTTATCTAAACAGAAGCTCTTTAATCTCATAAGATCCAATTTGTTGAGTGTTGTTTCTAATGCCTATGCTATTGGATTTCTGTTTAGGAACTGTTGGCCTAGCCCGATCAGCTGAAGGGAGTTCCCTACCCTTTTAACTAGGGTTTGTATAATCTCTGGCCTAATATTATTGTCCTTGATCCATTACATTTTTATATGAGCCAAAATTATGAAAATAGCCAAATGATCTTCAACTGGTGAATGATTAAATAAAATGTGGTTTGTTCAATGGACAATGGAATATTATTCAACCATAAATAGGCATACCTTTGTGATATGTACCACAGCATGGATGAACTTAGAAATATGCTAAATGAATTCACAAACAAAATAAAACATATATTGTATGACTTTACTATATGAATTGTCTAAAAATAGGCAATTCTGTAGAGACAAAGAATAAATTAATGGTTTCCCAGAGGTTTGGGGGGGATGAAAAATGACTGATAATGAATATGTAGTTCTATTGGGGATTAATTTTTCTAGTTAGAAAGTAGCGCTGGTCATAAACTTTGTGCATTCAAAACCACTGAACTGTATAATTCAGAATGATGACTATCACAGTGCAGGAATTTTATCTTTAAAAAGTAGGTCTAGCCCTCACTTAACGTATGACCTGGCCGTGTGAATTGTTAAAACTGGCTGAAACTCGAGTGGAAAATGGAGGCCAGACTCTCAGCAGGGATGCTGGCCTGGGAAGAGTTGTAGTTTAGGAAATCCCAGCACATAATCTGCCCTCAGCACATGAGAATCTGTAGCCCGCACATCACTTGCTCCTCCAGTCTCAACATGATCCCATGAAGAAACCCATGGTGTCCTGCATGCAGAGGGACAAGCAGCAGCAAGCAAGAGATGGAAACTGCCAGTCATTCTTTCCTAATTGGGCTTTTCTTCATGAGCTGTTTTTGATCTCTGGAGAGTTGGATGTTAGGGGCTGAATAGTTCTGTCTCTCTTAAATTTACATCTTGGACTTCTAATCTCCAATGTGGTAGTTATTTAGTGGACTCTTGGGAGATAATTAGCTTTGGTGAGGTCACAGGGTGGGGTCCCCAGGATGGAATAAGATTCCTTACAGGAAGAGATACCAGAAAAAATTCTCTCTTATTTTCCTTCTGGCTATGATTCTTTCCCTCCCTAGCTCCCTTTCTCATTCCCTCCCTACTATGTGAAGCTATGGCACAAAGGCAGACATCTGCAAGACCTGAAGACAGTCCGCACCAGAAAACAAATGATCAGCATCTTGACATTGGATCCTTGCCCCCTCATAACTATGAGAAATAAGTGTTGGTTTTAAAATCAGCTGGTCTAGCTCAGTGTTAAGTTTGTGTTTATTTCTGTTGTTTTTTAAATGCCTTTATAAAGTCTAACTTTAGGGTGGATAAATTCATATGTGTGCTAGTGTATGTATTGTGCAAAATGTTCTTGATTCGAGAGGTGTGTTTATGAATTAACCTTGTTTTTTTTAATTTTTTATTTATTATTTATTCAATTGTGCGTGTATGCATGTGTGCGCGTGTGTGTATGTATGTGTGTGTGTGCGTGTGTATGTATGTATGTATGTATGTATGTGTGTGTGTAGAACCACGGACAAATTTGGGAACCACCATGAATGCCTCCACCTCCTCCTTGTTTACTCTGCCCCAGGATTCACAGGCTCCGCCCTACCAGGACCAGAAACGCAGAGCTGCCCCCGCTTCCGCCCAGCGTCTATACGTGGGGTCTAGGATCCGAACTCAGGACCTTCTGCCTGCAAGGTAGAGGCTTAACCCCTGAGCCACCTCTCCAGCCCCGAATTAACCTTGTTTTTGAGAGTGCCTAATGAATGTGATAACATTTTCATTGTCTTGCCATAAAGCTTTGATGACCAGCATGGTGGAGCAGACGTTGTAAAGCTCTTGTGATTTTTAAACACAAATGAAACCACCAAGGTTAAAAAATTAAAAATAAAATAAAATAAAATCAGGCTGTCTGTAAGATTTCATTACACTAGTTTGAGAAGACTAAGCCACTAGAGTAGAACTGGGAAGAGCTCTTTGACTACATTTCGATACATTCATTAAAGGTCAAGTACATGAAAACTTCTACAGTAATATCACAGCTCAGATGGTGTGTTTTCTTGAATGACAGCTTCTTTGTCTCTCTATCTCTCTCTCTCTGTCTCTCTCTCTTTCTCTCATGACATTGTTGTCAAGCCTCCTTATGTTGACAAGTCCAAGGCACAACTGTTGACCGCTTTTTAAGTAGGGAAGATGCACAATTAGTGACTGTAAGATGTGATTATTTCCCTTAATAGAAAGGAGTTGTGGGCTGGAGAGATGGTTCAGGGGTTAAGACTCTGCTTCACAAGCAGCAGGTCCTGAATTTGGATCTCACCCAGGTCACACATTAAAAATGCCAGGCAGAAACAGTGGTGGCCCACACTTCTGGCCCTGGTGGGCAGAGCCTGGGAAATCCCAGAGCAAACAAGGAGGTAGAAGCAATCCAGGCTGATTCCTGAAGTCATGCTTGGTCCTCTACAGAGATACATAGTGCCCCCCCACACACACACACAAGAAAGAAAGAATTTTTTTTTAAAAAGAAAGGAGTTGTAAATTTACACTGAAAAACAGTGAGACATAGTTCTGATTGACAGGGGATTGGACTCTGATTGGGTAAGTAGAGGAAATGGCAAGTTCCTTTCAGTTGTGGTAATTTCTTTACATAGTCTTCTAAAAGTACCAAGCTTATCTCACATACTTTTGATCTTCAGGATAAGACATTGCAGTTATGGGTAATTTTCTAGGTTATTCTAAAATATTTCCATCATTCTTTATATTGTGTATTGTTTGAGACACTCACTGTCTCTTATAGCCTTGAGTTTCTGATCTTCCTATTTTTGCCTAGGATTGCCGACTTGTTAGGTAAACACTCCACTGCTTTAGCTACCTCCCCAGACAATGTTCTTAGTATGGCTGTTAAAATTATTTAGCAATATCTTTTTGTTGTCACTTCTCTTGGTTGGAAAGAGATGTGACACTGAAATTTGAGATTTTTTGCAGACTGTATTTCCAGAGGATGATTAATCCCAATTAGTAGCAGAGGCCATCAATTTAGATTTTTAAAGTGATTTGTTGCATTGGTACAAATACACATTCACTTGTGTATCAGACTTTTTTTAGTAGTTGAAAAAGGTATCTGATAACTTGTTACTGAGGCAGACACATTTGCTTATCATTCATTTTCTTTTTTATTATTTATTCAATTGAGTGTGTGTGTGTGTGTGTGTGTGTGTGTGTGTGTGTGTGTGTGCGTGTGCGTGTGTGTAGAACCACGGGTGAATTCAGGAACCACCATGGATCACCTTCACTTCCTCCTTGTTTACTCTGCCCCGGGATTCACAGGACCAGGAATCTATACATGGGGTCCAGGATCTGAACTCAGGACCTTCCACTTGCAAGGCAGAGGCTTAACCCCTGAGCCACCTCTCCAGCCCCTATCATTCATTTTCTTGACAAAAGCTTCTATATCTTTAAGTTAATTTTGTGTTAAAAATGTTTAACAAATAAAGACGTTTTAGTTACTATTATTTCAACAAGAATTGTGGCCCATGACATATTTAAAGATGGTAAAAAATGTTACTGGGTATTGTTCGTAAAGCCTAATTATGTGACAATAAGATTACCTACAGTCACAAATGGCAAATTCTAATTTCGTGAATGTTGTATACCTATAAAAAATCAGAGGGATCAAACTCAGGGCTTTCTGTATATTTGGCAAATGTCTCAACTGAGATATATCTCTGGTCCCAATAGCTTATCTTTATTCTTCTGCTGCCAGTAAGGATACTTATGAAAATGCCATATATGCACTTCTCTTTCCATCCTACATTCTCAGAAAATTCTGTGCAAATAAAATCTCATTATGATGATAAAAATTGTGAGACAGGTGATGCTTTGTAAATGCAAAAGACTTACTTAGCTCACAGTTCTCGAAGTGCAAGAGAATGTTTCTAGCATTCATTCAGATTCTGAAACAGGCTTCATATTGCATTAACTTGTGGTGGAAAGTGGAACAGAAATGAGTGTGTCCAAAAGAAGTGTAGAGAATTCTCTAGCTTGAGCTGTAACAACTTGCTCTTGTGTAATCAATCCAATTCTATGATAAAGAGAATTCCCTTGAGAAAAAGGGAAGTTATTTCCTTTTAAACACTATTCAGTATGAGATTTGGTGAGGACAAATCACTGTACCAGTGGATGGATTGACTTTCTTTTAAACACTTGTTACTTTTTGAAACAGCAATGCTGGAACTTATATAAAGTATATGAGGCATATAAATTTATGTGAAATGAATTTGCACATGGAACATGACAACAGCTCTGAGAAAGGTGGCCAGATTGGACCATGATCACTCTTTTGTATTTTCACGCTGGTTCTGGGAACGCAGATGGCAACCTTTGATTCCTCATGCCAGAGTTTCCCATTCTTGCTTTGTGTCAGTGCCTTCTACCAAATCAGTTATGTATCTTTGCAGATGGTTATGTTTTAATGTTCAGAGAAATACATCGTCTCTTCTCATTTCTTGGATATTTCTTTTTTTTTTTTTTGAAACTTTAGCTATATGTAGCTAGTGATATAGGTTAGCAGTGGAAAGCTTAACCATCATTAGTAAGTCCTAGGTTTCATTCCTAGCGCTGCATGCAAAAAAATGAATAAATAAAATAAAATAAAACAAAACTATGTATGTGGAATCTGAGAGGTGCCAGGAGAGTGACAATACTGCTGTGCTAAAGCCTGATGCTTCAGCCCACAGGTTTCAGAGGCTGGGATCTAGAGGCCAAACAGCATACTTGATGGGTAGTGTTGGCCTCTTGGGGTTCTGATCCAGCATTGGCTGCTAGAATAAAGCTTGAAAATTTCTGAAAGTCAAGCACATGCACCCAGAAGAACTGCTACTTCTGTGGAAACAATTGACCGAGGACCCCATTTGCTTCACCCTGTAATTCCTTTCTGAGTTTTCAGCAACACTTGATTCCCACAGGGTGCTCTTTGACATGGGCTAAATGTGAGTAGAGGATGTTAAGGCTGCCTTATCCCTGAGACACAGGGAATCTTTTTGATGGGCAACTTTGAGATGCCTTGATGGATTCCCTATGCATTCCAAAGACTGAATGATAGTCTTCTGTCTTCTCCCCCCTTTTCATTGAGAGTCAGTGTTACTTTTCACTGAAAGTCAGTGTCAATTACAATTGAATTATAAAGTTATTCTCTGCACTAGCAGAGTCTGCAAGGGCACACTAAGACAGAGAACCTAGAAGGGATGAAGAAATAGAGTTCTAAGGTGGTCAACTGATTCTGGCATACAGACTGAACTCAAGAGATGAGCCCAGGAACAACAAGTGGAGGTGACCATCTAAGGAAAATCTGGACCAAAGTGGCAGCTAGAAAGATATGAAATGATGTTCTGGAAATTAAACCAGAGCTCCTTAAAGCCCCAGAGAGGAGACAAAAGTAGTCTAGCCATTAGTACAGATCTTTAGTTATGGTGATGCAGTTGTGCATGAATCATCAAGGCTTAGTCTTTGGAAAGAAACCGCAAGGTAACATGCATAAAGTCTGCAGAGTGGAAATACTGGTTAAGGTGACTATTCCTGGTTACTGAACTAGTATATGAGAGGACTAGATGGACCCTCACAGTGGGGCTGAAAATGCTGAATGGATTAAATTGCATTTTGTTTGAAATCCAAATCTAGCCTTGATATATTTTGGCTAACTTGATATCAGGGGAATAGTCATAGAACTATTCTATTCTTCTTCAAAAAAATATTCATTGGCCAACTATGTGTAAGTCAACTATACAAAGCTTGTCAGTTGTGAAGAGATTTTGTTCCTATGTATATACATAGCAGTATTTGTACCTGTGAATTAAATTGTTGTTGAAGGTTACAAGAAAGTACAAAAAAATAAGCATTGAAACACTTTCTGGGGCATAGGTGATTGATATATCAGACCAGTAAAGGCCACCCAGGTGAAGTTTAGTGGCCACACATGAAAAATGAAGACAAGAAAGTAGGAGGGAGACTGGTTAGGAAGAGAGTTAGCATTGGGAATAGGAGGGGAATTAGATTGGCTAAAGAGAGGCAAAAATGATGTAAATTCATTGTGTTCATGTTCAAAACTGCCAATGGATTAATTAAATAGGTAAGTTAACTGTTGAAATAGTTCATAGCAATCCCAAACCATCAAATCTAACCCATGGTAAATATGCAATAAATGAGAGGCTTCAAATAGATATATTTATTCATTCACCTTTATTGCGCATCCCTATGAGCAAATTCAAAGACTCATCATTCTCCCAAGTAGTGTTGGGTCCTGGCAGCATGAAAGACAAGTTTTTTCAATTTCTTAAACTAATACCACTGCTGTCATGGATGACAAGTCTGGCACAGCTATTATTTTGGAATCAGAGTTTGTGAGAAATTAAAATCATCCAAAAGTCAGAATAAAATTGAAAGTATAATTTGCTAACATAAATGTAAGCTGAAAACATGAGCCAAGTTATGAAAGAATACGTTTTTATTTTATTTTATTTTTAAACATTTTTATTATTATTTCCGCTCATACAAACTTAGTAGGTACACCGGTTCCCTCCTTCTCTCCTCCTCCCCCCGAACCCCCTGCTCCCCCTCCCCTCACCCCTCACTCCTTATCCCCCAGTGCCTCCCCCCAAACCCAGAGAATCCTTTAAAGTGCATGCCAGACTCTCCTCTGGGCCCACCTCTCCAATGACGTACAAGGACCCAGTGGCATTTCCCTGAACCCTTTCCTGTGTTCCCCTTAAGCATAGGAACACTACTGTGGCTGTCAATCCCTTGCCTCCAAGGATCTTGGTGCCTTTAGCAAATGCTAGACTTTGTGAGGTCAATAGTGTGTTGGACATTGCGCAGGGCATGCAAAGTCCAATTATGATTGCTTCGGCCCTAACTTGTGTGGAGTATCTTGCATATCATTACTCCTCCCATCCTTGTGCTCTTACAATCTTACCTCTTTGCCCCCTCTTCTGCAAATTTCCCTGAGCTTGAAAGAATGCTTTTTAAAAGTTATTTCTCACATTTTTCTGGTCATTTTAGAAGTTATGTCAGAAGGATCAGAAGGTAAAGGTTGTCTTCAACTACATAGTGAGTTTCAGGAATAGATATGGAACCCATCTCAAAATCAACAAAACAAAAAATACCATTAAGCTGAGGGAAATAACTTGGAAATCTCCTTTTTAATTGTATCAGTGGAGCTAGAAAGGTATTTTATGAGACTTCAGAAATGTTATTTTTCTAGTATCAAGGCAATGATTAATGTTGTCAATGGGTTGCTGTCTGTCTGTCTCTGTGGACTTCTCCAAATCAGGTATGAAAGTCCAGACCATTGTCACATTTCTGTTTCAACATAAAGCTGCCCTTGGAACTGTGGCAAGATATGTTGGCTGTGGCAACTGTGTACGGTGTCTCAATGATATTACCAAATGTTATACCCAAACTGATGGCCTAATGTTGCTTTCTGAAAGGCGAGCCTGATTTACTGCCATGTCTGAAACTTTTATTGGAATAGGATACTGTGTTTTCTTTCCACTGTCTGCACAAAAACTATAGCTCTCTTAGAATTAGCCCAAGACACCTATAAAGCTACTTTCAAGTATTCGTAAAATTGGAATCAAAACATGAGATCATGGGTCTTTTGCTACAAATATCGTTATATGTCTATGTGTCCTTTTCTGTTCATGTTACAATATCAGGAAACCATTCTTTATGTGTTCACTAATAACACAGTTGAAATTGGAAAAAAAAAACCAGACTTCAAGTCTGTTTCGACCTGGAAGTCCATGTTGTTTAAACTTTTTGAAAGTTTTAAAAAGGGGAATAGAAAAAACAAATAAATAAAAAGGGGAATAGGGTGGGAGAAGAGGTGACACTTATCTTTCTATTTGTGTTTGAAGATTTCAAAGAATATTAAACAAATTTTTAAGAAGAACTAAAAAAAAAGGGGGAATAAAAAAACACAAGTTCTTATCTCAGGTTGATTGACCTTATGCTAGATGATGAACTTCTCTCAATATTTATTGGATACCTGTCACAAACAGCCCAATAGCATATTTGAAACAACCACACTGTTTTCAATGGGTTTTCACAGTTGAGGGGAGGGAGACTGAATAATTTAACTGCTTTGAAACAAGGAATAGCAATAGAGACGACTGTCACCAAGCAGGTACAAAGTAGAGCTGATCCTGCCACTACTGAAAGATGACATCTATTCCAAGATTGAAGCATGATTTGGCTTGCTCACCTCCACCATAGCAATGGCAGAATATGCTCACCGGGCTCCACAAAATCACACTTCAAAATAGGCAGTGTCGTACCATGATTCAGTCTTATTGCAGCTACTCTTCTTTTGCAGTTAGACAATTCTTTAACCAGAAAGAGAGAAGGGGTATTTATTTAGTTTATGGTTCCAGAATGATGTAGTCCATTATGGCATGACAGCTGTAGCAGAAACACGACTGGTAGCAGAAGCAGAAGGCTGATTCAGCATGGCACTACCAGGTTGTTTTGGAGGAGATGTTAAATTATTGCGTGAAATGTAAGCAGCAACTTACACTTTCAGAAATTTGTGAAGTTTTTTTAGTCTAATTACATTATACTGGGTATGATCATTTACTAAATCTTGCTTTCCTCATGGGTTAAAACAATGAATATGGTTCACAAGTTACAATTATATTCAGATATCAGTTTTCTTAAAAAAAAAAAAAAGAAGGCTGATTCAGGTGACTATATCCCTCAGGAGGCAGAGAGAACAAAGAAGTATGAGGAAGCAGGGCCAGGCTGCTAAACATGAAGGCTCAATCACTGTGATCTGCCTTCCTCCAGCAAGGTTCCATCTTCCCAAAGTCCCACAGCCTTCCCCAACATTAACATCAAGCCAAGGATTCAAAAACATGGGCCTATGGGGGGAGGAGAAACTCACATTCAAACCCAATGACAGTCCTCGATGTGAACAGTGACCTTCGTGGGACATTCTCACTTCTCCTCTCCCTCAACCAGACCTTATCACTCAACTGACCTAATTCCTATTTACTTCTAATGTTTCAAAATAACTATCATTGCCTTTAGAAATGTCATATCATTCCTTTCCAAATGTGGTCCCCTGTTCTGTGCCCCTGGCATCTTGTATCTCTTTGTGTGCTTTACTTGTATTTACTTAATTTTACTTGCCTAGGGCACTGTTAGCTTTACAGGGACCGAAACTTATCAGTGTAGCTCATTCAACTCTCATACAGAGCCTGATTTATGATCAGCACCCATAAATAATTGCATGGACAAATAGCCTACAATAATTACATAGAAAACTTCCTGCTAAAGTTGAGTAATATAACTCTGAGAGATATGAGTCACATCAAAGACTTTCTGAATGCTTTTTCCTGTAATTACGCAATTATGCATTGTACAATTGGTACCTTACACTATGCTCTCTTCTTTCCGTCTGCTATGTGTTGTGACCAAATTTTTCTTTGCTGAGTTAGTTGAAATGCAGACTTTTAGTATGTAATAAAAGACAGAAATGGTATTTTAGCCTGCATATCCAATGAAACTCAATAAAAATTCCTTAGAAAATTGCATATAACTTACCAATCTAATATTTGCATGTCCCTTCCCAAAGAATAATGCTTTGGAATCTGGTGCAGCAGGGAATTGTTGGTCATTAGAGAAGGTATTCTGCTGGTGGAGACAGGACATGTTTAAATGGGGGGTTGGACAGTGTTGAGTGAACCAATATTGTTTTTCTTTGCTTTCTTAGCCTTAGTCTCTTGAAAAAAGGTAAGAAGTGAGAGGGAGAGAAGGAAGAATGAAAGAATGGAGGAAGATAAGGAAAGAGGGAAGAAGGAAGAAAAGAAAAGGCTTGCCATGTGTTGTTGGAACAGACACACACACACACACACACACACACACACACACACACACACACACAAACAGGAAATTGAGAAAAAAATTGAGAAGTTCAGATGTTAAGATTTCTAATTAGATACTTTTTAGCTACAATGTTATTGAAGTCAGTATAAACTTTATGCCAATTTTTCTGACTTCACCCAATCAGAAAGTGTGTTTATCACACAGGCCCAAGTCAAATAGCCATTTGCAAAGGCATGATCCATGAGACAATATTGAGAGTGTGTGCTCAGAAAATCACCCATGGGTTCAAACTCTTGGTGTTTTGTCAACTGCTGAGTACAGCATCTTGGGACATAATTTTGCCAGTCTCTATGAACTCCATATATTGTTTCCCCAGGAATTTTTTGAGGATATTCTTAAGTTGTTGAACCTGTAAAAAGTATATATCTCCCTTAATGATTGTCAGCCTACTTATATTGGGCATTTCAATAAAAGTATAATAAATGGTTCCCTGTTTCCAAAGAATTACCTATATTGTCATCTAATAATTCTGAATAATATTGTCATCTTGAATAATTCTGGTTTAGCTTTGGTTTCTTTGTTAGTTCCATTGAGGTCTCACCAACACCTGAGTTCATTTTCCTACTCAGAGCTTTATTCTTGTGGCAGCTGAACATTTAAAAATAAATAATAATCATTCATTTTCACAGGAGTCACTAGCTAAGTGGTCGAAGTGGTTTCATCAGCAGCACATGAATGTTTTTGGCAGAGCTACCATAATAAGTCTTTCCTGTCTTGTTCTCCACACCAGTGCTCACTCACCTGGACTGTTCTGTCTCTTCCTAACAGACATCTTGCAGGGATCTGCTTCAATAAAGGAGGTAATGTGATTCTAGAAACGTCTGCCAATGCCAACAAATATGCCTGTCTAGATGTGGTGCTGTAACATGTGCACTTTTAACAAGCCAATTACATGTACAACAACACTGAAGATAAATGTGTCTTGGTCTTACAGGATATGCCAAATATGTTCCTAAAAATGATCTACATCTTTACTTTTCAGGCGTTGCTCCAGGAAGTGCTTTCCCAGAGGAGGCATGTAACTTGACATTCACATAGAATGGATATTTAGACAAATGAATCAAGATACATTTGCATTGAGTTTCATGGGAGATTCTAATTCATCAACAAGGAAAAACTATGCATCCCTTACCACTGGCTTTGCTGCTCATTTCATAGTCTAGGAATTTATATATTCCTGGATGTGGAGAGCAAAGCATATTTGATCTTAGAGCACCACAGGACAATTGACTTTTCTACAATGGTAAAAATGTTGGAAACTATCCTGTTTAATATGGCCTTGACTGAAGACTGTCTCTGATTTTGCCAGGCTTTTGCTTTTCCTTTGTGGACTGAGAACTTTGTTTTCTCTGATTAGTACCTTGTTTGCTTCTATACACACAATTAGGGATCACCTGACTTTATATATAATAGGGAACACACAAGATTTTTTATTAGTATGACTTCCAGCTCAAACCAGGGGCCTAGCTCCCAGAGAAAGAAAATTGAAGACTTCAAAGTCAGTATTGGACTCATACTTAGCCCTTAGCATGAGTGAAGAGATTTACTCCATGTAAGTCAGACTTGGATGACTTGATCAAATGAAGGAGGAAGAGAAAGAAAGAAATCTGCTCCAAAGGCCAGTGAGATAGCTCAGCAGGTAAGATGCCTACTTGCAAACCTTGAGACCCAAATTCCATCCCTGGAAGGCCACATGATGGAAAGAGAGAGCTGACTTTTGAAGGTTGTTCTTTAACCTCTACCTGTGTGCCATGGTCTCTCTCTCTCTCTCTCTCTCTCTCTCTCTCTCTCTCTCTCTCTCTCTC
Source organism: Typhlomys cinereus (assembly GCA_023101885.1). Classification (NCBI taxonomy): domain Eukaryota; kingdom Metazoa; phylum Chordata; class Mammalia; order Rodentia; family Platacanthomyidae; genus Typhlomys; species Typhlomys cinereus. The sequence goes on from JALPQD010000023.1 coordinate 742,083, forward strand.
TCTCTCAATTAAGTAAATATATAATTTTTAAAAAGAAGTTTGATCTAGCCTTCAAGTCTTGGCAGATCCCTTCCAAGATCAAGACATGAACCTAAGACTTATTCAGTTGCTTCTTGCTCTGAGCTAAGATGCAGAGACCTGCTTCAGTTGCAAGAAGGAAGAGTTTTTATAGCCTTTAAGACTGGCCAGAGACAGGAGACTCTTCACCCTGTTCTCAGTAAGAGACTTCCCTTGGCAAGAATTGTAATTCCTGAAACACCTTTGCTAGGCATGAGGAAGTCTGCTGAGAACTTAATGCCTGTCACAAGTTTAGCCTTCTTAACTAGGCACACAGAAGCTTTCTGAAAGGTTGGAGCTGACAACTACAAGTCTCATTCCATTGTTTGGCATCCTGCTTCTGCTTATTGTTCACTTTTGTACTCTCTTGCTTAAATAATCATTCCTGCCTGATAGATGAAAGTTCTCCTGTTCACCCTGAACTGTCTGCCCAATAGGAAAAGTCATGGTGTCTGTAGAGCCCATGAGCAATCAAAAATACGGTTCATAAGACTTGGGCACTAGTTTTGAATGTTATAATATTTTGATTAATTTTGATTTTAATGTCAACATGTGACTAGCAGCTTCTTTATTGGACAGAGTGACTCCTCAATGTAAATAGTCAGCCTTTGGCACCTAAGTGACAGACATTTTATTATCTCTTTTCTTTTACTTTTCCTAAATAGTACCTGGAATTTTAAACTTCTTTACTATTTAGTATTTTTCGTTCACTCCAACTAACACGTTTCATAATGACCTTACTTTGACTCATCTTGGATTTTTGTTTCTGTTGCTGTTTTGGAATAAAAAGCATCTTTTCCCTCCATGCTTTATTAGCCCTGTCCCAAAATAGAAACTAACTCAGGGTCTAAGATTTCCCCTCTCCTTGAACTTGATAGGAATTTAAGAATATACCATTTCTATGGCTAAAGGGATCAGAAAATACTTGTTGAAGGTTCTGAATAATTTCTAAATGTTCCTTTGTTGTCCTTTCCTAACTAGAGACTTTAATTGTGAGTCCCATATGTATTGAACACACAATTTAAGTGTTACTTCCTTTCTCCTTGGCCAAACTTTGGGCTTAACACCTTTGCTCGTTCAACTCTCCCCCAAAGTAAATTGTTGCATCGAGATAGGTACAGGAATCAGTCTATCTGATTAAAAATCCAGCCGTGCAGTTTAAAATGTCTGACTGTTAAAATGCAGAATTAAATGAAGCGAGTAATCCTATGATTTCCTAGCCAGGATTACCAGATGCACACACCTGGAGACTATTTGTAGATGTTGACAGTAGTATTCAGCTGTAATCCTTTCCAGCTGAGTCCTTTTGTAATGGACTATGTTGGACAGTCTTTAGCTTCGATGGGTAACTTGAATGGCATTAAAGAGAAGAAAATCATATGTGTCTTCATTTCAGGAAAGTTTAACTGATACATCCTCCTCCTCCTAAAGATGACTTAAATATTAAGCAGGGTGTGTGTGTGTGTGTGTGATGGAGAGAGGGGTCACATTTCCAATATTAATATAGTTGTTCTCAAACTGAACCATTCTTTGAAAGGTTTCTGAAATATGAAGGCAAGTCCCCTCCACCAAGTTCTGAGCTATGACATGTGAATGTGTGCTATACTTATATTTTGCATTTCCTAAAACTTCCCAGAGTTGCTGCTAGTTCCAGGATCAGGCTGAGAAATGCTTCCTTGAAGCAAGGAAACTTCACAGTCACTGAAAATTCTGCAAGTCCCAGGTTAGTTTCAAGTTTTTGTCAATTTTTCTTCTATAATGTTGATTTAAAAAGAAATCTGAGTTGGAGAAACAATTCAGTTGAAAAGTGCCTTGCAGACATGAAACTGTTAAATCCCCAAAACCCACATGAAAAAGCAGGTGTGGTTCCATGAGTAATCCAACCACCAAGGAGGTGGAAACAGGCAGACCCATAGGACTCACTATCTAGTCAGCCTTACATACTTTGCGGGTTTCAAGTCAGTTAGAGACCCTGTCTTAATGAAGCAGGTAGGCCCTTTCCCCATCCATCCGGGACACACGCAGTCCAGCCAGGACTCGAGGCAACCTAGACTCCAACCACAACAAACACACGGAAAATAGCCAAGAAAGCCTGACCTAGGATAACAACTTTCAAAACATGATCATTACCATGTTCAATACTATGAAAGAGGAAATCTGGGAGGAATTAAATAACCGCATCAATCACTTGAAGAGGAACAAACAGGACACTGAGAGGAGGTCGAGAAAAACATTCAACAAAACAAAAAACGCATACAGCAGTTAAAACAGACTCAAGCAGATTTAAAAACGAACTAAAGACAAGTTATGCTTCAAAAACCAGAACTGAACAGAGAGTCTTATCACAGAACTACAAAGCAAGAAATAGAATTTCAGACCTTGAAGAAAAAGTCGGAGTATTAACCAGCTCAATGGAAGAGGTTGTTAAAGCCAAAAAGATACTTGAGAGAAATATTCAAGAGTTATGGGACACCCTGAAGAAGCCTAACGTACGTATTCATGGAATATCAGAACAAGAATCCCAAAATACCACACCTGAGGAAATATTTCAAACTATCATCAAGGAAAACTTTCCTGATCTAAAAAAAGAGAGGCCCATCCATATACGAGGCATTCCACACCCCACACAGATATGATCAAAATAGAAACTCGCCACAGCAAATAATAGTTAAAACACTCCACATTCAAGGTAAAGAAATGGTGCTGAGAGCTTCAAGGAAAAAAAAAAAAACAAGTCACTTTTAAAGGTAAACCTATTAAAATAACAAATGACTTCTCAATGGAAACAGTAAAAGCAAGAAGAGCTTACAGAGATGTACTTCAAGTATTGAATGAGCAAAAATGTTAACCCAGGACAACATACCTTGCAAAACTATCCATCATGATCGAGGGAGAAAGAAAAGTTATCCAGCACAAAGACAACTTGAAGGGATACATGTCCACAAAACCAGACCTTCAAAAAATGCTAGAAATGATACTCAAGCCTGAAGAAAAAAACAGGCATATCCAGGAGAACAGAAGGGAAGTATAATACCACCAAAAACCTAAAAGTGAAACAATATAGTTACAAAAGCCACTAAACATAATAAATGTCCAGAATTAAATAGTTTCTCCATTATAACAAAATGTTAATGGAATTAACTCACTGATCAAGAGACACAGATTACAAACTTGGATTAAAAATCACAATCCATCAATCTGCTGCCTGCAGGGAACCCATCTCACCACAAAAGATAGGCACGCTCTAAAAATAAAAGGCTGGTCGAAAATTCTGCAAGCTAATGGAAGTAGAAAACAGGCAGGGGTAGCCATTATGCTATTAGACAAAATGGACTTCAAACCAAAAAAAATCATAAGAGACACAGATGGATACTACATTTTAGTTACAGGTACAATTCACCAGGAAGACTTCACAATACTGAACATAGATGCACCCAATACGCCCCCCCACAAATTTATTAAGCAAACCGTACAACGTCTAAAGCGAGAAATCAATCCCAAAACGATAATTCTTGGGGATTTCAACACCTCCCTCTCAACATGGGATAGATCAACAGGTAAAAAACTTAACAGGGACACTTTGGAGCTTAATCAAACCCTTACTGAAATGGACCATACAGATCTCTATCAAACGTTTCATCCACGCACCAAAGAATACACATTTTTCTCAGCAGCACACGGAACTTTCTCCAAAACAGATCACATATTGGGCCACAAAACAAATCTCCACACATACAGGAAAGTTGAAATTCTAGCCTGTATCTTATCAGACCACCATGGCCTAAAGCTTGACATCCATGACACAACAGACGACAGAAAACACACTAACTCCTGGAAACTTAACACTATGATTCTGAAAGAGAATTGGATTCAGGAAGAAATTACAAAGGAAATTCAAGATTTCCTGAAAGTGAACGATAATGAAAATACAACTTACCAAAATCTCTGGGACACAATGAAAGCTGTCCCAAGAGGTAGTAAGTTCATAGCTCTTAATGCCTACATCAAAAAAATGGAAACATCAGAAATAAATAACTTAACAATGCAGCTTAAAGCTTCAGAGACACTAGAGCAATCTGATCCCAAAAGCAGTAGAAGGGAGGAGATTAGCAAAATAAGGGGAGAAATATCTGAAATCGAGATTAGGAAAACGATACAGAAAATCAACCAGTCAAAAAGCTGGTTCTTTGAAAAAATCAATAAGATTGATACACCCCTAGCTAAATTAACCAAAAGCAAGAGAGTGAAAGCCCAAATTAACAAATTAGAAATGAAAATGGAGGTATCACTACTGATACCCAAGAAATCCAGAGAAATATAACGTCATATTTCAAAAACTTATACTCCGTGAAATTTGACAACATGAAAGAGATGGATGAATTCCTAAGTAAACACAACTTACCTAAATTGAATCAGGAAGTTGTGAATTATTTAAATAGTCCTGTAACATATGAGGAAATCGAGGAAGTAATCTCAAATCTTCCCACCAAAAAAAGTCCTGGACCAGATGTATTCAGCACAGAGTTCTACCAGACATTTAAGGAGCTAATAACACCAATACTCCTTAAACTGTTCCATCAAATAGCAAAAGAAGGAACAGTACCAAATTCCTTCTGTGAAGCTAATATCGTCTTAATTCCAAAACCAAGATACACTTAAAAAAGAAAACTACAGACCAAACTCTCTGATGAACACAGATGCAAATATTCTCAACAAAGTCTTAGCAAATCAGATTCAAAAACATATCAAAGAGATCATCCACAGGGATCAAGTAGGCTTTATCCCAGGCACACAAGGTTGATTCAACATACGCAAATCAGTAAATGTAATTCACCATATAAACGAGTCCAAAGTTCAAGACCACATGATACTCTCGATAGATGCAGAACAGGCTTTTGACAAGATCCAACAGCCCTTTATGATCAAAACCCTAGAGAAGGTTGGAATGGAAGGAACTTTTATCAATATAATAAAAGCTGTACACAGCAAGCCAACAGCAAGGATTATACTCAATGGGGAACAATTGGAAGCATTCCCACTTCGATCAGGAACTAGACAAGGCTGTCCACTCTCACCACTCTATTCAATATTGTACTCAAAATCTTAGCTGAAGTCATAAGACAAGAAAGGGACATAAAAGGGATTCAAATTGGCAAGGAAGAAATCAAGTTATCTCTATTTGCAGATGACATGATCTTATACCTGAGGGATCCCAAAAACTCCACCAGGAAGCTCCTGGAACTAATTGAGAAGTTCAGCAGGGTGGCAGGATACAAAATAAATGTGCAAAAATCAGTGGCCTTCCTATATGCCCAGAATGAAAGAAGTGAAAAAGCCCTGAGAGAAACAATCCCATTTACTATAGCCCCTAAAAAATGAAATACCTTGGTATAAACCTAACCAAGGAAGTAAGAGACCTTTATAATGAAAAGTTTAAAACCCTAAAGAAAGAAATTGCAGAAGACACCAGAAGGTGGAAAGACTTCCCATGTTCCTGGATTGGCAGAATCAACATTGTCAAACTGACCATCCTACCAAAGGCAATATACAAATTCAGTGTTACACCAATTAAAATCCCAAAGCAATTCTTTAAAGAAGTTGATCAAACAACCTCAAAATTCATATGGAGGCACAAAATACCCAGGATAGCAAAAACAATCCTGAGTAACAAAAACACAGCTGGAGGTATCACGATACCACACATTAATCTATACTACAAATCCATAGATGTAAAAACAACCTGGTATTGGCTCCAAAATAGACACACAGATCAATGGATAAGGGTTGAAGACCCACATATAAGCCCACACAACTACAGCCATTTGGTCTTTGACAAAGTGGCCCAAAAAATCCAATGGAAAAAGAACAGCATCTTCAACAAATGGTGCTGGCAAAACTGGATATCCACATGCAGATTAAAACTGGACCCGTACTTGTCACCAAGTACAAGAATTAATTCCAAATGGATTAGGGACCTCAATATAAGGCCAGAGACTATAAAAACCATAGTTGAAAGGGTAGAGAAGTCCCTCGAACTGATTAGGCTAGGCCAACAGTTCCTAAACGGACATCCAATAGCACAGTCACTACAACCAACACTCAACAGATGGGATCTTGTGAAATTAAAGAGCTTCTGTTCAGATAAAGAGAATGTAACACGAGCTCAAATGCAGCCAACAGAATGGGAGAAAATCTTCACTAACCACATATCTGATAGAGTTCTACTATCCAGAGTTCACAAAGAACTTAGAAAACTAAACACCAAGGAAACTAATGGCCCAATTAAAAAATGGGCCTTGGAATTTAAAAGAAACTTTACCAGGGATGAAGTTAAAATGTCTAACAATATCTTAAAAAATGCTCCACTTTCTTAGCCCTCAGGGAAATGCAAATCAAAATTTCCCTGACATATCATCTCACTCCGGTCAGGATGGCAAAAATCCACAATACAAACAACACCAAATGCTGGAGAGGATGTGGAGAGAGGGGAACTCTCCTACATTGCTGGTGGGAATGCAGGCTCATACAACCACTGTGGCGAGCCATCTGGAGATTCCTAAAGAGATTAAAGATTGAAATGCCATATGACCCTGCTATTCCATTTCTGGGAATAACCCCACATACAGCAAAACTTCACCTCGATATCACAAACACGACCATGTTCATAGCAACACTGTTTACAATAGCAAAATCATGGAATCAACCCAAATGTCCAACAGTTGACGAGTGGATAAGGAACCTGTGGTACATCTATACAATGGAGTACTACTCAGCCATCAAAAATGATGAATGAATGCAATTTGCCGGAAAATGGATGCCATTAGAAACAATTATATTAAGTGAAGTATCCCAGACCCAGAAAATTAAGCACCATATGTACTCCCTAATAGGTGGCTCCTAGTACAAAACCCACCCAGCCCACCTAGAGACACTCAAAGATAAATCTCTGTAATTCCTACAGTAATTGCAAGGATTATGAACAGGAGGGATGGGGTAGGAGGGCCACACCAGAAACAAGGAGAGAGGGGACCATGTTACAGCAGAGAATATAGGCCTCCATCAAGGACTGCAAGTAAGTAATGAGACATCTGGTTAACTTCACACTTTCCTTCCTGATCATTTGCAATTGAGCGGGTATGATCTCACCAGAAGGGGAGGGCATATAGGCTGCCTGATAGAAAGTAACCATTTTGCAAATGGGTGATAGACCCCTCCCTCACTGTGGTTTCCTACTTTTATTACATCTACCTTTGAATGTGCTCTTTTAACAAGACTCTAGTTTAACAGCTTTTTGTCTCTGTCCAGGGGGTGACATACAGTGCCCATCAGATTGGAGTGAAGGGCATTGCAGGAGCAGCAAAACTGCAAAAGAAAATCAACAAACCATAATCCAGAACTTCAGAGACTCTATAACAACCACTTAGAACTAGGCCAGCCTAATCTCTCCCCATCCTGAAACTCAGGGAAATTTGCAGAAGAGGGGCGGTAAGAGTGTAAGAGCACAAGGATGGGAGGAGCAATGATATGCAAGATACTCCACACAAGTTAAGGCCGAAGCAATCATAATTGGACTTTGCATGCCCTGCGCAATGTCCAACACACTATTGACCCCACAAAGTCTAACATTTGCTAAAGGCACCAAGATCCTTGGAGGCAAGGGATTGACAGCCACAGTAGTGTTCCTATGCTTAAGGGGAACACAGGAAAGGGTTCAGGAAAAAGCCACTGGGTCCTTGTATGTCATCGGAGAGGAGGACCCAGAGGAGAGTCTGACATGAACATTAAAGGATTCTACGGGGATTTGGGAGGGAGGCACTGGGAGATGGGGAGGGAGGTGTGAGAGGAGGGGGAGCAGGGGGTTCGGGGGGAGGAGGAGGGAGGGAGGGAACTGGTGTACCTACTAAGTTTGTATGAGCAGAAATAATAATAAAAAATGTTAAAAAAAGATTGAGTGCTTCAGGGCTCTTCTGAAAACAGGTCACATTTACCCTGGAGACTACTGAGTACTAAGTAGTTATGTGAGCATAAAGGAGGAGGGAAAGATAGAAGAGGAGAGAAAGTGCAGTAACATGGAGGTCTGAAGGAAGAACTCCAAGGTAGTCTGTAAATTTGAGGAAAGGAGGACACATGATTAAAAGGGATGAGAAGAAGAATCAGGACAACATGGAGGCTTAAGAATGCTGGCAAGACATTTAGGTTCATTCATAGCATCTAAGCCAAATTTTAGATTGGTTATATACGTCATCACTGGTTTTCTTTTTTTCATTTTAGAAAGTATGGTCTCCTGTGGGAGGGGAGATATATGTACATCAAATAAAGAAAACCAATACTACAACCAAAACACAACATTATTTCTTATTGCTCACCTTCTTTGTAGGACTTACGGTTATGGGTTGAATGTTCCTATTCGACTGAAAATTTGTTTCAGCTCACTCTAAAACAGTGTGTGATTCTCAACGTTATATCCAGGGTGCAAGTCTTGATTCACAAATCATAGTCCCCCCTCCAAGAAGCACATGATAGCTAAAGACCTCTTCCCCAGCTTGAAGCTTCCAGAAGAAAGAGGCAGGTGCTTGGATATCTCTTCTCCAAGCCTCCAGCATAGCAAGCTTGGGTCAGAGAATAGAAAGGAGTGGAAAAGAAAGAAGAAAGAGTATAACGGTTCCCTTTAGAGCTGTTTTTACTTTCCCTATTCCTGGGACTGTCCTTTGTCAAGACGGCCTTTTTGAGGTCTCCTTGGCGGATCTGGAAACCACTGACATGGGCCCTCCTAGGGCAGTGCTTATCACTTCTACTTCGCCACTTGTGTCAATACCTCCTATCACCCACTCTGTGCTGCAAATACTTGTGTTGTCATTCACTATGTATTCTCAAGCTAGCTGACTTTCTTGTAACTGGGATGGATATGTTGCACATCCTGCTTACTCACCACTTCTCAATACATCCTTGCGCAGCATCACAGGACTTTCTCCAAGGCAGTGGGAGACATATTAGGAATTAAGCTGCCATTGTCATAAACAGTGAAGGGCATGTTACTAACCCCAGGGTGACCCCTGCAAAAAAGACACAACAGTGGTCAATACATAAACTTTAATTTAATTTGATGTGGCGATTTTGAGTTTTGTTCACTTGGTCCTGAATGTGATTGAGGCCCAATTTGATCACATTTATCACTCAGTAATTCATTATGTTATGCCACTTTTTCTGTTTTCTATTTCACTGTATTCATTTCCTTATTTTTATTTCCAATATTGTTCTATGAAACAACTCCATTCAAGCCACTGTCTCAGGCTCTTAGAGAAATCCCAAAGTGAGGCAGGCCTAGCATTCCAGCTTAACTTTCTCATCTTACTGCTGGGGGCTTTTTACCATATGGGGAAGCCAATTAGATGTAACTCCAAATCACACACCACTTGTTGCCTGACATCTGGCCAGAGGAACCAACAATACATTAATTTGATCTGCAAAACTGTCAACTGTCTCAATCAGTTAGAACTTAGCTTTCACAACCTACTTGCTGCTTTAAAAATAAAACAGGGAACTATTTCTCTTCCATCCTTGCAGAAAAGCCAGGAGTCTTACTCTATATGTACATGGAACTAGAATGGCTTCAGACTGCTTTCTTCAGATGAAAGCAAAAATAAAGTTCAAGTATATATAAAATGATGTTTACTCTGCTATCTGCCACCATCAAACCTCCTGACTCTACAAGGTGTTCTCCAAATCAAGCTGAGTAGAGATGCAGCTGACTGTCCCAATTGTGGTTGCTCAAACATAGAGCTTTCTGTTCCAATATAGAGCTTAAAATCAAACTTCCAGGTTTTTAGTATAAGGAGGTGTGTCTGCCCTGAATCGTAAGACACTGAGGAACTATCATTCTACAGAATAAAGGGAAATGAAAGGAAAATGGCTATAAAAGCAAGAAATATTGAAATCTGTAATTGTTATCCTCAGAGAATAAAACAATATTTGATCAATCAACCAAGAGCTGAAAAGTATAAAGAGAAATAAATGAAAATGCCTTTGGATATTAAAATAAATGATAAGTTCTCCTTTACATGCTCCTCCCACAAATTGGTTTTTTCCCACTCATACAAACTTAATAGGTACCCTGGTCCCCTCCCTCCCTCCACTCCTCCCTGGATCCCCTTGCTCTCTCCCTTTTCCTGTTCCTTTCCCCCCTCCCTCCCTATCTCCCAGTGTCCCCTCCCCCCATCCCTGGAGCATCCTTTAGTGTGCAAACTTCCCTCTGGTCCTCCACTCTAATGAGGTGTAAGGACTCAGTATCATTGCTTAGAGCTTTTTCTTGTGTTCCCCTTTAGTATTGGAACACTATCCACAAATTGTTTTTTAATAGAATGGGCATATGAATCTTTCAAACCAATGTCAATGGAAGTGGAGAAAAGTAATAGATACAAGAAAAAGACTAAAAATAGTAAAATTATAGATGTAGAGAATCACAATTGGCCAAAAGGTAGAATATAGGCAACCACAGAATGCTCATCCCTAATCAGACCATCAATATCATTTCCCATCACAAGGCTTAAGGAACATAGTGGAAGAAGGGATGGTAAGATTGGAAGAGTCTAAAGTTCAGGAGGTGTACTGCCTGTCATGACACTCACGTTAAAACAGGGCTGCTGCACCCAGGAGCTCACTGCAATGAGATGTACTTCCCCAGATCCTCACAAAGGCTGGCAAATCAGCATTCCCCCATGGACAAATGAGGATCCCAAGAGAAACAGCTATATCAAGAGAATCACTGGAACAGGCACCAGACAAGAGGAGAAAATCACTACCCATATATCTGCCCACTGTAGAGCCACTTGCACTACCACAAATGCCTGAACTCCTGCCAGTAAAGGTACCCCGAAAAAAGCCACACTTACAGAGAAAGAAGAACATTTCTGGATTGGTGAACAGAAGGGAGGATGGGAATGAGGGTGGAAGGTAAGGGCATATACTAATTCTGTTTGCATATGAAACATTCAAAAATAAAAAAAATGAAATAAGAAATTAAAAGAGTAATATGGAATATCTAATAGCTCATTTATGAGCATTGTAGAAAATTGATAACAGAGAAGGCAGCTGGAAGGATATGTCATATTGACTGCTATAACAAATAGACCTTTATACATCAATAGCTTAACAAAATTTGTGTACTTTTCTCATTTGCCACCAAGCTGTTCATCTTCTAATGATGACTAGGGACACATCATCTCTCTAATTTATGGTTCTCTCAACCCTGCATCATGGCATTTACTACATTTATCTAGCAAATAGGAAGACAGAAATTCACTTAGATTTTTCACTCTTGCTTAACTAGATTCCAAAGATGACTCTGGAAGGAAAAAATGATGCTGAAGGGAATGTAGCTGTCTCTGTCACATAATTCAAGATAGATCTCCAGGGCTCAAAAACATGAATCTCCAGCTTGAAAAGACACTCAGACACGAATAAAATAATAAAAATAACTTACATGGTGATATACGATTGTGAAGTTCCGTAACTCAAGTGATTAGAGAAAGATTCTGTCATCAGCCAGGGAAAAAAATCAAGTCAAATAAGGAAGATAATGGAAAAATTTTTTCTTAGTCACTCTAGCATCTGGAACAAAAAAGAGCAATGGCTTCCAAAAATTGTAGGGGAAAATAATTTTCAGCTTAGATTCCTGTATCAGCTGTCCCTCTCACTGAGAGTGAGAGTTAAGCAAAGAGACTTTTAATTTGTTAACTTTTCATGTTTCTTTCTTTAGGGTGCTACTAGAGAATGGACCATACCATAATAAACCAAGAAGATAACGTAACATGAAATTAAACACACAAGAAAGAAATTCCCAGGCTAATGGTAAAGAAAAGTCTGGAAATGCATTCATCAGAAGTTCAAGAAAATAACAAGCCTTACAAGAACATGAATATGAAGGATAAGTAAGGAATGCATCAGAGAGGAGAAAAGGTAAGTGACCTTTAAGCAGAGATAGGACTCTTTAGATTTCTATATTGTTACAATATTGCAAAAAGAAGAAAAATTAACCTTTTGAATAAAAATCACCAAGCAAAAGAAAGTGAGGCATTAATCTGCAGTAAGGCAAAAAGGGATGGTAAGAAAACTAGTTTAGTCACAATACACACTTGATTTTCATTTATCCAATGATACTGACAGTCCATTTAGCAGAAAGTTATGATCTATTCATATCTGAAAGATAAGTTGGGTGATGGAGGATATAAAAGAATTATATAATTATATCAAAATGGCTATTAAATAAATGATGTCACCTTAAAAAACTGGTTACATTAGGAAATTAACTTAATCCAAGTTAATTTGGGGCTTTTCAGCTTATTATCTTATGCAAGCTATTTCCTATGTTCCCAAAAGATGTGTAAATTTTCCATTAAGAGTACCTAGAAAATTCATGCTTTGGTGTACAGTTTCTACTAGCAATGCATGGTAGTGAGAGACCAAAGGATAGAAAAGATCTCATGGTAGGAGTAGATAAGCCTGAAATCCAGAATTCTAGAAGAAAGAGTAGGGAGTATAAGTTCGATGAAGTATGCAAATCAGTGCCGGACCTCTCTAGCTTGCTGCATGCAAGAACATTTGCTTAGCATGCTTGAGGTCCCTTCATTACAAAATAAAGTAAGTAAGTATAATCAGCACCCACAAAAAATAAGATTTTATGGAACAAATTCAAGTTCAATTATAGATACTGATTGTATTAAGGTATTCTCTAGCATTTTCCTCAATGTTGAAATATTTCCTCTAGGGACTCGTATCAACCCCTAGAACTAGGCGACAATTCTCCCCATCCTGAAGCCAGGTACATTTGCGGAAGAGGGGGTCGGTAGAGTGTAAGAGCACAAGGATGGAGGAGCAATGATTTGAAGATACTCCACACAAGTTATGGCCGAAGCAATCATAATGGACATTGTATGCCCGGCACAATGTCCAACACACTATTGACCTCACAAGTCTAGCACTGCAAAGGCACCAAGATCCTTGGAGGCAAGGGATTGACAGCACACAGTAGTGTCCTGGCTTAAGGGGAACACGGGAAAGGGTTCAGGAATGCCACCTGGGTCCTTGTACGTCATCGGAGAGGAGGGCCCAGAGGAGAGTCAACAGTGCCAAAAGGACTCTGGGAAATTGGGGGGAGGGAGGCACGGGGGTTGTAGAGGAGGGGTAGGGGAGGGGGAGCAGGGGTTCAGGGGGGGAGAGGAGGAGGGAGGGAACTGGTGTACCTATTAAGTTTGTATGAGCTGAAATAATAATAAAAATGTATTAAAAAAAGAAATATTTCCTCTTGGAAGGAAGACACAGAAAGTAAACAACTCACAAGAACAGTTTTGAAGGTAAGGAGATTCACAAAGTCCTGCCCCAAATTTGTGGAAGCAATGAACAACTGCCACAGCAGCGGACTCTCTGACCATCTTAGCTGCCTAGAGGAGATCCTCCAACCTATCACACTGCCTATAAGTTTTGCAGAGATTTTCAGGGTTGCAACTTTTGTGAGATATTACCAGTATTGGGATGCGTTTTTTGATGATGAAACTATCCTTGAGTCATCCCTGTTCCTGTTAGCAACCTCTCATTCATATTCTTAAAAGTAGCCCTAGTACAATGCTACTGAGTCCTTACACCTCACCTTTGGGAGGACCCAAAGGGAAGTTTTGCAACACTAAGTGCTCCGGGATGGGAGAGGGGGCCGGGAATAGGAAGGAGGAGGAAAAGGGGAAAAAGGGAGAGGGAGCAAGGGATCCAGGAGGGGTGGAAGGGTAGGGAGGGGACTGGGGTACATATTAAGTTTATATGAGTAGAAAAAATAAATAAAAAATAATTTAAAAAGTAGCCCTAATAAACTCATTGATTCACCAAGTTTAACAGGTATAATCACTAACTTTGGTCTGTTGTCGATTCTTTATCCCAGGGGAAAATAGACATTTGGGTCAGGTCTTCCCAGGAAACGTCTCACATAGCACAAGATACTTTAGAGAAATAGAGCTTATAGGATTAATATACATTAAATGGAGATTTCTGAGTCTGGCTTATATGACACAGTCTGGGTATGTCAATAATAGATAACTACCACTGGAGTCTGAAAACACAGTAGCTGCTTGGTACATGAGGCTGAATACCCCAGCAGTCACGATCTGCTGTTGAAGGTTTGGAGGGTTCCTAGAGAGTTGCTGTCCTCTAGTCTACACTGGAAGCCTCAAGAAACTGATTTTGAAATTGGTGAAGGAATGTTGATATAGTAATGGCAGCAACCATGGTAGATGAACTTGCCAGTCACATTTAAGATGGGTCTTCCAACTTCAAATAACCTGATCAAGAAAATAACTTAAAGGTATGCCTAGTAGCTTATATCTCATTCCCGATCCAGGCCAATTAACAACCAAATGAACCATAACACTGATAATAAGACAGCAGATAGAAGTTTCTAAAGAAGTTGAAGGCATCAAGTAAGTCCTTGCCATACCCAGAGAATGATGGTACCAAATAACCTTAACCTTGTTATAAGCATTCTTTTCATTCTTTAATTAATTCCATCTTGTTTCTATTAGCATACATTATTATACAAGATAATGGAGTTGTTATCAATATTTAAACCTACTACGTATGCTAACATGCATGAGTTCCTGCTAAAGAGCTTTAAGTGAAACACTGTTTTTGTAAAAGGTTTTGTAAAAGTTATTAGCCTTGTAGAAATCAAGAAGGTAAAGCAAAAACTGTGAAAAAAGAAAAACGATAAAAAGATGGTATAAATAATTTTATCTTTTCAGTAAAAATAAATACAAAGAGATTAATGTATTTGTTAAGCATGAAGAAGATCATGTTGGATTTAAGAAATAGTATCTACATGTTGCTCATGAGACAAACAATTGAAACAAAAATAGTTAAATATTTTTTAAATAAAGGATTTTTGAAGGATTTTCAGATGACCAATTGTTAACATGAAAAAGTACTAAAGGAATGAATAAGGAAAAATATAACATAAAACCATTAAAGATATTGGGGTGCTAGTAAAACATATTCAATTGCATCAAGAATCTCAGGGCTTTCTTTATAGTCCAAGTATTTTATTAACAAGTTTTTAGAATTTTTAGAAGAAAGAAGGTTGATAACCACATGAAGAAGTACGTGTTTTGATATGATGCAGTGTAGTGGGTAATATACAAAGGAAAAGCATGCTTTGTCTCTTTTCAGTTCCCTAATTAGAATTGAACAAGGATATTAAGTTTGATACTGAAGCATTCAGATTTGCTATCTTTATATTCTTTTATATTTATAATCTTCTTATTTATATACTGTCTACACCAAAATAAAAACTTCTTAGAACAGTCAAATTTTACAAAGCTCCAAATAAAATATTGTTGTAAATATGAATGTGGAAATACACTTAAAAGATTTCTTATTTAGTAATTGCCAAGAATACCAAAAAATGTTTTGATATATAGATAGTTATATCTGTTGGGTGTATTGTTACACTTTTGAGGATGTATTATAAAAAAGATATGGAAGCAAATTAATGTCATGAATATGGATGGCAATCTTAATCATTTTTGAGGAATATTAATACTCTAATCATATCTATGATTCAATTACTATTGTGTGTCTTGAAAAAGATAGTTTCTTGGGTTATCTGTGAAAACGTTTTTTCAACTTGTCATTTTCATATCCAAAAGTTATCAACTGCTGGTGTTTATGTGTGAATGTGAACAAGTTTGATTGCTTTATAAAACTCCTATAAGTGTTAAAAGTGCCTTAAAGGGACTCATTATCTATCTAGATGTTACATTCACAGCAGCTTGCTTTGGTAAACTGAGGCAGTGCTAGTCATTGGAACATCTGATCTAACAATCCTTGGAGCATCTGATCTAAACAATTCTAAAGTCAATTTGGTGAACATGGACTACGGATGGAAGGCATTTGTGGTGACATTCCATACACACTGTCAGTGTGGAAACTGGGTTAAGATTAGAAATAAATTTTCTCTTTTTTCCAAAAACAGTTCGTGAATTACTACATGGATAATTGAATGATTTCACTTTTATAAATCCAATGCAATCATAGCACAAAGTAAGAGTGATATAAATAAAAGAGGAATGGGCATCAACTTTCAGGAACTGAAAAATACCGAAGAAACAGAGAAAGCACAAAGAAATCCAATGACTTCACAATGACTCATTTGATGGTTAAAAGGGGAGGCAGATTTAAGTCAAGAAACAAATGAAATACCAGTGCCCAGAAGAAAAGCAACACTTGAGAGTTAAGCACTTCAGATTTTTTATTAGCTCTTAGCAAATAAAGAAAGATTAAAGGAAAGCATCGGAGATCTTCACTCTTCACCCTGCTCTTAGTCTTGGCGGTGAGCACGAAAGAACTAAATGAAGACCATATGTTCTATTATTTTACCTGGCCAGCGGGCTGTAGGTTTTTGAAGTCAAAGGAAATAAAGAATACTTTCCAGAACATTCAGGTGCACAGTTCAGTATGAGGAGGTTGAGTTTGGCTTATGCTGGAAGTGGCCACTTAATACAACCAAGAGCAGTACGTATAGAGCAGAGTCTTGTTCGCTTGCTTTCTCACGGGGCTTAAGAATTCTTCTGATGACCGCCTGCAGCACCACCTTGGCCAGTTGCCCCTCTTCAAAGCATGCTGTGCATACCTACCATTTACTTAACTAAACCTCCGTTCTGCCTCAGACATTTCTTCCATATATGGTGGAGACGGAGGCAGACCAGTAAGCATGTTAGCTAAATTTGAAATAGGTGGGGACTCAGAACAGGATTTTTCTATGTCACATCTTTGACCAAGAGTTGGGTTTAGTAACTTCTTTTTGGAAAGTTCTGACCTAGTTGTTGTTTCAAAAACTAAGGATAAATATAAGCGAATTGTCCAAAGTGTTATATAGATTTGTGGACTTCCTCTGTGTCATATCTTCCCCTCTCTTCAGAGGGTGGGTCATGATAATAGAGGAACTGTCCCCTACTCTATGTGCTGCACAGAGATTCAGGAAACGGGACTTCCATCTGTTAGTAGTCCTGGCTTTTACTTCCTGGATTTTTTTTTTCCTCTTTAGCAGATCATGGGAGTCAACTTCAAAGCCTAACCACATCATTTTTGTTATTGAACATGAAGTCCACCCAGAGTCCAGAGGGGAAGCAACACATCATCAGCACTCAGTTAAAAGTAACTTTTAACATTCTTCCTCTTTATGACATCAAAACCATCTTCTTGCTCAAAACTTTGTCAAGATGGAGTTAATCAACTAATCTGTGGCTCAATTGCTGATGCTTCTCCTCATTAGCATGTGAGTTTCTCTACTGTGCTATTGAAATAAGGTAAAGGTCTTACTTCCTGGGCACCTAGGAGTTGAAAATGTACAGAGTTGTTGTTTCATCAATCTTTCTGATATCTAGTTAGTTTCCCACGAATCTTTTGTGCTGCCATCCCCATACTCTTGGGTTAAAAGAATTAAATCATGCCAAAGCTTTGTCTGTTTTTTCTGTGCATGTTGTCTTGTCCTGTCTGAATATTTGGCTGACCTCCACGGTGTCTACAGAATTTATTAATTTAACTCTTAAGAGCTTCTCTTGGGGATTTTCCCTTTCATTCAGTTATCTCTCTGTAGAAACCCCCTTGATAGATCATTTCCACTAAACAATTTCATCAATAAGGACTTGGGCTGTTTATTTAAGTCTGGGCTATGGTTTGCAACTTTAAAGACATTTAATTGAGCATAATGACTAAAAATGCCAATTTATCTTGCTTCAACAGAGAATTTTCTTAACTTTTTTGTCCTGTGTGTATGTGTGTGTGTGTGTGTGCGTGTGTGTGTGTGCATGTGTGTGTGTGTGCGTGTGTGTGTATGAGAGGACACTATGTTTACCTATGCAGGGCCAAGGATGACTTTGGGAAACACTCTAGATTGCTCTACCTCCTCTTTACTTTGCTCTGGATTTTCCCAGGCTTTGCAATCCAGGGTCAGAAGTGCAAGTCACCACCATTTCCTCCTGGTGCTTTTACATGAGTCTTGGGATCTGAACTCAGGAGCTTCTGCTTGTGAGGCTTAACCCCTGAGCCATCTCTCCAGCCCAATTTTTAAAAAAATTTAACAGTCAATTACAAGATTGCATTAATCAACCTAGTTCTAAGGTAATCCAGGGATTTGTCATGTCCTCAAGGATTTCTATGAAATCTTTGTAATCACAGAAAAGCAGAAAAATTACCTTGCTTCTCTCTCTCTCTCTCTCTCTCTCTCTCTCTCTCTCTCTCTCTCTCACACACACACACACACACACACACATATCTCGGTATACACAGAAAAAGAAAACACAAAGAAATATGATATAAACCCACATCTCACCTTAGACATAGAGGATTAAAACTGAAGACTTTTCTTCTGCAGTTATAAACCAAAATGTTTTCAATGTCATCATAACTCTTCAACCTATTATAGGAAGTCCTAGACAGAAGGAAAGAAAGGAAAGAAAGAAGAGAAATAAAAGAAATAAATGAAAGAAAGAAAGAAAAGAAGAAAGAAAGAAAAAGAAAGAAAAGAAAAAAGAGAAAGAAAGAGAGAAGAAAGAAGAAAGACAGAAGAAGGAAGAAAGAAGAGATAAAGAAAAGGAGGAAGAAATAAAGAAAGAGTAGACAAGAAAGAGTGAGGCAAGTAAGAAACAAAAGAGAGAGGATGGTAGGAACATAAATATTAAAGGGATGAAGATAGAAGGAAATTAAGAAGGAATGAATGAATCAGGAATGATAAGTAAATTGGCAAAGAAGAATAATAAGGATTTATAGAAAGGAAGAAAAAATCCCATTTATAACACCATAAAAATAACAAAGTGCTTAAAAATAAGCTAAACAAAAGAGATGAAAGTTCTGTCCACTGGAAACCATAGAACATCAGCAAAAGAAAGTGAAAACCAAAATGTAAAATGTTATTTGTTCAAAATTCAAAGTTAATATTATGGAAATGAACACATTCCTTCCTTTCTTCCTTCCTTAGTTCCTTCCTTCTAGTCCTTCCTTCCTTCCTTCCTTCCTTCCTTCCTTCCTCCTTCCTTCCTTCCATTCCTTCCTTCCTTCCTTCCTTCCTTCGTTCTTCCTTCCTTCCTCTTGTTCTTTCTCTCTTCTCTCTCTTTTTTTCTCTCATTCTCCCTGTCTCTCATTCTTTCTTTGGTACAAAATGCCCTTCTCTGGGATATTTATATGGCTGATTCCTTTTGTTTTTCTTGTGTCCACTCACATATTCCTTACTTTTTGACAACAGCACTTTGATGCTTCTGCCATTACTATTAGAACACTTCAGTTTTCTTCATTGCAAATCCCACAACAAGGCGTATCACATTATCACTTCTATTAGAATGTGACTTAGAAGAGAAAGATAAGGACTTCATGTTATCAACCACTCTATTCCTACTGCTGAAAACAGTATATGACACTCTCTCAATATTCATTTATTTTTAAATTAGTGACTGAGAAGATTCCATACAAATGCATATTATTTGAATAACACTAATAAAAATGCAGCATGAAAATATTCATAAAATATTACAGCTACTATTTTTTCATGTTGAGGAAAAAAATGTAGAGATGCGAAGAAAATAATTATAAATGATGTCAGCTGGGGATCTCAGATGGATGAATTCTGATTTGAAACCTCTATCATGTTTTGTTGCTCTATTGTTGCTTTTTCCACTGACTGTCTTTGAAGAATTTGATCAGAATAAAAATCTTGCAAGAATATGGCTTTCAGGTAAAGAAAATCTCATACAGAATTTTCATCTCAGCACACCCCAGAACATCCTTGATTCATCTCCATGCTTCTATTTGTATATAATGGAGAAATCATTTTTAAACTCTCATACTCCGAACTTTAGAGTTCTTTTGTCTTTTCATTTATCTTTGCTCATATTTTTCCCCTATCTAGTGCCTTATTTATTGCATCTCTGAAATGGAACTCCTTTTCTATCCTTTGTTCTTTGTAAGCATTGCCACTGTTCTATTGCTGTGTTTTACTCATCTTTAGGAAGAACATAAAAGATTTTTATTATTGTCTCTTTGGTATTGGGCTTTTCATTCTCAAGTCTGGGATATAAAGTAAGACTTTCCAGCACAATGACTCATGGATGGCATTACTAAATCATCAGTTGTATCATCCTCATAGTGTGTTTGCTTAATTGCTACCCTGCCGCATGGTAATCAATCAACCATCCATCTAGGCACTTGTCCAGGCTTCTTTTCTAAAAAGATGATTAGAGAGAAGAAAATAATAAGCTATGAATAGTACCTACAAGCTAGGAAAGATAATCAAAAGTGCAAATCCAGAGAGAGAGCCCAGCCCCGCCATACCACCCCGGAGCCCCACGCGTCCCGGCGGCGAGCACCCAGGCTGACTCCGGCTTGGCCTGTGCCGCGCGGCCCGAATGACTCCAGCCCCCTCCGCGCCACCCCGCGCCGCCCCGCCTTGCCCCCCTTGCCCCCCGCCAGCTGCCCAAGGTGAGTGAGAGAGAGAGCCCAGCTCTGCCCTACCACCACCGGCCCCCCCCACACATCCCGGCGGCGAGCACCCAGGCCGACTCCGGCTTGGCTTGTGCCGCGCGGCCTGGACGACCCCAGCCCCCTCCACGCAGCCGCGCTCTGGCCCGCCTCGCCCCCGCCAGCTGCCCAAAGTGAGTGAGAGAGGGAGCCCAGCCCACCCCGCCCCCCACCCCGAGCCGCCCCGGCCAGCAGCACACACGCCCCGCGGCCCTGGCTTTGCCCCCGGGGCCCTGACCCCTCCCCGCCGACCTTCCCAGTTGCAGGTGAAGAATTCTTCGCCATCAACATCAGACCCTCTGCTCTCTGGCCCACGGGACCTATGAACGTGGTCCACGGAAGACCACTGCTACTCAGAATTCAATAGAGCCCAAAGGAAACTCAAGCAAAATTCTAAGGAACAAAGGGAACACAGGCATACATCTGGGACTCCACTACAATCAGTATATCACGTGGGCGAGATCTTTTCTCATCCAACCAAAGATAGTAAACTTTTTTTTCACCCTTACTAATCTTTTAAAGTATCAATGCTGTAGATCAACTTTCTCATACAGCCACCCCACAACATACAACTCTAGGGAGTACACCATCACCCCACATTACACCAAGATACTAAAACGTAAAAGTGCACTACCAACTAATATTCACCCCGGTAACAATAGCCTGACTTAACTGATGTACAAGAGCCTAGTAGCCTCATCTAGGATATAATGATAACAATACACAAACATACCCAATCCAGGCAAGCACTAGTAATAACTGGCAGGTAACAATACCAACTAGGTGGATTCAGTGAAAAACCACAGAAACTGAAAGGTCTAAAAACAAAACAACAATGTACAAGTCAAAGTGCAGATCCACGAGAAACAAAACCCAAGAAGACAATCTCCCACCGAAAGAATCAATCCCATAATGAGGGATTCTGACCAGAACAAATCCAGAGAAAATAACCTGAAAGCCAGACCCAACTAACGACTTCAGAGTATGATCATTACCATGATTAATACTATGAAAGAGGAATCCGAGAAGAGTTAAACAACCGTATCAACCATTCGAACACGAACACAACAGCACTTGGAGATTGAAAAAACATGTCAAGAAACAAAATAGGTATAAGCAATTAAAACATGTCTCAGGCAAGAGTTTAAAATTGAACTAAAAGACAAATTACTTCAACCCAAAACTCAACAGAGAGTCTATCAGCAGAACAAATGAGCCAGAAAATAGAATTTCAGATCTTGAAGACAAAGTGGGAGAATTAACCAGCTCAATGGAAGAGGTTGTTAAAGCTAAAAAGATACTGGAGAGGAACATTCAAGAGATATGGGACACCCTGAGAAGCCTAACATGCGCATTCATGGAAACCAGAACAAGAATTCCAAAATACCACACCGGAGGAAATATTCAATTCATCATAGAGTGAAAACTCCCACAACTAAAGAAGAGAGGCCTATCCAAATACAAGAGGTATTTCCGCACTCCAAACAGATATGACCAAAATAGAAAATCGCCATGGCAAATAATAGTCAAAACACTCCACATTCAAGACAAAGAAAAGGTGCTGAGAGCTTCAAGAGAAAAAAGCAACTCACTTTTAAAGGTAAACCTATTAGAATGCAAATGACTATCAATGGAAACAGTAAAAGCAAGAAGGCTTGAGAGACATCTTCAGTATTAAATGAGCAAAAATGCCAACCCAGACTGATATACCCAGCAAAACTATCTGTCATGTTGAGGGAGAAAGAAAAGTTTTCCAGCACAAAGACAACTTGAAGGATACATGTCTACCAAACCAGGGCTTCAAAAAATCCTAGAAAGATACTCAGCTTAAGAAGAACAAGGGTATCCAGGAGGACAGAAGGGAAGTATAATACCACCAAAACATAAATATCAAACAACATGCTTACAAAGTTTACTAAACATAAAAAATGTCCAGAATTAAAAATAATTCTCCATTATAACATTAAATGTCATGGTATTAACTCACCGATTAAGAGACACAGATTACAACTTGGATTAAAAACCACAATCCAACAATCTGTCTTACATCAGGAAACTCACTCACCAGAAAAGATAGGCACATCCTAAGAATGAAAGGCTGGTCCAAAACTTGCAACGAATGAAACCAGGAAACAGGCAGGGTAGCAAAGCTATCAGACAAAGTGGACTTCAAAGCAAGAAAATTATAAGAGACACGGAATGGTAACATTAGTCACAGGTACAATTCACCAGAAGACAAGCAATACTGAACATATAGCACCCAATACGGGCCCCTCCACATTCATTAAGAAAACCCACAGCGTCTAAGCAAGCATCAACAACCAACGAAATTCTTGGGGACTTCAAACACCGCCCTCTCAACATGGGATAGATCAACAGTGTCAAGCTTAACAGAGACACTTTGAACTTAATCAACCCTGAAAGAAATGGACCTTACAGATCTCTATCGAACTTTTCACCCCACAACCAAAGAATACACATTTTTCTCAGCAGACACGGATCTTCTCTAAAATAGATCACTATTGGGCACAAAATGAATCTACACATATACAAAAAAGTTGAAATTCTAACCTTGCCCTATCAGACCACACAGCCTAAAGCTGGACATCCCAGCACATCAAACAAGAGAAAATACACTAACTCCTGGAAATTAAACAATATGATGCTGAATGAGAACTGGATCAGGAAGAAATTAAAAGGAAATTCAAGATTTCCTGAAAGTGAATGATAATGAAAATACACTACCAAAAATCTCTGGGACATATTGAAAGCGTTTCTAAGAGGTAAGTTCATAGCTCTTAATGCCTACATCAAAAAAAATGGAAACATCAAAAATGACAATCTTAACAATGCAGCTTAAACTTTAGAGAAACTTGAGCAATGTGATCCCAAAAAGTAGTAGAAGAGAGGAGATTAGACAAATAAGGAGAGAAATATCTGAAATCGAACATAGAAAACATAGAAAAATCAACCAGTCAAAAACTGGTTCCTTTGAAAAAATCAATAAGATTGAATATACCCCAAGCTAATTAAAACCAAAAGCAGAGAGAGAAACCCAAATTAACAAAATCAGAAATGAACATGGAGGATCACTACTGATACCCAAGAAATCCAGAGAAATATAAATCATATTTCAAAAACTTATACTCTGTGAAGTTGACAACACAAAAGAGATGGATGAATTTCTAAGTAACACAACTTACCTAAATTGAATCAGAAGCTGTAATTACTTAAATAGTCCTATAACATATAAGGAATTGAAGAAGTAATTTTGAATCTTCCCCCAAAGATGTCCTGGACCAGATGGATTCAGCAAGAGTTCTACCAGACATTTAAGGAGTTAATAACACCAATACTCCTTAAACTGTTCCATCAAATAGCAAAAGAAGGAACATCTACCAATTCCCTCGTGGAGCTAATATATCGTTTTATCTCCAAAACCCTAATAAGGACTCACTTAAAAGAAAATTATAGGCCGATCTCTCTGATGAACACAGACGCAAAGATTCTTAACAAAAGTTTTAGCAAATCGGATTCAAAAACATATCATAAAAGATATTCACGGTGACCAGTAGGCTTCATCCCCGCACACAAGGTTGGTTCAACATATGCAAATCAATAAATGTAATTCATCATGTAAACCAGTCCCTAAGTCCAAGACCACATAATACTCTCGATAGAAGCAGAAAACCTTTTGACAAGATCCAACAGCCTTTTATGATCAAAAACGCTAGAGACAGTAAGGATGGAAGGAACCTTTATCAAATAATAAAAGCTGTATACAACAAGGCCCAGCAAGGTTAGCTCAATGGGGAACAATTGGAAGCATTCCCACATCGATCAGAAACTAGACAAGGCTGTCCACTCTCACCACTGCTATTCAATATTGTACTTGAAGTCTTAGCTGAAGCCATAAGACAAGAAAGGACTAAGAGGGATCAAATCGGCAAGGAAGAAGTCAAAATATCCCTATTTGAGAATGACATGATCTTATACCTGAGGGATCCCAAAACTCCACCACGAAGCCCGGGAACTAATTGAGAAGTTCAGCAGGGTGGCAGGATACAAATAAATGTCCAAAATAGAGGCCTTCCTATATGCCCAGAATGAAAGAAGTGAAAAAGCCTTGAGAGAAACCATCCCATTCACTATAGCCCCTAAAAAAATGAACTAACCTTGGTATAAACCAGCCAAGGAGGTAAAAGACCTTTACAATGAAAACTTTAAAACCCTAAAGAAAGAAATTGCAGAAGACACCAGAAGGTGGAAAGACCTCCCATGTTCCTGGATTGGCAGAATCAACATCGTAAAAATGACCATCCTACCAAAGGCAATATACAAATTCAATGCTATACCAATTAAAATCCCAAAGCAATTCTTTAAAGAAGTTGACCAAACAATCTCAAAATTCATATGGAGGCACAAAAGACCCAGGATAGCAAAGACAATCCTGAGTAACAAAAACACTGCTGGAGGTATTACCATACCAAACCTTAGTCTATACTACAAATCCATAGTTATAAAAACAGCCTGGTACTGGCTCCAAAATAGACACACAGATCAATGGATAAGGTTGAAGACCCAGATATAAGCCCACAAAAATACAGCCATCTGGTCTTTGACAAAGGGGCCCAAAGAATCCAATGGAAAAAGAACAGCATCTTCAATAAATGGTGCTGGCAAAACTGGATCTCACATGCAGAAGATTAAAGCTGGACCCATACTTGTCACCATGTACAAGACTTAATTCCAAATGGATCAAGGACCTTGATATAAGGCCAGAGACTATAAAAATCATTACTGAATGGATAGGGAACTCCCTCGAGCTGATTGGGTTAGGCCAACATTTCCTAAACAGACATCCAATGGCAGAGTCAGTGCTACCAACTCTCAACAGTTGGGATCTTGTGAAATTAAAGAGCTTCTGTTCAGATAAAGAGATTGTAACACAAGCTCAAAGGCAACCCACAGAATAGGAGAAAATCTTCACTAACCACATATCTGATAAAGCTCTACTGTCCAGAGGGCACAAACAACTTAGAAAATTAAACACCAAGGAAACCAATGGCCCAATTAAAAAATGGGCCCTGGAAGTTAAAAGAAATTTTACCAGAGATGAAATTAAAATGTCTAACAAATATCTTAAAAAAGGATCCACTTCTTTAGCCATCAGGGAAATGCAAATCAAAACTTCCCTGAGATATCATCTCACCCCGGTCAGGATGGCAAAACCACAACACAAACAACAACAAATGCTGGTTAAGATGTGGAGAGAGGGGAACTCTGCTACATTGCTGGTGGGAGTGCAGGCTCATACAGCCGCTCTGGCGAGCCGTCTGGAGATTCTTAATGAAATTAAAGATTGAAATGCCATATGACCCTGCTATTCCACTTTTGGGAATAACCCCCCATACAGCAGAGGTTCACCTCGATAGCACAAGCACGACCATGTTCATAGCAGCACTGTTTACAATAGCAAAGTCATGGAATCAACCCAAATGTCCAACAGTTGACGAGTGGATAAGGAAACTGTTGTACATCTATACAATGGAGTACTACTCAGCCATCAAAATGATGAATTACTGGAATTTGCCGGGAAATCGATGTCATTAGAAACAATTATATTAAGTGAAGTATCCCAGACCCAGAAAATTAAGCGCCATATGTTCTCCATAATAGGTGGCTCCTAATACCAAACCCACCCAGCCCATCTTGAGACACTCATATGTAAATCTATGTATTACCTACAGTAATTGCAAGGATTATGAACAGGAGGGATGGGGTTGGAAGGCCACACCAGAAACAAGGAGAGAAGTGACCATGTTACAGTAGAGAAAATAGGCCTCCATCAAGGACTGCAAGAAAGTAATGTGACACCTAGTTAAGTTCACAATTCGTTCCTGATCATTTACAACTAAGGGGGTATGAACTCACCAGAAGGGGAGGGCATATAGTCCGGCAGATTAAAAAGTAACCATTTTGCAAATGGGTGATTGACCCCTCCCATTGCCTAACGCCATATGACCCTGCGATTCCACTTTTGGGTATAAGTATTACATCTACCCTTGAATGTGCTCTTATAATAAGACTCCAGTTTAACAGCTTTCTGTCTCTGGCCAGGGGGTGACATACACTTCCCATCACGATGGAGTGAAGGGCATTACAGGAGCAACAAAACTGCAAAAGAAAATCAACGAACCACTATCCAGAACTTCAGAGACTCTCTATCAACCACCTAGAACTAGGCCAGACTAATCTCTCCCCATCCTGAAGCTCAGGGAAATTTGCGGAAGAGGGGGCGGTAAGAGTGTAAGAGCAAAAGGATGGGAGGATCAATGATTTGCAAGATACTCCACACAAGTTAGGGCCGAAGCAATCATAATTGGACATTGTATGCCCGACACAATGTCCAACACACTATTGACCTCACAAAGTCTAGCATCTGCTAAAGGCACCAAGATCCTTGGAGGCAAGGGATTGACAGCCACAGTAATGTTCCTATGCTTAAGGGGAGCACAGGAAGGGGTTCAGGGAAATGCCACTAGGTCCTTGTACATCATCGGAGAGGAGGGCCCAGAGGAGAGTCAGGCATGCACAAGAAAGGACTCTGGGAATCGGGGAGGGAGGCACGGGGGGATGGGGCGGGAGGAGTGAGGGGAGGGGGAACAGGGGGTTCGGGGGGGAGGAGGAGGGAGGGAGGGAACGGGTTTATCTATTAAGTTTGTATGAGCTGAAATAATAATAAAAATGTATTATATAAAAAAAAAGATTTCCTGAAAGTGAATGATAATGAAAATACAACTTACCAAAATCTCTGGGACACAATGAAAGCTGTTCTAAGAGGTAAGTTCATAGCTCTTAATGCCTACATCAAAAAAATGGAAACATCAGAAATAAATAACTTAACGATGCAGCTTAAGGCTTTAGAGAAACTTGAGCAATGTGATCCCAAAAGTAGTAGAAGAGAGGAGATTAACAAAATAAGGGGAGAAATATCTGAAATCGAGACTAAGAAAATGATAGAAAAAATCAACCAGTCAAAAAGGTGGTTCTTTGAAAAAATCAATAAGATTTATACACCCCTAGCTAAATTAACCAAACAAGAGAGATAAAACCCAAATTAAGAAAATTAGAAATGAACATGGAGTTATCACTACTGATACCCAAGAAATCCAGAGAATTATAACATCATATTTCAAAAACTTATACTCAGTGAAGATTGACAACACAAAAGAGATGGATGAATTTCTAAGTAAACACAACTTACCTAAATTGAATGAGGAAGTTGTGAATTACTTAAATAGTCCTATAACATACAAGGAAATTGAAGAAGTAATCTCAAATCTTCCCACCAAAAAATGTCCTGGACCAGATGGATTCAGCACAGAATTCTACCAGACATTTAAGGAGTGAATAACACCAATACTCCTTAAACTGTTCCATCAAATAGCAAAAGAAGGAACACTACCAAATTCCTTCTGTGGAGCTAATATCGTCTTAATCCCAAAACCTAATAAAGACTCACTTAAAAAAGAAAACTATAGGCCGATCTCTCTGATGAACACAGACACAAAGATTCTCAACAATGTCTTATCAAATCGGATTCAAAAACATATCAAAAAGATCATTCACAGGGACCAAGTAGGCTTCATCCCCGGCACACAAGGTTGGGTCAACATACGCAAATCAATAAATGTAATTCATCATGTAAACCAGTCCAAAGTCCAAGAACACATGATACTCTCGATAGATGCAGAAAAAGCCTTTGACAAGATCCAACAGCCTTTTATGATCAAAACACTAGAGACAGTAGGAATGGAAGGAACCTTTATCAATATAATAAAAGCTGTATACAACAAGGCCACAGCAAGGATTATGCTCCATGGGGAACAATTGGAAGCATTCCCACTTCGATCAGGAACTAGACAAGGCTGTCCACTCTCACCACTTCTTTTTTTTTTAACATTTTTTATTATTTTTTCCACTCATACAAACTTAATAGGTAGACCAGTTCCCTCCCCCCCTCCTCTCCCCCCAAACCCCTTGCTCCCCCTCCCTCCCTCCCCATCTCCCAGTGCCTCCCCCCCAATTCCCAGAGAGTCCTTTATTGTGTATGCCTAACTCTCCTCTTGGTCCTCCTCTCCGATGACATACAAGGATCCAGTGGCATTTCCCTGAACCCTTTCTCATGTTCCCCTTAAGCATAGGAACACTACTCTGGCCATCAATCCCTTGCCTCCAAGGATCTTGGTGCCTTTAGCCGATGCTAGACTTTGTGAGGTCAATAGTGTGACAGACATGGCGCAGGGCATGCAAAGTCCTATTATGATTGCTTCAGCCCTATCTAGTGTGGAGACTCTTCAAATCATTGCTCCCCCCATCCTTTTGCTCTTACAATCTTACCGCCCCCTCTTCCGCAGATGTCCCTGAGCTTCAGGATGGGGGGAGATTAGGCTGGCTTAGTTCTATGTGGATGATATAGAGTCTCTGAAGTTCTGGATTGTGTTTTGTTGATTTTGTTTTGCAGTTTTGCTGCTCCTGCAATGCCCTTCACTCCATCCTGATGGGCACTGTATGTCACCCCCTGGTCAGAGATAAAAAAAAACTGTTAAACTGGAGTCTTGTTATAATAGCACATTCAAGGGTAGATGTAATAAAAGCAGGAAACCTCGGTGAGGGAGGGGTCAGTCACACATTTGCAAAATGATCTCTTTTCATTTGCCAGACTATATGCCCTCCCCTTTTGGTGAGATCATACCCCCTCAGTTGTACATGATCAGGAACGAACGTCTGTGAACTTAACCAGGTGTAACATTACTTACTTGCATTCCTTGGAGGTTGATTTTCTCTGCTGTAACATGGTCCCCTCTCTCCTTGTGTCTGGTGTGGCCCTCCAACCCCATCCCTCCTGTTCACAATCCTTGCAATTACCGTATTACATAGGTTTACCCTTGAGTGTCTCAATGTGGGCTGGGTGAGTTTGGTACTAGGAGCCACCTATTAGGGAGTACATACGGCACTTAACTTTCTGGGATTGGGATAATTCACTTAATATAATTGTTTCTAATGACATCCATTTCCCAGCAAATTCCAGTAATTCATCATTTTTGATGGCTGAGTAGTAAGTACTCCATTGTATAGATGTACCACAGTTTCCTTATACACTCGTCAACTGTTGGACATTTAGGTTGATTCCATGACTTTGCTATTGTAAACAGTGCTGCTATGAACATAGTCGTGCTTGTGCTATCGAGGCGAACCTCTGCTGCCATCCTGACCGGGGTGAGATGATATCTCAGGGAAGTTTTGATTTGCATTTCCCTGATGGCTAAAGAAGTGGAGCATTTTTTAAGATATTTGTTAGACATTTTAATTTCATCTCTGGTAAAATTTCTTTTAAGTTCCAGGGCCCATTTTTTAATTGGGCCATTGGTTTCCTTGGTGTTTAATTTTCTAAGTTCTTTGTGCATTCTGGACAGTAGAGCTTTATCAGATATGTGGTTAGTGAAGATTTTCTCCCATTCTGTCTAACAAATATCTTAAAAATGGTCCACTTCTTTAGCCATAAGGGAAATGCAAATCAAAACCTCCCTGAGATATCATCTCACCCCGGTCAGGATGGCAAAAATCCAGAATACAAACAACAGCAAGTGCTGGAGAGGATGTGGAGAGAGGGGAACTCTGCTGCCTTGCTGGTGGGAATGCAGGCTCATACAGCCACTCTGGCGAGCCATCTGGAGATTCTTAAAGAAATTAAAGATTGAAATGCCATATGACCCTGCTATTCCACTTTTGGGAATAACCCCCCATGCAGCAGAGGTTCACTTCAATAGCACAAGCACGACCATGTTCATAGCAGCACTGTTTACAATAGCAAAGTCATGGAATCAACCTAAATGTCCAACAGTTGACGAGTGGATAAGGAAACGGTGGTACATCTATACAATGGAGTACTACTCAGCCATCAAAAATGATGAATTACTGGAATTTGCTGGGAAATGGATGTCATTAGAAACAATTATATTAAGTGAAGTATCCCAATCCCAGAAAGTTAAGTGCCGTATGTACTCCCTAATTGGTGGCTCCTAGTACCAAACTCACCCAGCCCACATTGAGACACTCAAAGGTAAACCTATGTAATACAGTAATTGCAAGGATTGTGAACAGGAGGGATGGGGTTGGAGGGCCACACCAGACACAAGGAGAGAGGGGACCATGTTACAGCAGAGAAAATCAACCTCCAAGGAATGCAAGTAAGTAATGTGACACCTGGTTAAGTTCACAGACATTCGTTCCTGATCATGTACAAATGAGGGGATATGATCTCACCAGAAGGGGAGGGCACATAGTCTGGCAGATGAAAGGTGATCATTTTGCAAATGTGTGACTGACCCCTCCCTCACCGAGGTTTCCTGCTTTTATTACATCTACCCTTGAATGTGCTATTATAACAATACTCCAGTTTAACAGTTTTTTTTATCTCTGACCAGGGGGTGACATACAGTGCCCATCAGGATGGAGTGAAGGGCATTGCAGGAGCAGCAAAACTGCAAAACAAAATCAACAAAACACAATCCAGAACTTCAGAGACTCTATATCAACCACATAGAACTAAGCCAGCCTAATCTCCTCCCATCGTGAAGCTCAGGGACATTTGTGGAAGAGGGGGCGGTAAGATTGTAAGAGCAAAAGGATGGAAGGAGCAATGATCTGAAGATTCTCTACACTCGTTAGGGCTGAAGCAATCACAATAGGACTTTGCATGCCCTGCGCAATGTCCAACACACTATTGACCTCACAAAGTCTAGCATCAGCTAAAGGCACCAAGATCCTTGGAGGCAAGGGATTGACAGCCACAGTAGTGTTCCTATGCTTAAGGGGAACACCGGAAAGGGTTCAGGGAAATGCCACTGGATCCTTGTATGTCATCGGAGAGGAGGACCAAGAGGAGAGTTAGGCATACACAATAAAGGACTCTCTGGGAATTGGGGGGGAGGCACTGGGAGACGGGGAGGGAGAGAAGGGGAGCAGGGGGTTCAGGAGGAGGAGGGGGGGAGGGAAGTGGTCTACGTATTAAGTTTGTATGAAGCAGAAATAATAATAAAAAATGTTAAAAAACGTGCAAATCCAATAGCCCAGAAAACCTTCAAAGAGTGGATTGGCCCCCTCCTTACAGGGAACTCTGGGGCCACCCAGTTGCTTTAGTTCGGTGATCTGAAGACAAAGAAAGGGGATATGAGCCAAGACAATATGTGATATTGTGGAATAGGCCCCCAACTACACAAATCTCATATGGTGCTCTTGCTAGAGACATTTCAAAAATGAGATTAGATTATGGGTTTCCTGGGCTAATCCATATATTCTGTGAAGACAAGTATTGTGCAGGGATCCTATGTAAAATTCCATTGTGTACTCATGTGCAAAGAGCTATTCTCTCTCTCTCTCTCTCTCTCTCTCTCTCTCTGTCTCTCTGTGTGTGTGTATATATATATATATATATATATATATATATATATATATATATGGTTCATACATGGTTCCGTCAATTGTATTAGTAAAATACTTTTGCACCCAATAGTAAACCTCCATCTAAACACCTCTCATTTTAACTTTAGATAAGAAAAGATCTCAACACTCAAGCAAGACACAACCTAGTGCTATGGAAGAGCGATGATGAAATAGACAACAACAAGCAATAAGAGTATAGGGTATCAGCAACCCTAAAATGCTCAGCCAAAATCATCAACCAAATCTCACCCCATCCAAAGACTAAGGGAATCTTGTGAAAAAAGGGGTGGTAAGATTGCAAGAGCCTAAAAGTGGGGAGGTCCACTGCCACTCAAAAGAAGGCTGCTGTATCCAGGAACTCTTTGCAATGAGACTTATCCTCACCAGACCTGCACTATGACTGACATATCAACATTCCCCAATAGACTAGGGAGGAACTTGGGAGAAACAATAACATACAAGGGGAACCTTAGGCGCTACAGCAGGACAAGTGAAGGGGAGTGCCTCTATCAGTGGGTCTACACGAGGAAGGACCACTTAATCTGCCACAGAGGCCTGAGCTTCTTCTAGAGCAGACAACCCAAAGGGAACCCTGGGACCCACCCAAAGCAAGAGGATGAGAAAGGGTGGGATGAATTGGTTAAGGGAAGGGAAAGAGAGAGAGAGAAAGTGGGGGTAGGGGGAAAAGGAGGGGGAGCAGGGCCAACCACTCATGTATGTAAAACTAGAAAAAAATTAAATTTAAAAATAAATACTTCTGAAGTCTGAAGACTTGGTGTTTATAAAATATTGCTCAGCAGGAATGAATTTTGCCCTTAAGGTGATAATTTGGCAATACTGAAAATACCTGTGGTTGCCATGACTTGGGGATTTCTGTAGTATCTATGGCTTAGAAATCAGGTATTCTGTAAAGCAGTGTATAATACATAGGATACCTCCACATCACACATGATTCTCCAGCCCCAAATGATCATCGTGCCAAAGTTGTTGATAAAGTCTGACTCTAAAAGATCATTTTAGCAGGACGTGATGGCGAACACCTGTAAGTCCAGTTCTCAGGAGGCAGAGATGGGAAGATCACAGATTTATGGTCCATCTTGGCTATGGCTATCCTACAAGTTCCAGACAAGTCTTGGCTATATATAGCAAAGCCAAGATTCAAGAAGACAGACAGATTAGATAGATAGATAGATAGATAGATAGATAGATAGATAGATAGATAGATAGATAGATAGATAAAATAAAGTATGGAAGGAAAGAGTAGATGGAAGAGAAAGGAAAAAGGCAGGAACAAATGGAGGAAGGGAAAAGGAAAGAACCACTTTGTATATTTTTGTGACTTTAATCAGTCAGAAAAAAAACCCCACAAATCTAACAAGGAGAGGAAAGCAGCGATTTCTCCAACATGTTTACTCTAAAGAATTTGATAAGTAATATGATATCTCACTGACTTTGCCACATGGGTCCATTACCCTAATGAAAATCCTGGCATTGTCCTTTCCCCACTGAAGGTCTAATAAGGCATTCTAAATCCCAAAAGAAGAACTTGGCAGAAGTCAAACGTAATTATGAAAAGACCCAGTGCCCTGGGAGAAACCTGCCTCGAGAGCAGACATCTACATAGAAACTTGGATCTTCAGATTCTAATGGTGCCTAATTGAATACATGAGATGCTGGGTGTGCACACATCTTGAGTCCTCTGGCGCTTAGCATGCTGTGTCTTCTAAGGTTGCTTGAAACATGAGACTTCAGAAATTTGTGAAGCTGGAAGCAGTGCAGTGAACTCATTTTTTTTCAAATAGAGACATGAGCAAGAAATGTGTATGCTTCTTTCTTTTCAGCTACCATGAAAGGCAGATGGGTTGATGGTTAAACTGCACCATGGTTCAGCAAAAGAGAGGCATAGTCTCTATGGTAAAAGTTTATGGATGCCCTCAGGGAAAGAAGGGACACTCTATGATGATGCACTGCTCATAATGCTTCTGACAATGGATGGAGTACATTCCAATAGAATGTACCTTCCTTTTAGGATGCTGGGGTTTTCCAAGTTATCTTTATGTCGCTTTACCTCCAGAAATAAAACTTGCATACCTTAGCACTGGTCACTCAGTGAGGATAAAACCTAAACTAAAACAACAATGACAGCAGCTGCAGCTGCAGCAACACACCAAGGAAAATCCCAAACCCCTAACTCTTTAAAAAGGTCTTCCCTGGAAACCAAAAGCAATGGTTATAAAGTAAACTGAATTCAAAAACAATACATTTTTCAGACATAGACCTAGAAGTGCACCTTTGTTCCTGCCACATGAAAGGAAAGCAAAGCTTTGTTTAATGGTTAACGTTTTTTGGCAGCTACTGCCTTTTAAACTACTCCAGGACCTAGATGACTATCTGGAGAGGCAAATTACAGATCATTTGGACAGCAGATTATGCCATGTTGACCTGCTCTGAAGTTTGATTTTCAACTGTGATTATACTCTTATTGTGCAGTCTGCCTTTTCTTGAGCCTTGTTATCTGTACTCAGTGGTAATAGAGCAAGCAAATACATCTGTGCCAATGTTGAAAATTTGCTCAGGAGCCAGAGGGCTCAATGTAACACTTGAGTAAGGTTTGGACTCAAGGAAAGTCTTGTTAAAGCAGAAATTTAAACTGAACTCTTAAGTTTGGAAAATTAGAAAACATCAAGTTGCCAGTCTTCAAACTGAAAGATTAATTTCTTGATGATCATAAGGCTTAACGGTGAGTTAACCAAATATTTTCTATAAAGAAAGCAGCAATGGAATCACTTTAACATAAAATAATGTCTTTTTACTAACTACAGTGAAACAAAAAAAGTGTTGTGACCAAAAAAAAAAACCAAGTTTTTTAAAGTTAAATAAACCACCAACATTTCTTTTGGCAGAAGCTACTAGTGCAACACACACACACACACACACACACACACACATACACACTCCTGCTAGCATGGTTTATTGATTTTGTAGTGTGTTGAGGGTCCATTATAAAGAATACATGATGGGGCAAATGCCAGATGAAAGATGTAAATCCATCTATCTGCTAATGAAAAACAATCTTTTTTTCTCTCTTCCCCTGTGTTTGTCCTCTCCTGCAACTCTTGGCTGGCAGTGCCAAACCATGTATTTACTGCCAGCAGAATCAATTGGCCACACTAGCCAATTGTAACAGACATCTTTTACATATTTTTACTTGTGGGTTAGATGATATGCCAACTCAGTATTCTTAATATCTGCGTTATAATCCCCAATTGTTGTTGTGTAATAAAAATGTAGTTTGAAATAGATAAACCATAGCTTGAGTAAAATCTGAACTAACTTCAAACCATTTCTAAAAATTGAGTGAAACCACAATCATTTGAAAAAAGTGGAACCTCAGAATTTTAGCTTCCACTTCATGTTATGAGCATATTAAATTTAAACAAAACAATATTTCAAAATATATTTTAGTTGCGAGTGGAGCTATTTGGACATTGATTATAAGAGGACACTTACATATTGTTGTTAGTTTTTCTAGATGTGATTACATTTTCTTTAGTTTTCAAGTCTTTCAAGGAATCCATACTGAAATATTTGGTAGTGAAATTAAACTAAATAGAATTTTTCCTTTGTTATGAATTTAGGGATTGAACCCAGGGCTTGGCAAACAGTAAGTAACTGCTTCACTACTGAGCTATGGTCCCTGGCCAAGATGTGCTTTAAAGGATTCTAGTATTAAAATAAAGGAAAAATTGTGTAGGTGATTGGTGAACTTCATTGGCAAATAATGTTAACTATTGATGTAGATTTCACAGGTCACAATGATTTATTATATTATTATTATTTATTATATTATATTATTTATTATTTATTTTATTCCTGCGTAGCTTGGTAAATTTTAGGAAACAAGACGGAATAATGGGAAAACAAATTATTTTCTGGATCGCACATAAAAAATGTTAAAAAGTAATCTAGAAAAGCTCAGGGAATTAAACTTAAAGGAATCACATGGCATACTTATACAAGATACCTGAATTCAAAGGAACAACCTTTCAAAACAACCTGATAGTTTCAAATGTCAGTAAGCATGTAGGAAACTCTTATATAATGTTACCGAGAATGCATAGTAAAAAGCCATCTTTAAAAACATTTCAGCTTTTTCTCACAAATTTCAGCATAGAATTGTCATACTGTCACTTCTTGCTACTTATCTGGGCAAAATTAAAATTTAAAATCATACAAAAATCAGCTACGGAATAGAAAAGTGATCTTGGTAGGACAAAGGCTTGATTCCACAGGATTGGTATGAATGATAGTTTTAGAATGATGGCATTCCTATATCTTGAATAGAGTGATAGTTCTACAACCACATATACTTACCAAAATTTATAGCAATATACATAAAGATTAATTTCTTTCTATTTAAATATACATAAAATTTTAAAACTTACCATGTAATTTCTCAGTATGCTATAATAAAAATTATTGTAATGAATTCTAATCATGATGCTCTTACAAAGCATAGTACGTTTATCTTCATTTATCCTTTAGCATTAGTTTATTGTATATTACTGTAACAAAATGCCTGAATTTGGGTAGCAAAAAATAGAGAGGTTTGTTATCTCAGGATTCTGGTCCAAAGTCATGGGGCTGTATCTTGCAATGATCTTTTTTACTCTGATGACATTATCTCAGCCTAATCATGTCCCCAAAGTCCTACCATTAAACATCATTATGAGATTAATATTTGAACTTCTTATACTTCTTTATGGGAATTAAATTTCAACACATAAGCCCTTGGAAGATTAAATCATATCTTAACTACAGAACCATTATTTTCTTCTCTCTCCCTTCCTTTCCTTTTTAAAATGGTAAGACCAAAAGGCAAAATATATAAAAATTTTATGTCTATATTGAGCTAACCTCCTAGACTTACATCCCAGAAATTACCATTCCTTAGGTACCAATCTTAACTGTACCTAAAGCCCACCTGGAAACTAAAATAACACAATTCAATGCTGATGTACAAATTCAAATGACCAAGAGATTCTGTTTTAGATGTTCTAAAACTCAAGGATATTTCTTTTTTAAAATTTTTTATTATTATTATTATTTATGTATTCAATTGTGCGTGTATGTGTGTGTGCACGTGTGTGTATGTATGTGTGTGTGTGTGTAGAACCACAGGCGAATTCGGGAACCACCATGGACGCCTTCATCTCCTGTTTACTCTGCCCCGGGATTCACAGGCTCCGCCCTACCAGGACCAGAAACGCAGGCCGCCCCCGCTTCCGCCCGGCGTCTATACGTGGGGTCTAGGATCTGAACTCAGGACCTTCCACCTGCAAGGCAGAGGCTTAACCCCTGAGCCAACTCTCCAGTCCCACTCAAGGATATTTCTTATCATCGCCTGTGCTAGTTACTTTTTCGCTCAGAAAAACAGACGAACCTGACAAACAGAAGAAGAAAGGATTAGTTTTATTCATGGTTTTAAAGGATTTTAATCCATCATGGGGTAAGTCATGACAAAGCAGCTGCATTTGAATTATGGCAGGCTAAGAAACAGAGAGAGGGAAAATCTAGTGATTTGCAAGCTTTCTTTTGCCTTTCTATTCTGTCAAGGTCCAAAGACTATACTCAGAACCTTCAACTCTTAAGGTGATTTTAAATTCAATCAAGTTGATAATGAGGACCAATTATTTCTGCAGCTTAAGTAATTGTAATGTGCATCTACAGCTGAGAATTCTAGATCCAAATATGTATATGCAAAAAACTAAAAGTTTACAATAGACAATCTTTCTTTTTATTTATTTATTTCCGCTTGTGCAAACTTAATAGATACCCCGGACCCCTCCTTCCCTCTACCCCTTTCTGGACCCCCTTGCTTCCTCCCCCTTTTTCCCCTTCCTTTCCCCCCTCCCTCCCTATCTCCTAGTGCCCCCTCCCCCATCCCTGGAGCATCCTTTAATGTGTATGTCAAACTTTCCTCTGGGTCCTCCTCTCTGATTAGGTGTAAGGACTCAGTGGAATTTCCTAGAACTCTTTCTTGTGTTCCCTTTAAGTATAGGAACACTATTTTGGCTGTTAATCCCTAGCTTCTAAGGATTCTAGTGCCTTTAGTACATGCTAGACTTTGAGGGGTCAATAATTTGTTGGTCATTGGGCATGTCATGCAAAGTCCTATTATGATTGCTTCGGCCCTATACAATAGACAATCTTTCTTGCTATCATATGTAATTTATTTTAAAATGAGATTCTAACACAATACGTTTGAAGTGGAGATTGGGACTGCATGTTTAATATACTTTCTAGATGTAATATACGTCCACAATGTTAATATTTGTGAGTCAACTTTGAGTTACAAGACTAAATTGGCAAGAGAATGAGACTTACTTATATGTTTGCTCAATGTGTAGATTTCTGCTCTCCTTTAATGGAAATTCTAATAAAGTACATCTGTACTTCAGACACAATGATCAGTCACAAAATAGTTAGGTTGTGCAAGTCTTGCTGAATCTAGAATCCTTTTCCTGCAATATCTTCCCTCAACCAATAGAACTTTTCTCCCAGGAACATTTCATATAACTGACCTTCCTCCGTATCCACAGACCCAGGAGACTTGACAACTCCAAGAACAGTAATTCTCTTTTTTAAAAATTTTTTTTATTTATTCAATTGTGCGTGTATGCATGTGTGTGTGTGTGTATGTATGTGTGTGTATGTATGTATGTGTGTGTAGAATCACAGGCGAATTCGGGAACCACCATGGACGCCTCCACCTCCTCCTTGCTTACTCTGCCCTGGGATTCACAGCTCTGCCCTACCAGGACCGGAAATGCAGGCTGCTCCCGCTTCCACCGGGCGTCTATACATGGAGTGTAGGATCCGAACTCAGGACCTTCTGCCTGCAAGGCAGAGGCTTAACTCCTGAGCCACCTATCCGGCCCCAAGAACAGTAATTCTCTTGAATTAGACCCCTTCTTAAAGGAAGTTGATTGGATATCTGAAAAGTAATTTTAAAAGAGCAACCAAGAAGAATTCTAGTGAGCTGCAAGAGAATACAGTGTAAAGAAATGAGAAAGCCAGTATATGATATGAATGAGAATAAATCATGAAAAAAGAACCAATAGAACTGAAAACGTTAATAAATGAAATGAAAAGTATGATAAAGCATTTCATAGAAGATTAGATGAAATATTGTCTTTGGCAAAATTTTGTGCACATTTTTTTGTTTTAGTTGGAAGTATGTTTAGTTTAGCTTAGCTTAGTTTAGTTTAGTTTAGTTTAGTTTAGTTTAGTTTAGTTTAGTTTAGTTTAGTAGTATGAATGGGAATGTTGTGTTACCTCTCTAATTAGCCCAACTTTCATATCCATGCTGAAGACCTAACACTTTGACCTTACATTCTATGAAGCTCTTCAATGAGTCCTTTCCTGGTTCTAGTTACTGTTTTTTTTTTTTTTTTCATTTCTTCATACATGTAAGCTGAAGTAAGAATTAGCAAAACAATAAATTGTAAACAAATTTTAAGAAAGGAAGAAAGTGTATGAGAGTTATGGGATATACCAAAGTGATCAAATATATAATTGTATGAATTCAAAAGGAAGTGAATAGAAAGGTGATGAAATACTAGCTCAAAACCTCCAACACCTTCAAAAACATGAATATTTGAATCCAAAACATTCTAAAAGTGTCTCAGTTACTCTTTCTGCTGTTGTGAGACAACACTCAAATTCAAGCAACTTGGGGGGCAAAGGAGATTTAGTTGGCTTATGGTTCCAGAGGGGAGATACAGTTCAGTAGAATGGGAAAGACATGGCAGGTGGCAGAAGCTCCAGGAGGCTTAGATCACTTCCAATATCATGGAGGCAGAGAGGGCAAACAGCAAACTTCCACAACAGAATAGTAGTGGAAGCAGAGCAGGGCTATCCATCTTCATGACCTGATCTCTGTGATGTGCTTTCCCTGCAGCCAGCCTCCATTTCCCAAAAAGATGCTGTGACCTTCCCAAACACTGACAGCAGGTAAGAATGCAAAGACAAGAGTCTGTAAGGGAAAACTCACATTCATACCATGATAAAGATCTTTAACTAGATTCAACCAAAACAGATCTTCACCAAAGCATAACATCGTCAAAAAATCAAAAATGCAAGGCAAACAGCAAGAAGAAAAGAAAATTCTCAGCAGAAAATTTAAAAGCCAGAAGAAAATGGAATTATATATTTAAAGCACTGAAAAAGGATCCCTGGAAATCAAGAACAGTGTACAACGAAATTATTCTTCGATAATGAATGATAATGAAGTCATTCATTATCACCAGAGCATTGCTACAAGAAATACTTAAGGACTCATACACTGAATATAACAACACGATAACTATCAATTTCCCTAAAGGGACAGATGGGGTTGAATACAATAATATTGGAGGATTTCAACCTTACTTTTCTCAATAGACAGATCAAACAGATCAATGAAGAAACATTTGAGTTGAATGAGATGTTGAAGCAAGTGTATCTAACAGACAATTAGGGGACACTAGAAGCATAATGTATGATGTTCTTGTTAGTATGTGGCAATTTCAGAGGACAAGTTAGACATAGGATCACAAATCATTTCCCAATACATTATAAAAATTTTAAATTGTAACATTTTATTTCCTCATGCCAAAAAGGGTTAAAATTACAAGCAATTGATAAGAAGAATGAAAAGTATAAAAGCATGGAAATTGAATAGCACTCTTCTAGATGGTATTGGTATTGTAAAAAGCTAAGAGAGGAATAAAAATTTCTAGAAGTTATTATTTTCTAATCTAATTTTCTTGTTCTTTCAGAATTTTATACATGAATACAGTGAACTTATGATATTTTGCACTTAATCCTCAATCGTATTCTCTGTTTTTCTTGTCAACTCTTATTCCCTCCCAGTCTCTCTCTTACTTTCATGTCTTTCTCCATGTGCAGCCCACTGAGTTCTATCTGGGTTTCCTTTGATGACACGTGCCTGAGTACTTGCTCGAGCATGAATCACACCTAGCAAGAGCAGCTTTGAAAGGGACCTTTATAGTTCTATATACAAATAATAGAAAGCTAAAAAAAATCATCATGGGTTGGAGAGATTGCTCAGGGGTTAAGACTCTGCCTCACAAGCAGAAGGTCATAAGTAAAATGTCAGGTGGAAAGGGCAAGGCTCTGCACTTCTGGCCCTGGTGGGCAGAGCCTGGGAAATCCCAGAGAGAAGCAAGGAGAAGTAATCTAGGATGATTCCTGAAGTCACCCTGAGTCCTCTACAGGGACACACAGTGCCCTCTCTCTCTCTCTCTCTCTCTCTCACACACACACACACACACACACACACACACACGCACGCACGCACGCACGCACATGCACACACACATGCACAGAGTTAATAAATTTAAAAACAAACCTCAAAAAATGAAAATGTACCTGAAACTTGCTGAAGAAAAAATGAGAACAAACCCATTCACAAAGAGAACAAGAATCAAAATATTTGTGAATAAATTAAGCCACAGAAGTGAAAAATATCTACAATGAAAACTACAGAAATGATGTGAGAAAGTGTGGCATACCACAGATCATGAATAAAAGGCACAATGGTGTTAAAATAAACATAATAATCAAAATAATCTATAGGTTCAGTGTTATTCCATCAAAATTCCAAGGACTTTTTTTACAGTGTTACAAAAACTAATCCTAGTATTCATGGAACCCCAAAAGACTTGGACATACCAGAGCAATCTTGAGGAAACAGCACACAAACCGAAACAATTGCAGGTATCATAAAACTTAACTTCAAAACATGCTACAGATATAATTACTAAAACAGAATGACACTGATCTTATAGCAGATACTTAGATCAATAGAACAAAGCAGAGAGCCCAGAAATTAATCCACGTTCATCCAGCCAACTAATTTTATATTATTATATATTAATTATATAATAATGATTATATAATAGTAAGTTTCATTATTCTATCTTCACAAAACATTCCTAAAATACATTTTGTGGAGGGAAAACAGTCTGTACATATATTGTACAGCCAAAATTAAATATACACATGCAGAAAAAGGAAAGTAGATCACTTCCTCTCACCATATACAGAAACTGACTCAAAATTCCTTAGAGACCTGAACCTTAAACCTGAAACCATGAAATTACTACAATAAAACAGGCTATACTGTTTTTATACCCATAGAGTAGGCACTTACAGTGGAAACCTGTGGGTCTAAAGCTGGATTAATGAAGGGAAATGCACGTATCAGTGGGGTGGCCTGAAGAGAGGTAATTTGATATACTATGGAGGCCTGAGCACCCACAGGAGTAGACAGGTCAGAGTGAACCCTGGGGTCCATAGAAGCACATAGGCAGAAGGGTGGGAGGGAGTGGAAGAGAATGGTGAAGGGAAGGGAGGGAATGGAGGGGAGGAGGGAGAGAAGAAAGCTGGGATGAATACCTAATATGCTTATAAAAGTAGAAAAAATTTTAAAAACAGGCTATAGATTTAAAGATGTTGGCATATGTAATGATATTTTAGACCAAACTCAAACTATACAGACAATCAAAGTTAGACAAGTGAGATTATATCAAACAAAAAAACTTCTGCACAGAAAAGGACACAAAGGACATTCAACATGACTAAGATACCATCTGTAGAATGGGAGAAAGTATTTGAAAATCACATATTCAACAAGGGAGTAGCATTGAGAATATACAAGGAATTTGAAATGATGGAACCAAAAATCAAGTCGAAGTTTTAAAATGGACTAAAGACAATGGGCCATAAAGTAAAAAGACTTGAAAATAGGAAGGAGTGTGACAGGGGAGAGATGAGAGGTTGTCAGGGGAAACAAAGGGAAGATGTGAATGGGAATTAAGGGAAAAGAAAAAAATTACTAAAGAAAAACAAATAAATAAAAATAAAATAGACTAAAGATTTAAAGAGCCATTTCTCAAAGAAGACATATAAATGTCACCAAATATATGACTGATTAAT
Source organism: Typhlomys cinereus (assembly GCA_023101885.1). NCBI lineage: Eukaryota > Metazoa > Chordata > Mammalia > Rodentia > Platacanthomyidae > Typhlomys > Typhlomys cinereus. The sequence continues at coordinate 785,196 of JALPQD010000023.1, forward strand.
TTCATTAATGATCACAGAAATGAAAATCAAAACCATAATGAGATATATATCTTCCCACAGTTAGAATGGGTATCATCAAAAAGGCAAAAAAAATTTCTGGCAAAGATGTAGAGAAATGGGAAATTTTATACTGTTGGTGGGAATAAAAATTAGCATGACCATTATAGAAAACAGCATGGAAATTTCTTCAAAAACTAAAAATAAAACTCTGACATGATCAGCAATTCCACTACTGGGTGTATACCAAAGAAACTCAAATCCCCAAACCAAAGTGATGCCCAAATGTTTATTGTAGCTGTATTCAAAATAGCCAAAGTATGGAAGCAACCCAAATGTCCTTCAGAAAATGAATGGAGAAAGAGAATGTGGTATATATCCACAATGGAGTTTTGTTCAGCTTGAGAGAAGAATGAAATCCTGTCATTTGCAGAAGCTTGGATGGGACTGGAGAACATTACGTTGAAAGAAACACATGAGGCACAGAAAGACAAATACCACATGTTCTCACTCATGTATGGAAACCAATGTCAACCTTACTTTAAGAAGTAAAGAGCTGAATTTTGGACATTAGAGACAGGGAGGGGTAAGGGCAAACAGAAGAAATTAAGAGGGACTTTTAGGGGTTGTAGAGTGTTCTGGGGGAAGGGGCAGAATACAAGGAAGTGCATGGCCACGAACAATGTATACGTGTATGAAATTGTCTAAGCAAACTTCATAAATGTCATGATTAACATATGCTAATAAAATGCAAATAAAAAGAATAGTAGTTATTTGCAACTTTGTGAAAATAGAAAAGTTTTGTCTTTTGTTGATAGGGCTCAGTCTCAGTCAAGTCTGTAGCTTGATACCTGGCACAAAGCACAGATTCTATATTCATTAATAGTTACTGAAAGAATGAGTGTTTGGCACGAGAAAGCGAGCAATCCCATTTGAAGAGATTATCAAACTTTCTCTTTTGGATGTTTTAAATTATTTCATTAAATATTTTACCTGCATGTTCCTCCAGTTTGAACTGAGACCTTAGATTGTAACTTAAAAATTTTTAATCTTAAAACTATTTGCTAGTTGCATGCAACTCTCTGTGAATTCCTTCCAGCTAAATATTCCATCACTCTTTTGTTCATTAAAAGAAATCTATTCCAGCAGCTCAGCTTTGTAAACAACTTTTCAATAAAAAACAAGTGTTCACATTGAATGAGCAAAGCCCATTTTAGACAGGAAATGGGTTTCAGGTTCCAAATTCAGTGTCCATGTTCCAACCAGGAACATGATTAGGAAAATACTGCAATGGGGAGTGGGAGGATTTTTCTCCAAATAATGAACCAAAAGCTTTTTTGTCCCTTCAAATTTGAAAGGAACAATGAATTTCAAATTTCCTTCTCCAGTGTGGTCAAGGGATAGTTTCCTGTATTAAGTATTTATGGGAAAAAAAGAGAAAAGACAAATATTCTCTTTCATTTTCTGGATAAGAAAGTTGTTTGAAGCTTATCTGCTCCAAATACTTTTTAAGCAGCTGATATGTGTGAAGTATAAGTTTGGAATAACAAACCTTGAGGATTAGTCTCAATTCTGTTCCCCTGATATGTAACTAGGGCACTTTAATACATGAGACAAATGGAAAGCTCAGGTGAAAAGTCAATGTGAATGTCAACTGATAGGTAGAAGGAACAAAATAAATAGAAAATCATTCAAGCTAAACATAATGCTTGTGCCCCTATTTTGTGTCCAAGCAACCATACTAATGCTAATAATACCTTGAAAGATACTTGCTTAATGTCTCACAGAGTTTATAGTCTAATGAAGGAACATGGAGAACTTATGAGGCAATGGGACTGGTTCACCTCTTGGTCTTCATTCATATGTCTATATGAGTAAGTAAAGCAAGCTAGTGGTCATTTTGAAAGTAGCCCAAACATTTAAAAATAGAGCAAGTGACCATGGACCACTCAGCTTCAGGTGGCACATCTAACCTTGCACCTCCATGATCTGAACATTTAAATAAATTGTTGAAGTCACAAAAATAGTGTAAACTCATCAAGTGGTGAGTGAAAGATACCACGATATTTAGGTGTCTTTCTGACCTCTACCTGAGAAATACAGGACACTATGTGGAATTTCTTTCTAAGGAATTATAAACATCTTAGAATTTACTTTCTAAGAAATTATAAATATAAATATACTCATTATATATCATTCTTTTATATGCAAGTATAAAGTTAGAATAATATTTCTTTGCAACTCTATTTTTTACTTTCTTAACTTTATTTTTGCGTGTGTGTGCGTGTGTGTGCGTGTGTGTGTGTGTGTGTGTGTGTGTGTGTGTGTGTGTGTGTGTATGAGAGGACACTCTGTGTCCTTATGGAGGACCAAGAGTGACTTCAGGAATCATCATGGATTCTTCTACCTCCTTTTTGCTTTGCTCTGGGATTTCCCATGTTCTGCTCACCAGGGCCAGAAGTGCAGGCCACTGACATTTCTGTCTGGTGTTTTTACCTGGGACCTGGGATCCAAACTCAGGACCTTTCTGCCATCTCGCCAGTCTGTCTTTGCAACTCTTTAAATTTTGATAACATGTGCTGAGTAGCTTTCCTATGTGATTCTGCTTTACTTTTTTTTTATTATAGGAATACATGCTAAAATATGCCCCAAAGTTATTTCACCTTCATTTTATGGATAGAAGTTTAAAAGAACCATAATAAATAAGAGTAAAATTACAAAGCAGAATTAAGCATGTGGAAAACAACACTTATACGCATGAGCGTACACACACAACACACCAAGAATATAGATTTAACCTGGTTTGAAGGGTCTCTGTGTGTCAGTTCTTGAGAGCTGTGACTGTTGTAAATTATTTGAACACATCTCTTTTCCTCTCTTTTTTTAAATCTGCCTTCAGCCCACTGCCGCATGCCCTACCCTTTTTATCACTAGCCTACGGTTTATGTCCATATCTTCTACTAGTTTTACTGTTTTTTTCTCTTTCTGTTTATATTTACAGTATCTAAATGATCAGCAAATTAAAAAACTAAAAAATATAAGTAAATACTATGGCTGGGTTTCATGAGTGAAACCAACAAGCAGTTCCCTGAATATTTCATGAAAGTCTAAGCATGAAACTGGTACAGCTTAAGAGATTCATGGAGCGTTTCATTTACTAGGAATAATTCCACACCTGAGGAGGCACTTACTGAACCCACGACAGTGCAATCTTGCCTTAGACATGCCTCTGCAAATTTTGCTCATCTTAATTTCATCAGCACCCTATGCCTATTTGATGCAGATATTAGGTTGTAATTGGTAAATCTAACAGGTTTTTATAAATTTAACCACAATTTTTAAAGCTGCTGATGAAATGTCAGCATTGTTTGCAGATTTATTATTATTCATTATTATTTTCTTTTATCAAGAAAAATCCAAAAATTCACTTATCCCCCAGGGCTATGAAATTAAGAATAGAACATTTTGATGTAGATCATGACTTCTTAAACTCTTATGACTTTTTCACCCCCCCCCAAATTTATGTTACCCTGGTGTCAATAAATCACAAAGGACTTTATTTTACAACATTCTTGGATATACATATAACTTCTATATTTATTAAAGATTAAAGCAAATTTGCTAAGTTGAGAGTTTCAGCAGTCAACTTGACACTTGTGTAGTAGACTTTTGGGCACACCTATGAGGAATTATTTATTTAAGGCAGGCTTCTAGACAATTCTGCAGGAGATTGTCTTAATTGCTTTAATTGAAGTAACAAGACTTGTCTGTTGTGGGTGGGTGGGTCCATTCTCTGGGCAGGCAGATAAAGATAGGTAATTAGTTGGCATTTGGCAGAATGGTAGGCAAGCAAGCAAGTATATAAAATTGTTTTTTTTTTTTTCTTCTGCTCTTAACTTTGGGCATGGAATGGCCAGTTTTCTCAGTTCCTACTGCTAAAACTCCTTGACATGATGGACTGTAACTTATAATTGTGAGCCGATGCTTTGCAAGACACAAAGCCTCCTCCTCATGTTTAAGAGTGGATCAATATGTTATATTTTATAACATTTTATAATTATTGATACTGGTAACCTCACTGTGCATACATATATTGTACACAATGCCATGAGTATATTTTGGTATGCTTCAGAATTTTTTAGAAATTCTGTCCTAATCCCAAGCCAAAATTCCTGAAATAATTTACATGAAACTCAAGTGTGCAGTAGAAATGGAGATTTTTTTTAAATGAACATTATAGCACAGTGTAATCCAGATATACTCATTTGACACTTACATGCTGTGGAATGATTGCAGGAAAATACTAAAAATATTTGTTTTTCCAAACTAGGCTGTTAGGCTCCTATAAGAATAGAATATTTTGTGAATACAGTAAAAGCACCACAATTCGTAATATAAAAATATTCTGAAGTTGAAGATGAGCTATTTCAGGTAGGATTTGCTAGTATTGCATGATGTGATGGGGTACAATAGCATGTGTAGCACAAAGTCCTCATGTTGTGTGTTTAGAGCCACGGCTGCAGTGAAGTTACATGATACAATGTAGACAGCCAGAAACAATTTGGATTCATTGCATGTTCAATTTTCAAACAATATTTAGTTATGGAAGATTCACAAGCCTTTTACATTTTTTTGGCCACTGTCACATAAAGTTATATGCCTCCATGTAGGGTCAAGACCCAAGTTAAGAGTATGTACTTTATGCTGGTCTGATGCAGAACAAACTTTCGAAGCATAAGGTTGACTGACATGCATCAAAAACTTTCTTATCCCTATTCTTCCACATGTCCAGGTACTTATTTCCTGTGAATGTTATGATTATGAATGTTGGCATTTAAATTTACAGTCCTCAAAATGATAGTGGTTAGGATTGTCCCACTAAAATTTCTGACATTTCAGTAATCCCACATTTACTTGAGAATAAGACATATTATCTTACCATTATTAAAACAATGCACTCAAATACTACAAATCTTTCAAAATGCAAGCTTTTTAATATATGTATAAAAAATCCTAGCATATTGCTATATGCCTGTTAACCCAGTATTCAGGAGAATCACACATATAGGTCATAAGTTTGATTGCTTCCTGGCTACATTGTGGTACCCTTTCTCAAAAAAAAAAAAAGACAGAAAAAGAAAAAGGAAAAAGGAAAAGAAAAAACATGGAGCGGGGATATAGCTCAGTGGCAGAGCACTTATCTAGCATGTACAAGTCACTGGTTTCTATACCCAACACCATAAACAAAAAGAAAGCTCTTGGGTACTTTGAAATCATCAAAAAGAAACTGAAATCCAGTTTTTACATATGCTAAAATCTTTCTCAGTTTATGACTTGCAGAGTGTTAAAGTATGACAGTTTGAAAAATTGTCGATTCACATCATAGATTATGTATAACAACCTAATACTTTCCTACGCTAAATGTACTAGAATGGTCAGTCCATTACTTTTCTGTTGAACTATCCAAGTTTTTAAAACCCAACCTCAGAGTAGAGTCCTCAAATTGCTTAGTGATGAATATTTTTCAGAGAGGCCGCATCTTACAACCACATTTGCTGAACCATATGGTTTGTTGAGCTGCGGTCACTCTCCAAATCTGGCCTGTGTACAAATGTAATCATCACAATGAGACTCTAGTCTGTTTCCTGGTTTGGGAGGAGACTTTTGCTTTTTAGCAGGTAAAAACAAATTGTTGACCAAATTCTTACCTGAAAAGCAAATGCCTGATATTTTACTTCCAGTATTATAAAATAGTGCATTGAGACATGGATCCTGTATGTCTTACACTAATATTTAGTCTAATGAAATATAAAACATGAAAACATCAACTTGATATTTTATGGGAATTGATTTCTTTACCTCAAGCCAAATCTGTAAAGTATAACATGGCTTGAAATTAAAATTCCAATTAATTAATTGGAATTACAGTGTTGGAAACTGAAAATGATAATTTATTTTCCCCTTTATATTCATTTACTAGTGAATGCCTATGAATTTCTGCCTGGCTTTCATTTTGTTTGTGACTGTATAACTTCCAAGATGTGAAAACTGTAAAATATCCTAATATTAAGTTAGCAAAGAATTCTGAAATATTTTTATGCTACTTGAGAATAAATACACAGAAATATCTTCACAGGGATTTCAGTTATAGGGAAAGGATTTCAAAGGATCAAGAAAAGCCCAGAGGGTACAAGGAAAACAGAATTGATATCTCATGCAGAAGGGTTAGTTTAATGTTTTATATAAGTTTTAACCTTCCTCGAGTAAAATTATTTGAAGTTCTCCACTGGTTCATCTTCTTCTATTTAGCCACCATCATACTTTAAAAGCTTCTATTTCAAACGTATAATGTTTAAGGAGAACATTAAACAAAATGCCAGGCCAAAGACGAATCAAAGAATGGTGAGAATGTTAGTATTTCCATTACTTCAACTTACTGAAATAATTTAAAGTAAGAACTTGTTTCAAGTTACTTGTATCATAAAATTCCAAGTTAAGAGATCATTTAATGACAGCGGATTATAGTCATTTCGTTCAAAATATCTGAAGAAACCTTCATATAAATTCTTGTAAAATCTAACTTTCAAATAAGTTTATAATGTATAGATGTTGGGAAAATAATATTATAAGCAAGCAATTTGGTTAGATACCAAAGTAATACTCATTCCTCTATTTCAATAAAAATAATAACTAAAGCAAATCAAAGACTTCCTTTCAGATTTGGAAGACTTTGATCCACCAACCATGCTCATTCCTTGTGTGTTATCTAAGGTCACAATTGCATGACAGTTCTAGAACTGAGCTGGCAACCAGAGACCAAACAACTTACAAATGCCAAGTGACTTATTCTCTGGACTTTTACAAAGAATAATTCTGATGACACCATCTAATCTTTTTGGTTTCTGTATCTGTTACATTTACCTTACTGTCATTGAGACTCCTCTATGGTCAATGTGACATTGTTGTCTGTGTTCTTTCTAGGATCTTCTGATGCTTCCAACATTTTCTTGGACTCTTCTGTTATTTTGTAGGTGCTGGAGGACTGGACCTTTAGTCTCACAAATGCAAGGCCAGTGCTCTACAACTGAGCTATCATATATCCTCAGTGACTGTTTTTGACAAAGCACCCAAATGCCATCTAACTGTTTAGTCTTTTCTACCCACATGCTGTCTAAACCCCAGAAGTTATTTGTCCCTGACTAGAAGTTCGATATTCTTCAAATATAAAGCAGCAGGAATACTCCTCCATCCATCATCTCTATTCTTGCCATTCCTGTCTTAGCTCTATACTTAGGTTTAAGCCATGGACTTTCTATTTTCTATGCAAGCCTAGTCTGTCTTTTGCATATATTGCTATTATAAATGGTGGCACAGCATAATATTCTGAATGCTCAATCAGTGATGCATGCTGTCCTACTGTCTGATTTCAAATTTCATGCATGTTAGCTTATCTTAAATGAGAAACAAGCAACAACTCTTTCCTTATTTCTTTTCTTTTTCTTTCCTTCTCTCCCTTAATCCACATTCCTCTCCCCCTTCCCTCTTATGACCCTTCATCTCCCCTGTCACATTTGCTTCTATTTTCAGGTCTTTTTACTTGTGTGTCACTGTGCTTCTTCTAGTTTGTTTTTGATGTCTATATGCCTGACATGATTCATGCTCTAGCAAGTATCATAGATAAGTGGGCACATCATTGAGGATAGCATCTTCCTTTTCTTCCATATGAGTTCTCATGAGTCTCTCAGGAAAGTGTGGTGTTTCTTGAGCCTCTCCCATTTCCTGGTGAGACATTTACAGTGCAGCTCCCATGTAGTTCTTGTCAAAGTATACATATCTGCCATGATATCATGTATGCCTCAGTCTTGTCATACTCAGGAGATAATGACTGGCCCACTACTGTTCTACTTTGGGCTCTATAATCTTGCTGCTCCCTCTTCTGCCATGTTCTTTGAGCCTTGGGGTGTGGGTGGATATGGATTACATGTTCTGTTTAGGGCCAAGCAGTGCACAGTCCCTTGTTTTCTCCAATTTAGCCAGCTTTGTTTATTTGTAGTAAAGACATTCCAGTCAACATTGCTTCCTTCCGGAAGGATCATGATGAATGAAAGTAGAAGGAATGATAATGGCAATAGAATTCCTAAGCTGAAGAATTTGAAAAAAGAATTAGAGGTAGTAAACTACAAAAGACATTACAATCACTGGGTAATGGCCTAGGCAAAAACAAGATATTCTCCTAAATAGTAGCTCTCCCAAAATAGTCATTTCCAAGCAGTAAATTGACAGTGTAGAATATGGTCAAACATCATCTTAACAAGGTGGCCAAATGCACAATAAAGGACTTGCTGGGAATTGGGGGGGCACTGGGGGATGGGGAGAGAGGGGTAAGGGGAGAGGTAGCAGGGGGTTTGGGGGAAGGAGGAGGGAGGGAGGGAACTGGTGTACCTATTAAGTTTGTATGAGCGGAAATAATAATAAAAAATGTATATATAAAAAAAACAAGGTGGCCAAAATTATTATTAGTAGTGGGAATGGACATCATACACTTCAGATATGATTCATTGAGAAAGACATATAATTTTGGCAGTTTTCTTGTCCCAAATGCATTTCCAGCATGACTATTCATGAAAGAAAATCTGACAAACTCAAAGTGAGGGTCATTCTCCAAAGGAAATAACTGACATACTTCACAAATACCATGGTAAAGATATCGTGGTAATGAAAGTTAAGAATGAAAATGGGAATTCTCAGAGAACAGAAAAGACATAGCAAATTGATACAATCTTCAGTTCTGAATGGGATCATGGAAGAAACAACAAGAGACTAAAGAATTTACAATACGGTCATGTACTATCATCCACTGTGTCTGCATGCTTCTAGAACAAATAATGAATGGTGTTTACTGAAAACAGCACTATTTTTATTTTTGTATAATTTGGCCTTTCTGAGCTTGTCAGTACAGGAGGAACCTATATAGGGAATATTACAAAAAAAATGGGAACACTTGACCTAATCAGAGCAATTGTTTGGATCAATGTTTAGGATATCCAGCTCATGGTTTTCATTGCTTTCTATGTAAGCAAGGAAAGCAGAAAAGATTGGGTTCTCATAAGATGGCAATCTAACTTTAAGGATCAAATGAATAGATCTCAGGTCATTGCTTTCACATAAGATACTCCAAAATGCTTACCACAGAGCCTTATTTACAGTTAAAGCTCATATTTATGGAAAAAAGAGTAATTATGTGGAAAAGTGGCTTGGAAACACAAAATCTTAATGTATATCTTTTGAAGATATGTTGACACCACCTATTTAGACTCTGTTAAGTAACGTATGCCTGATTAACAATGTTTATTCTAAAATTTTCCAAATTAATTCTGAACTTTGGAAATTACAACTATCTATTCACATCAGAAACAGCTCCGTTTTAGCAAATGTAAGCACTATTCTGTGCTGACCTCCAGGTGGGTTATTTGTGAAATGTAATATTGATAATAAGGAATAGACATTTGTTCTGTCCTAAGAAGATGAATTTAAATTTAAAACTTAGCTACAATGAAAAAATGCATGGAATAACCTGTGGAAATAAATACATGAAAAAGAAAACAAAGTTTCTGTTTTATATATCATCAACTATAGCACAGAATTTAGGAAACTGAGCAAGGCGTGGATCTGTAATGTCTAAATCAAACAACAGACATTTGTAAAATATGCATAGGGAATAAAGATCATTATAGATATCTGTGATATTAATAGTGAATAGTAATTGAGTTCCTGCATTGCTCTCTCACTTAGTCTCTATAACCGCCATACTAGGTAAGTGCCATATTATGCAAGGTACAGTTCAAATTTTCTTTCTATAGTACACTGATAGTGAAAAATCTGACATTTAAGGCCCTTTTGCATTCCAGAAACTTTTAGGTTTGGTAAATTTAAAATTTGATGGAGAGAGAGAGAGAGACAGAGAGATAGAGAGAGGGAGAAAGAGAATGTGTGTGCAAGAGAGAGAAAGAGAGAGACAAGAAGAAATGCATATGACATCTTATTTCATCAATCAACATACACACATACATAAAAACTCAGCTCAGATCCACTATATCCCATGCATTTGTTTTCACTTGCCTATCTCTTCAAAAAAGCTCCTCTCTTGCTCTTGGAGCAATTCTTTGCTTCTTTAGCAAAGCTTATCGGTATTCATTTTTGCTGTCCAACTTCAATGGCAGAGCACGTGTGAAATTTCAGTCTGGTTTGGGCTCTGCATGTATAGACTTCATAATCTGTCATTATTTCCTAGTGACATGGAATTAAGGACCTTTCCTTGTATTTGTTGGCAACTCTTATTTCCTTGGTCATTTTGAGGTTTTATAAGCATGAAGAGGCCCTGCTGGGTTAGCAGGAGTTCTCGTCTAGTGTGCCAGATATTATTTCAGGCAAAATTCTAACTGTTCATAGCCTCTTAGTTGACTTTGGTCATCTCATGTCCTTGTGGCCTTCTATTTGGAAATTCATTTATGCATCTGTTATTTTAGAAGGCAGACTTTCCCCTTTTATGGTGTCCTTTCAAAATAGTAAGTCAGTCATGAAGAAAACAAAACGCCCTTATTGAATTATCTTTCTTTCTATAGCCTTAGTCCTGTAGTGTCTCAGCAGGAGACTAAGGCATGACTTGCTACTGATTGGGTGCCAAGCTGTCCACCCTATCACGTCTGTTGAATACACACACCATGTGAGCTCATATACAGGGCGAGGAGCATCCTCTGATAAGCTCCTTTCCTTCCAAATCCCTCCTAGAATGGCTTTCCCATTTCCTGTCCTGCTGATTGCACCCTTGAAAGAGGTTTAAAGTCTGCAGCATCTTTGATGTTTTCTTTTAACCATGCCAAAGCTTCCCCAGGGGACAATAGGCTTTCTCAAGCTTGTGCAAATGGAAGTTTAAGTCAGAAGCATCTGCCAAGCTGTTGTCTTTCAGTGGCTCTCTCTTTGATGTCCAGCTAGCATGGTGTCTTGTATGCCCACCCAGTGTCTAGTGTGTAGCGAGTTCTCATTACCATTGACTTACTATGGAAACTTACATGGAAAATATTTCTGGAACTCTTCCCCTCCTTACTCCTCGTAGGCCAAGTTTATTTTCTTCTGATCATTGCATCCTCTTCTTTTTGCCCTCAGATATTTGCCAGATGTGAAGAAACTTCAGTAAATTAAAGCAAAACAAAACAAACAAATAAAAACAGGATGAGGTAAAATCATGTCTTTGTTAAATGACTGACTACAGAATTGGGATACATTTAAGTGTCACTTCACTAGCATACTCAAAATTCCATGGTTGCGAAGCATCTAATTCCCTGACAAGGCTTTGAAATCATTCAGTAATCTCAATTTAGTTATATTCTCTTCTTATTTTATGAAGGTTCGAATAGGGACACAATCCAAAAATGAGATGTTAATAAATGAGCAATCTCTTTTGCCACATATTGACACATGCATGAATGTCTACAAACAACTGTCACCATACCATGTTATTATCTTATTTTATGCTTATAGTCATTGGTTTCTATATGAACGTTTTTACGTGACCAAACTAGTGAAGTAAAAACCAGGTATGCAGTTTCAAAGTGTGAATTTGAATAAGTCACTGATAACATTTGAAATATGCATACATGCACTTTAATTTGTAGACTTTTAGAACTTGAAGGACATTAGAATTTCCCAGTATAACTGTGAATTATACAAAGGAGTGTCCTGAGACATGGAGAGTTTATAGGACTTGAGTCAAAAGCCATTCATAAGTCATTTTGCTCATCAAGATTTTCTTTAAGTACTCTTAGATCTTCCTTCTGGTTTGAATGACTTGAAAGTGGTCTATGTTGTGTTTTTGCTTGTCTTGACACAAATCTATAATCAAATGTAGAGTATAAAGCCTAGCCTAGGATGAGTAGATACTAGCCCTGGGAGTGTTTCCAAGGGATAGGTTAGATTGTCCACAGTCTAAGATTAACAGTGTCATGTTTCTTCAGATGTTAACAGAGAATTCAAAGAAAGGGAAATAAGGTCAGAAATAATACTTCTTCATCTCTTTATTAACTATGTGATAGAGGGATGCAGATGAACAGATAAACTAAAGACCTAAACACAATGTGTGTATGTGAGTCTATGCTATTCTTTTTGCAGTGAAACAAGTTAACACCATTGGCAGTTAAACATCACACTGAAGCACCAGGTAAGTTGTCCAATTTGCTTGTATTGAAATCTCCCTTCAACAACTTTATTTTATTTTTTAAGCTGTTCTGGATAATCATAGAAATTAAGAAAAACTTAAGGAAACAATGACCAAATTTCTAATAAATAAAACCCTGTTGCACTAAACACAATTTTTAAAATTCTTGATAAATATTTTTGGAAGATTTCTTGGATTGCCATAGTGAATCTTGTGTTTAAAATAAATATAAGACATTATTTTTGGGAAAAAAACTTATTTTTAACACACAAACTGTATTGGGCAAACTGTATTGGGCATTTACACAGCATTGAGACATGCCCCTATTTATTGCTACCCTTTTCACAATAGCCAAACTATGGAACCAGCATAGATATTCCTCACCAGATGAATGAATTTAAAAATGAGGAATTCTACTCAGTCACAAAGAAAAATTAAGCTATGTTATTTTCAGGAAAAGAAAGGAATCGGAGGTGATCAATCATGTGAAAGGAAATGAGTAAGATTCAGAGAAGCAAATGTTGCAGAGTTTCTTTCACATAAAGATTTGGATCTCTATACATGTAACATGAAAATAACGGAGACTATGAAGTAGGAGAAACTGTCTAAAAGGAAGGAAAGGGAACAAAAGAGTAATCAGAGGGGTAAAAACAAAATTTTGCATAATTTCTCTCATATGCAGAAACTAGACAAATATATATGATGCAAAATCAGAAGGGGGAACTATTTGGGTAGAACGGTCAAGAAAAAGGGATGAGAAAGGGTGTGAGAGGATGAATATGTATAAAGTATAATGTATGTATAAGAAATATCATAATGACATCCGTTGTTTTGTGCTCTAAGAAAGTTTAGTGAAAGAAGGCACATTGACTTAAAATTACGTTGTTCATATGAAATTGAGGCAAATGCTCTGTTTTCATATGATGTCAGAACCAATGTAAATTTTAAAATATTTTTTCATGAGAATTATCTCAGTGATCTTTCAGCAATATGCCTCATTCAACAAATAATTAATTTATCATCCTATCTTTTCCCAGAATATAATAATAATAAATACAGAACACACACAAAAAGAAAAAGAGAATGTGGCTAACCATGAGGCATTGATTCATTTTAGAAATGTACCTCCACTCAACCATAGCTGAAGTTGATTGCAAAATATTAAATTCTAGTCTCTTTAAAACCCCAAATGGTATCATTCAGAAGGAAGTCAGAAGAGAAATTGGAAGACCAAACAAGCCTGCCTTACAAGTACTTGAAACCCTTGAAATTAAATTATTACCACACCCTGAATGCTTTAGTCTAGTAACTGATGAGGCTCTGTGGTTCTTAGAGACAAACCTGCTGAGTTTAAACAATTCTTTCTTAAAAGGTGATCTTAAAGTAGATTGCATTATACCTATGGTGCAACAGATGCTCTTAAAACCCGCAAATGATTGTGGTTATTTGCTTCCTCCCTTCTCCCAGGCCTCGAGTTACTCGGTTGCTGTCCAGGAATCTGTCTAGCTGTTGTGTAAACAGTCTATGGTTGATGACAGAGAGACTGCTAGAATAGTTGGATTAGTTTTGTTACCGAGTTCAGGACACTAATTTCAGAAATGTTGGGACGTGGTAACACTGACATGCTTCTCCTTAGGCTGCCCTGGTGTTTTGAACCTATAAGAAAGTGTTCAAAGCTTGTAAGTGTTATAAATCTGTGGGTTGCCACTTTGCATAAAAGCCTGTTTACCTGGGATGCAAATTAGATATTTTATGTGTTTAAGAATGAATAGATATCACCTGTTAGTTTTTTAAAGACCATGGTGTATTTACATGGATTTTCCCTTATTCTTTCTACTGGCTGGTTGACTTCTGTCCTATATGAGTAATGGAGATACCCATGTAGCCATGGTTTATGGAATATTAACTTTTAACTACTTAGGTAAGTCTAAAACTGAAAGTAAATAGCGAAACCAAATTTTGAGGTTGCAAGTAAATAAATCTTCACTCCAGGAGACCTTTGTTACAGACAAAGGGTACATGTGCACATTATATTTTCATGCGGCTAAAAAAAATAGAATATCAATTTAAGTTTAAATGATATTGAATGTAACAAACGTATAGCAATCACTAGCATGCTAATTATATTTGCCCAGGTGTCTAAATGTACTGTTGGGCACATTGCTTACAACTCTATTTGTCACATTCTAAGGGAAAAAAGCCAGCAACTATGAAAGAATTTTGTACATTTAAGAGAGAAAGTCAGTAATATTTCTTACATATTCAGTGAGCGCCAATACAGTGCTTTTTCAAAAACAATCTAAGCTGTTAATAAATCAAATTTCACAATGCATTAAAAGGATAGTATATATCATAGACATACAGGGTTAATCCCAGGAATTTAGGGTGCATAAAATATGAAAATCAATCAATGTAATTCACTACATTAACAAACTATAAAGAGAAAATAGTATATGATTATCTTAACATGCAGAGACAGAGCATTTGCCAAAATTTAGCATCTATTCCTGACAAAAACTCTCAACAATAGGAGTGTAAGGGAAATTCCACAACTAGATAATAAGCATCTATATAAAACCCACAGCTAGCATCATATTTCATGGTGAAAGAGTGAAAATTTCCTAAATTCAGAAACAAGTTCAGGATGTCAACTTTCATCACCTCTGCTTAACATTGTACAGAAAATTCCAGACAGAGAAACCAGTTAAAGAAAAATAACAAAGGCATTGAAATTTTAAAAAGTACAACTGTTTAGGTCCATGGAAGACGAGATTATCTAATGCAGACATTTACTGAATATATTTTTAAAGTTTCTGGGATTAAGTCAAGCAAAGTTGAAGAGCACAAGACCATCATACAAAAAGAAAAAAGAGGGAGAAGGAGAGAGATAGGGAGGGAGGAAGGAAGGAAGGAAGGGAGGAAGGAAGGAAGGAAGGAAGGAAGGAAGGAAGGAAGGAAGGAAGGAAGGAAGGAAGGAAGGAGGGGAGGAAAGGAAGGAGGGAAGGAAGGAAGGAAGGGAAGAGGGAGGGAGGGAGGCAGGGAGGGAGGCAGGGAGGGAGGCAGGGAGGGAGGGAAAGAGGGAAGGAGGACCTGAATATGAAAGAGGGATGTGCTGGGAGAAAGGGGAAATAAGAAAGGGGATTAAGAGATAGATATGAGCAATAGAAATTGTATATATGTATATGATTGTCAACTAATAAAAATTAATTGTTAAATACACTGGCATGGAACATTAAAAAATTCAAGAAAATAATTTACATTAGCATAAACATATGATATGCTTAGAGATAAATTGGACAGTGCTATGGTTTAAATATGAAACGCTCCCCAAAGGCTCATATGTTGTATGCTGCTTGGTCCCAAGCTGGTGGCACTGTTTTTGGGAGATTTTGAAAATTTTAAGAGGTGGGTCCTACTTGAAAGATGTAGTTACTGAGGCTATGTCCATATGATTGTTTTTTGCTCTGAACACATTTCTCTTTCCCCTTTTTGCTCCTTCTCTTGCTCTTGCTCTCATTTTCACAGCCACTCCTACTCTCCTCTTCCTCTGCTGCCTATGTGTGGTGAGGTAAGAGGTGCTTCTATATGTTCCAACTACCATAATATTCTGCTTTAGCACAGGCTCAGAACCAATGAATGGAGGCAAGGACTATGGACCAAACCTCTGAAACCTCCCTTCACTTGTTTCTGTCAAGTAGTTTATCACAGAAACATAACAGTAACAAAACAGACAAAATATGCAAAATACAGGCACAGAGAAGTTTAAAACTTATCTGAGATTAATAATTGTCTACATAAAGGACTACATCTTTTCAAGACTCACAAGGCTGTATTATCATTCCCCTTCTCAAATTGATCTATTCATTCAATGCAAGTCCAATAAAAATTCATCAGAATTCTTATAGGAATTGGTGACCAAAAGAAAAAATAATACAACAAATAAAAGAAATTATATGAATGAATATGTCTAAAAATAAGTACAAATGGCTGACAAATATATAATAAATGCTGATGATATCTACTACCAGAATAGCTAATATCACAAATTATAACAATAACATATATTAGTGAGGATGTGTTGGAGGGAAGGAACTCATATATTTTTGATGGAAATGTTAATTAGTATATCCATTATGGAATTCAGAATGGAGGTTCCCCAAACTACTTAAAATAGAACTTCTATATAATCCAGATATAGCACAAAAAACAGTGAGTCAGTATATGGAAGAGATAACTGCATGGCACTATAATTGCTATTGTATGGGAGTGATATAAAGATGGACAAATAAGGCAATGAAATATTGAATGTATATAAAAGTCCATATACACAAACACACACATACACACACACACATATGAGCGCATGTGTGCACGCACGCATGCACACACAAGCACACACATATACACATGCACACACCCAATGAATTGTGGCTCAGATATAGAAGTAGTTGGGTAAAAGTAAGTATGGTCTACTTAACAGATGGAACTGGAACAACTGGATGTCTAGATTCTAAACAAATTCAGCATTGATATATCTCAGTACTTATGAAACGAACTAAAAATAGATTGCAGTTCATAATGCAAAACCTCAAACTAGAAAATTTCTATATCTTTTCCTCCTCAGAAGAGAGAAAGACTTGATGAACATTTGGTTAATCTCTTCCACATTCTGTATCATTGGAACTGATGGATATTAGCAGGTGTTTAAAGGTAATTTAGGACAAATAAGAAAATATCCCACAATAAATCCCAATGTACAAAACTCTAATGACTTCTATTATCAGAATACCTTTACTACTGACTCAATTTGCCTCTTTAGTCTTCCTTTCTTCTTATACAATGAAAAAGTACTTTTTTGGGAACATTATGAAGACTATGTCTCTCTTTTCTTTTGTAAATATGAAGCTTTTGGTGCTTTATCCTTAATCAGGGATATTGGGGGTTGGTAAAAAGAAAAATCACCATGTCTTTATGCTGATTTGATGGTTCTTCTTGGGAAAACAAGCAAGTGACTGTTTTAGTTGTTGCAGGTGATATTCTAGTGGTGTTGAAATGGGACATTATCAGGAATCTGGGGGTATAGTGGCTATTAAGTACAGAATTCAAATACAGACAAAATGAGGCATATGAGTGTAATGACAGTGGTTAAGAGTACGTGTTCTGAAAACATGAGGATCTTACTTCAGTTGCCCAACATGTAAAAAGTCAAGCATGGCTGCATGTGCCTATAACTTCAGTGCTGGCAGCAGGTTGAGGGAGCATAGAGACAGTTGGATCCCAAGAGTTCACTAGCTGGCTGGCCTAGCAGAAATGGTGACCTTTGAGTTTATTCAGAGACTTGTCTCAAGGCAATGATGTGGAGAGTAATAGAGGAAGACTCTGACAAAAGGATAAATATCTGTAATATCTGAGTCAAAATGCTGAGGCAAGAGAATCTCAAGTTCCAGGGCAGCCTGAAAAGCCAGGAAAGGGGAAAAAACATGAACAGAGAGGTGAGATGATACAAGACATGGTCAGAGACTGGAGCCTATTGAGGAGGAGCTTGTGAGAAATTCCATATCCCCTGGTGTATTGCAGGATGAACTCCACCCTTTGCTTCCAACTCTTAGTGCAAAATGGCTGCTTACTGAGCCCTGTGCCATCAGTATTCTGTGTGGCATTAAGTGTAGGCCCATGAAAAGAACACGGTTCTTCTAAGAAAGAGATGTGTAGATGGTGAAAATGACATTCAAAGGGAGGAGATGAGTCAGCAGTTCGCGTGCTTGTGAGGGGAAGGAAGAAAAGGAAGGAGGGAGAAAAGACTCCAATCCTATAGTGGTACTCAAGAACATCCTGGCTTGGTCTATAAGCACCCTTGAGCAGTTTTTACTCATTAAAGAAGTCTACAGCAGGGGCTGGAGAGGTGGCTCAGGGGTTAAGCCTCTGCCTTGCAGGTGGAAGATCCTGAGTTCGGATCCTAGACCCCATGTATAGATGCCGGGTGGAAGCGGAGGCAGCCTGTGTTTATGGTCCTGGTGGGGTGGAACCTGTGAATCCCAGGGCAGAGTAAACAAAGAGGAGGTGGAGGCGGTCCATGGTGGTTCTCAAATACACCCGTGGTTCTACACACACATACACACACACGCACACGCACACACACACACACACACACACACACACACACACACACACACACGCATAATTGAACAAATTAAAAAAAATTAAAAAAGAAGTCTACATCAGGTACAGGCCTTGTTCTAGCTCTCTTGCATGTTCACTGGCTAAAGTGACCCTCAATGCACCATAGACTTTTATAAATGCTGCATGGATGCTGTAGATTTAAGGGCTAGTACCTGTCCATTAACCACTCTTGACAGCATGTTCTCTTGAAAGGAGATCTGTGAGTCACTAATATATTGTTAGGCAAAGTAATCATATCCATAGAAGGAGATGATCTGAACTCTGGGACAATTCCTTGGAAGTAAGAACTGGGGTCAGAAACGCCTAGGAGGAATCCAAGTTCCATTCAGTAGAGTGTTTTCACTACCTCGCGGGTGGTGATATAAACCAATTTAGTGAAGCCCAGAAGAGGAGGCAATGCATGCCCAGGCACACATCTGAGGACTACTCTGGCTTTTCTTATAGGACAATAAGGATAGAGTTGCACGAGGCCTTTCCTATCCCTCCTCTGTGCATATTGTCTAACAGAACCATCAACACATAAGTAGACTGCAAATCTCTTAAGCAAAACACTTTCTGCAAAATAGCTGATAATGGACCAGAGATAAGACATGTGTCTCTAGTTGTTTTAAAGTCCTTAAGATTTCATCTGTAGAAGTGAGTATCACCTTTTAGAGTACTTTGCTTCCTTTCAGACACATTTAGAAATGGTCTCCAATTCTGGTCATAGTCAAATGTGGC
Source organism: Typhlomys cinereus (assembly GCA_023101885.1). Taxonomy (NCBI): domain Eukaryota; kingdom Metazoa; phylum Chordata; class Mammalia; order Rodentia; family Platacanthomyidae; genus Typhlomys; species Typhlomys cinereus. The sequence goes on from JALPQD010000023.1 coordinate 804,304, forward strand.
CCACAGTGAGAATTTTGGACATAAATTTTGTTTTTAAAGTTTCCTACAGAAAGTTGGGGAGTTGGCTCAGGAGGTAAGACTCTGCCTTGCAAGCAGAAGGACATGAGTTTGGATCCTAGGCCCCAGATAAAAATATCAGACAGTGCGGCCTGTACTTCTAGCCATGGTGGGCAGAGCCTAGGAAATCCTAGAGTGAAGCTAAAAGATGATAGAAGCAAGCCAGAATGATTCCCAAAGCCACCCTTGGCCCTCCACAGGACACACAGTGCCGTCTGATACACACACACACACACACACACACACACACACACACACACACACAAGGAAAATAAATTAAAGTTTCTTATAGAATATAAGCAACACATGGATTTTTACATGTAAAATGGTTATTTTATTGTCTTAACAAATATAGTATCTGTAATGATAAAAAGCTTTCCTCTAAATTGCTCTCTTAGGGGCTGGAGAGATGGCTCAGGGGATAAAACTTTGCCTTACAAGCAGAAGAACCTGAATTCAGATCCCAGATCCCACATAAAAATGGCAGATGGAAATTGCAGTGGCCTGCACTTCTGGCTCTGGAAGGTAGAGCCTGGGAAATCTTAGAGCAAAGCAAAATGGAGGTAGAAGCAACCCAGGATGGTTTTTGAACTTCTTCAGGTGCACACATTGCCCTCTGACACACACAGACTCTTACACACACACATGCAAAATAAATAATCAGTTGCTTTCCGAATAAAATTGCGACTCCCCAAACCCATGCATGTACTTTTTCCCTCATTGCAAACACTAGACGATGTGCATTTAGACTTGATATCTATCTTGCCAAGGGTTGGCTTTTGCTAGTTGAATTTGATTTTTAATACCTTCTATTTATATCAATATTGTCAAAACTTTATGGAGTCACTAAAAAAAATGACTCGTTTTAACCATTTGAAAGCTTTAGAGTTTCATTGTGGTTTTGGGATTCTTTGCTTCAGTTAGCCATTGTGCACATTTCCAGGGATGATCTCAGTTCTGGGCACTTGAAGGACAGTCATGTGTTCTAATATCAAACCCAGATAAGTGCAATTTGTAACACTCTTCACAAGTTTCCCTGCTCTAGGCTAACCAAGTCTTTGTGGTTTGTCAGGACTTTCCTGGGCACTGAAAGTCCTCAATTCTAAGCAAATGGTGTAATTACTCTTACCCTCAAACAAAATGGCAGAGAAGCCATTCTTGACTGGTAAATTATTCCCATTTTCAAAGGAAGGAGAAACCTAAAAACGCTTTAGATACCTTGGATTGTTCCATATTATGTAAATACCTAAGTGTCATATTGCTGTAAGTTAGTTGGTGAATTTATCCAGTTATTGATTTAATAGCATATAGTCTTCTTAAAATTACATACCCAACACATAAGAAAATATTGTCTATTTTCTAGAAGCAGTGAATGGATTAAGACTATTGTATTTTCAACATTTTATATGCAAAATTACTTTCTGTTCTCCATCTCTCGAAGTGGCTTTTGTTTGATATTTTGCTCCCTGGACCTATCCTGTGTATTTTAAAAAACAAATTAGCAATAAGCTCAACCATGTATTCATCTTTTGCTTCTATTGTACACATACACACATACACACACACACACACACATGCTTTTATATACATATATACACATGTACATACATATTATTTCTCTATGTCTTAGAATATCTTGAAAGAAACACAAAGAATGAGAATGCAAAAGTGAAAGTTTATTATTCCATGCAAATTCAGTGCAACCAAATTACTACTTCATTTCATAACATGACAAACTCAATTGGGACTTGCCAGACACAAAAGAGGTAAAAATGCCAAGTTTATTCAAATGTAAGCCAATACAAAATTAGAGTCTAAAATGAATGAGAAGGAGAAAAAGACTGATTTTGTTTGGCATATACTATAAAATTCTAATTTTATGTAATTAAAAATAGAACTCCTACCCTTATATATCCACAGGAGAGATAGACAAGCCCATGCTATGCACATTTTCCAAGTTTCTTAATTGTCATACTGATGATTTGTATTGTAACAAATTTTGACTTAATTGACAAAAAATAATTGGAATATTTCAAAAGGTAAAAAAGTTATTTTAGTAGAGACCATCAAATGGAGATACAACTAGATTTGGGGGGAAAAACTTGGATCTACCATATATCTCTATGTATTCTACAATCCTACAGATAAATTTATAGAACAGTCACAATTTTAGGAAAAAATAGTAGCATGAGTAGCATTTTTCAATAAATTAAATAAGCCAGTACTTTTTAGTGCTTACAGGATGGTTTCTCTTGGAAAGATATTCACATATTCACTCCTAATCTTCAGATAAATCCATAGAAAAGACAAATTTCCATCAAGATCAGAAGTACAAATCCTAAAAAAAGCCAGTCTTGTTCTAAACCCCAAGACTTCTCTCTCAGAAAGATGCTCTAAATACTGTGCATATGAATGAACCAAGAGACCTTACAAACTGAGATTTAGAAGCACATTGATCCACAGTAAAAAGATCATGAGGTTTGGAATCAAACAGATCTAGGTTCAAATCCCAGCACAACTTATGCATTACATGAATGTATAAAAACTAATTACACTCTCAGGTGCACTCCCTTCATTCATTCAATAAAGTGATCATATCTACCTGGTTGTGCCATATGGGTAGTTACTAGAGGTAACACTTCTGGGCTGCTATGTGTATACCCAGGAGAGACATTGCAGTAACTATATTGCAGGTTTAGCCATCCTGTTTCACAAGGGAGAAAATTCAGGCTAATCAATAGCCAGTAATCTTCTAAGTGATCTAACCTAGAGTGTAGGGAAGATGATACTCAATCCAGACATATATGATTACATAGGCCTGTTCTCTTAATATATATTTGAAAAGTGTCAAAACACATGTACACACACACACACACACACACACACACACACACACACACACACCACAATTCTCCCTTCAAAAGGAATAAGAGATAATTCATGGAGCCAATATGAGTAACTATGGTTAGGGAATAGAGATGTAGGTTGCCCCAAATACCATGTTCCAGAATGGTAACAGTTTCATCAAGTTTTTATAATTAGAACAAAGAAAATCTTAAATAAATGTACTTTTCAAATGTATTGGTAGAAACATCAGGTAGTAGGTTATATCAAAACAGGGAAAATTACTATAACCTTCAGATGAATTGGTTAAAATTATGATATAATCATGCAATGAAATACATCTCAACATTGAAAAAAGAACTATTGATAATGAAACAACATGAATGATTTCCAGCACAGTGAGAACCAGAGGCAGCTACAATTATCTTCATGGTATATAATCCTGTTCGCATGAAATTCTAAACCTGGCAGGATTATGATGTAGAGTAGAAATGCATAGAACCAGAAGCTGGGGAAATATTGTATGCAAAGGACTGTGAAGGAGCTTATGTGACTGTGACAGTTATATTAGACATGTTTCTTCTGTAAACCTGTTACTTCAGTGTCTGCCCTGCATATACACACCTGAAACTGTCATTTAAGAAGTTCTTTCTACTTGGACTATCACCAAAAAGATGTGAGTCTGTGTAGGATCTGATGACAAGATGAAAAAGAAGAGAAACACTGGAATATTTTTAAGATTTGCCTTCATACAATTAAAATAGCCCTCAAATCATTTGTATGTTTCAATGTTGTCTAAATAGATGGTGCTACAGGACAGATGTCTAGGCTTTTCTGATGCTGGTCTTTGCATTAATAATCCCGAGAATGGAATCCTGGAGAGAATACATCTTTCTTGGATTCTAAATCTACAAAACTGGGCTGTTGTGAGGCACATAAAGGATTGCTTTCTGACCATCTGTCCACTCTAAATTCTTGACATACTCAGTTACATTTTTGGAACATGTGATAATGTGTTTTGGGTTAAACTCTTCACAAACTGCAGTTGCATGAATGCACTATGTACTAAGGCTACTACTTTCCATGAAATGAAATCTTCCACATGAGATTGTGGATAGAATTCAGTTGGTAGAGTGCTTGTCTAGCACATAAGAAAACCTGAATTTCATCCTGAGAACCATATAAACCAGGTTTAGTGGTTGTAGCAGTCCGCCTGCATGGTTGCTGATAAATGACCATCACACAGCTTAAGGGAACAAGGTGTTTACTTTCTTACGATAGTCTGGTTACAGTTCATAGTCCAGCTTGATGGGAGAGCACACACCAACACCAGGGCCGAGGGAACTGGCCACCATAACGGCTGAGAGATGGACAATCCTTACTTGCCAGACCAGCATGTCTGGCCAAGTATACAGAATGATGCCAACTCTCTCAACCAGCTCTCTGTGATTTATCCAGGGCCTAATCCCACCCACCATGGGCTGGGTCTTCCCCAGCAGCCAGACAATCTCCTTCAGGTTTGCTCTGGGCTTAACTCAACCATCAACTCTCTACACCTGTGCCCAGAGCTCAAACCATCAAGAGTCAAGTTGACACCTGTGCTTAACTATGACACTCCACCCCTTGTCAACTTGACACAAAAACAATAGCACTTTTAAACTGTAACCTTTCCTTGTCCCCACAGATGTTAAAATATAAATACATTCCATGGACAAATTTAAAATGTTCTTTCATTAAAACTTCAGTTCCAATATTTTAAAAGTTCAAAGTTTCTTAACCTTAAAACTCTTAAATCAGAATAAATTAAATACTTTAAAACAGATAAAACATTAAAACAGAAGGATCTTAAGAAAACATTAAAAAGAACAAAGTCCAGCAAATCACCGCATCCTGTACTTCAGTATCCATCTTCTGCTACTCATCACGTAGTCAAGGCGGCTCAAAGATTCGAGGCATTCCTAGTCCCTGTTTGCAGCTTGAAGTTGTAAGAGCAGAGTTCCTCTGAACCAGGCTGAATCTCCACTCGCAGTTGTCCTCAGCAGCAGTCCCACAGTTCTGGCATCTCAAACACAACTCTGGGTTCTCCTCTGCAGCTTTAAGCTTCACCATCTCTTGCAGGAACTCTACGCCTGCCACTCGGTGCCAAGCTTTTGCTGCTTTCCATGAACCCCTCAGTAGTTTGCCCAAACCAGTATCACCTGAGGGACGCTGCCAGATTCCGAAGCGAGGTTGAAACACAGCTTAGTCCACTGGAGCCACAGCTGCACCAACTTCAACGTGCTGACGCTGGCAAAGCCTCTCTTCTAGGCAACCAAACTTGCAAAGGGCAAGAAACAGCTTTAACTTGGGCTTTCGCCCCTGAAGGAAATTGAGTTTCCAAACCAGGAACTTGCCATACGGTGGTTTTCACGTCTTCCACCATCTCAGTGCAAGTCACTAGGTTTTCCTTCACTGATACTCATTTGTCCAACAGCAGCAGATATTCTACTGCCTGCCCTTTGCACATTCAAACCTTCAAGGCTGCCAACACAGCTCTCCTTTGTCAAGCAAACCAGTCCATCATCTTTAAATTTAGTTAACAAAGTCCTTGTTCCCCTCATCACAAATTGGGCCCAAACAATTTCCCTCAGCAATTGGCCCACTAAACGCTGAAGAACGGTATTTGTAAATCCACAAAGTGAAAACTCTCAAGCATTTTCAACTTTGTCCAGCGAAACCGTTCAAAAGACACAAAATCCACATAGTCAGATTTATCAGCAACACCCCACTTCCTGGGTACCAAATTCTGTAGCAGTCTGCCTGCATGGTTGCTGATAAATGACCATCACACAGCTTAAGGGAACAAGGTGTTTACTTTCTTACGATAGTCTGGTTACAGTTCATAGTCCAGCTTGACGGGAGAGCACACACCAACACCAGGGCCGAGGGAACTGGCCACCATAACGGCTGAGAGATGGACAATCCTTACTTGCCAGACCAGCATGTCTGGCCAAGTATACAGAATGATGCCAACTCTCTCAACCAGCTCTCTGTGATTTATCCAGGGCCTAATCCCACCCACCATGGGCTGGGTCTTCCCCAGTAGCCAGACAATCTCCTTCAGGTTTGCTCTGGGCTCAACTCAACCATCAACTCTCTACACCTGTGCCCAGAGCTCAAACCCTCAAGAGTCAAGTTGACACCTGTGCTTAACTATGACAGTGGTACATACCTATAACACCAGCACTGGGAAGTAGAGTCAGGAAGATCAGAATTTCAAGGTCATCCTTGACTATATAAGAAGTTCTAGGCAAGACTTGACTACATGAGACTTTGAGTTAAAAAAAAAAAAGGGCTGTAGAGAAGGTCCCACATAAAAACGCTAGGCAGAAATGGCTGCCCACACTTCAGGCCCTGGTGGGCGTAGCCTGGAAATCCCAGAATAAAGCAAGAAGGAGGTAGAAGCAATCCAGCATGATTCCCAAAGTCACCCTTGGTCCTCCACAGGGACATATAGTGCCCTCTGATACACAGACAGAAAGACACAAATACACACACACACACACACACACACACACACACACACACACACACAATTAATTAATTCTTAAAAGCATGAAAAAAGAAATTAAACTATCCTATCGTAAAGCATGTGCATTGTGGTAACAAGAAGGAGTAGGGTATTTGGGTACCCATGATTTTTTTTAGGACAATTGACTTTGGAGACCATGAAGGAAGTTGTCCTCTCAAGACAAAATCCATTCGGACTTTAATATACAATTACTGAAAATGATTAAGTAGTTTCCTAGAGAGAAAGAAGGGCAAAGTGACTGGCAAGACTTCACCACCACACTTTTCTTTGACTCTGAATCAACACCTCACCCACCACATAGGAATTCACTTTCTCACTGATTCCAAATTGCTCAGAACTAAAAATGTTTTGTTTTGTTGTATTTATTTTGCTACAATATAATGGATAGTCATAGATCCCCCAAACATTAAACCCAAATCTGCTTTCAGGGGAGATTTAGGAGAAAGAAAGAAAGAAAGAAAGAGAGAAAGAGAGAGAATGAAAGAGAAAGAGAGAGAAAGAAAGAGACAAAGGGAGAAAGAGAGAGACAAAGAGAATAAGAGAGAAAGAGAGAGAGAGAGGAGGCAGGGAGGCAGGGAGGCAGACAGGCAGGAAGGAAGGAAAGAAGGAAAGAAGGAAGGAAGGAAGGAAGGAAGGAGGAAGGGAAGGCAGAGAGAGAGGAGAGAGACTACATTGTAAGCATGCATTCTCATTAGATTTTTTTCCTTCCATGTGTATGTGCTTACAGAATACACAGATGTGTGTGGGCACGTGTGTGATGGTGCACGTACTAATGAAGGTCTGAGGTTGATGTCAAGAATGTTCTTTGACGTTCTTTCACTTTATTCTTTTGGTGTTGCATTGCTCAATGTAGCCTACAGTTCAGTGATGTATGCAGTCTTACTAGCCAGCTTTCTTTGGAGATCCTCAGTCTCTGCCTTCTATGACTGGAATGGCAGACAGAACATATCACACACCCCGCATTTATATGAGGCCAAAGACTAGTCCTCCTGTGTGTGCAAGTACTTTAAACAATGAACCATCTTACCAACTCTGTATTCATTTTTAATGACTACCATATGTCAACCTCATGAAATGTATCACATTTAATATTTGTTTCTAAGTAAAATAATTTCAAAATTAGCTTAATGTTACAGTACATTTCTTAAGTAACTCTGAAAGATCATAAGAGAGTCTGATGAGAATTCAGTTTTAAATATAAATTATATATTGCTAGAAAATAAGTTCTGTTCTGAAGATGGGGAAGTTGCTCAGTGATATATCATTTGCCCTGGCATAGAAAAAGACCCTGGATTGTGTGTAAAACACAGTGAAAAGAGGCAGAGTCCTATCCACATGCCAACATTTAGAATGGTGGAGAAATTGGAGGACATCGCTAGTTAGTCTTAGGATTCCTTGTAAAGAAGAGGCCTTAGGCCACTGAGAATACAAAAGAATGTCTCAACTCACTCAGGTAAAAGTTGATAGGAACAACCAAGTCCAACTTCTAGGATGACAGCTGGCTACTGCATTCATCTTTTATCTTGAATGAGTTCCTATATTCCCAAAGCAAGTCTCCATGAATATGGCTGACATCTCCAGGTGACCACTGACAATGAATGAAGACTTCCATTTTATTTTTATTCTTAAAATAGTGGAGGTTATACATTAATCACCATGAACCAGGCCGAACTAATCTCTCCACATCCTAAAGCTCAGGGAAATTTGCAAAAGGGAGGGGGGAAGATTGTAAGAGCCTAAAGATGGGGAGAAGCAATGATGTGCAAGATATTCCACACAAGTTAGGGCCGAAGTAATCATAATAGGACTTTGCATGACCTGCTTAATGACTAACATGTCATTGAGCCCCCAAAATCTAGCATGGATCACAGGCACTAGGATCCTTAGAGGCAAGGGATTAACAGCCACAATAGTGTTCCATACCTAAGGGGAACACAAGAAAGAGCTCTAGGCAATGCTACTGAGTCCTTTCACCTCATCAGAGAGGAGGACCCAGAGGGAAGTTTGACATGCACACTAAAGGATGCTCCAGGCATTGGGGGGAGGAGGCACTGGGAGAAAGGGAGGGAGGGGGAAAGGAAGGTGAAAAGGGAGGAGGGAACAAGGGTATCCAAGGAGGGGTGGAGGGAAGGAAGGGAATGGGGTACCTATCAAGTATGTATAAGTGGAAAAATACACTATAAATAAAAAAGATAAATAAACTGGAGTGATGACCAAAAAAAAGAAATAGTGGAGGTTAAACATAGAACCGTAGACATGCTAGGGAAATATTCCACTTCCGAGCTCTGTCCCAGGTCAAATGGAGATATTTGTAGTTACACAACTGTTCAGGGCTGTAGAGTAGAGGCCAAAGAGGTTACTTTTTGTTCTACAATACTTGAGACAATCTCTAGCTCCAAACATAAGTAACGTTGAGGTTGGGAGCCCCTATTACACAGATATATACAAGAAGAGTTTGGCTATACAAAGGTAGTTAAGAGTTGGTTAGAAAATTAACAATTACATCAAAGACTTCATTACTCTTAAACAGGACAATATCGAACATAACCTGCATCATAATTTAGTCAATAAAGTCAGCTAAACTGCCAAGTATTTTTTTATTATATATTAACTGATGTGACTTTGACTTACTTCATGGTTGCCTCATATGTATCACATATGGTGTTATCTGATTTATCTTGTTTACTTGGGGGAAAATCACAGCATATAATGTCACAGCCTTAATCATCATTCAGATTAAGCAGTGTGCATTCACATGTCAACAATTCATTCATTCCATCAGAAAAGACATTGGCTGAATACCAATGTGGAAAATTTTCTGGCTAAGTTCAAAGTAGTTTTACCAACTATATTCACAACTAACTTAGGAGATGATATTTCAAAGTCTCAGGGATGTGTGGGCTGTTAAAAATGGTATATATTTTTAAAACTTAAGAATTGTACTTTTAACAAGTATTATGTGCATTCATGCATAAGTTCCATAGATCTGGATTCCTTGTAAGAAATACCATGTGTTTTTGTTTGTTAAACAGACATCTCAATTGCAGCATTATAACGAATTCTAGAAATGATCTTTAATGTTATTTATAATCCATATTAGCTTACATAGTCTTTATGGTCTTTCCTCTTTCTTTTTCGTTCTTTCT